>JABFDZ020000042.1:1716375-1727778 GCA_019775955.2 Pollimyrus isidori
CCCCCCCCCCCCCCCCCCCCCCCCCCCCCCCCCCCCCCCCCCCCCCCCCCCCCCCCCCCCCCCCCCGCCGTTTGTATGCATGCTCATCTTAACTAGTCTTCCCAAGTTAAAATACTTTCTAGTCTTTAGTTTTGACAAGTATGGGATGTGGCACATTATCCAGATTTAATGTACACCTCACTGTGTCTGTGGCGAGTTTTTTTGTGTGTTTGGCCAAAAACAATCTAGGTAGCAATAACATTTGATCTCAGAAGAAAATCACAATGGGGTCTGTATGTGCATCTCTTTGACGTGACACGCTCTGCACTGGAAACCTTCAGCATTCTACGTTTCAAATATAGAGAGGTAGAAACTAAATATATTTTTAGAGCTTTGTGAAGGAAATAAAAAGAACAACAGTCTCTGAGTCAGAATGCAGGGCTGATGGTCCACCCATTTGCAAGTAACAGGGCTGTTCATATGATAATGACATGGTGATTTGGCAGTCGTTAGCTGGGTCAAGAAAACATGCAAAAATGGCCAGTTTACTCCGATAAACAAGAACACATGTCTGGTTTCATACAAAGGAGCCCCAACATGACACACACACATCTCTACTGCTGAATCTTCATGCCAGATCCAGGTGAGCTTTGCCCTGCAGAATGAAGAAGACTGCAACTTCTCCTTGATAAAAGAGATGAGGACAGTCAGTTAGAACTTTACCATTTTGAGCTTTAACTGTATTCTGCTGAAGCATTTGTGTGTAAGTTTTATTAATTTATGATTTGAGATAATTACCTCCTTCAACACTGTACGGGCACTGCATCAATATAAGACATCTGTACTCTTATGTTCAGAGTAGTCCTTTCACCAACAAATTATTTTATGTGTCATTTTACCATGGCTCAATACTTCTGTCATAGAGCAGCTTGCATGGAAGTATGATGAAACTTCTTTGTCTGCACGGTAAATAGTAAAAAAAATGTGTCATTTGTAAAGCTACCTGATATTGTGTGCTATATAAAATATGATTATATGATAATTACAATTAGTTTTTTCAGTGTACGTTGTTGTAATGCATATATCAGTTGTAAATATGTGTCATGGCTGCTGTGGTGTACATGTCAAATTGTATGTTTTCACTCATTACGTTACAGAGATGTACAGAATATTGCCCTTGCAATCAAAAAAGCACATGTCACCTGACACAGGAAATGATGACAGTGTGACTCCATCACCACAGTGGTGACTTCCTGCATGGGAGCCTGGCGTTAGCCTGCAGCTGAACACACGGGACAGTCACACTTCTGGAAGCGTCTTCAACTTCTTCTTTTCAGAGGATGCTGTGGAAGGCCTGTATTGGACAATATCCAGGAATATACACATAAGTGATCAAGTGATTTTGCTCTCAGCACCTCTGTAAATAGGTTTTTGAAAAGTGTATGTTTATAGTTGATTTAAACAAAACTTAATACAATTTAAAGAATGGGCCATTCCTGGTTATTGTAGACAGTGCTGACCTGTTGGTTGTGGCCAAAGATAATTTGAGGAAGTTTCCACGCATATATACACTTATAACAAGGGGTACATGAGACGCAGGTACAGACCATAACAATTAACTACAGACTACAGCTGGGAACAAGACACAGGTGAGGGTCATCATCACTAAACACTTAGGGCTGAAAAAATAGGAATGGGAAAACATTCAGGCCAAGGCAAGAACTGGGCCTGACAAAGACAGTCACGGATATATTGATGCATACAATACTAGGCATGAAGAACCCAAAATGATTGTTTGTGTTACAGAAATTGTGATGTTCCAAGGCAATAGTTCAGATTTGATAATCTATTTGTGAATGAACTGATGTAATTAAAGAGAGACTGAAAAAACAGAAGTGCCCTGTGGCTAGAAGAAGACTAAGCTAATTGGCAAGGAGAAGAACATGTTTCACCACCAACACCACAAGGAGTGATTGAGCTTTGGGATTCTTACACCTGATCATTTGCAGAATGAATATGAAAGCAGTTTGATTTCTCAGTTAGGCATGAGGGACACTTGCTGACCTGTATGTAAAGAAAGGTAATAGAGCTATTTTTGAAAATTCCAGTGTGAGGGATCTTGGTATAGCAATCCAGTACTCTCAGTATAGTGTCTTCTTGAGTATACACGTGAGGTCCACATGATGGTGTGTTTGCCACATAATTGATTCTGTGGCATAGAGTTAAAGGTCATTAAGTAATGGATAGACCATGTTGAGTAATGCAGTTATAAGAAAATAATCAACAACTTGATTTGATTATTTTCGTATAGCTACACACCTCAATGTGGTTTATCCCACAGTTAACAAACAAGAAATAAAAATAGAATTAATGAGTCACTTTGTCAGAAGAAAATTATGTAAATTTGCATTTTATAATATTCCAATATACTCTTAAAAATTTAGTTCCTATAAGGATAGAATGTCTGGTCAGGCTACTCACTAGAAGCAGCATGTGACGTCTCTGGACAGCAGCTGTGGTATAATGCTGGGCAATGAATACATTGCAAAGCCGGTATGCTTTGCAATGCCTAAAAATTGTGTTCAACAGTCACAACTTGAAAATGACCAGTTAGAAGACTAAGGAGCAGGCTGAAATAACGTCTTACCAGAATCAGATTGTGTCTTGGGTTGGTCAATTACTCTCAGAATTTTTTCTTGCCTAATTAAGTTGCTAGTGGTCACTGTTTGAGTTGATATTTGGTCAGTAGAGGAAGTACAAAGGTAATAACAAACTAAAACAGGTGTCATCACATTGTTTTAGCTATTAGAAACTTTTGATGCTTTTGAGAAGCTGAGAATGACTCTTTCACACACTTACGTAGCTCTAGTTCAGACTTTTATGTTGTTCTCTGGTGCCTCACAGGATAGTATTGATACTGTCCTGTCACAGGTACAGTACAACAAGGTGAAATGACATCTATGCCTGTTGTTTTGTATTTATTAAGCAAGTTTCTGTCTCAGACACAAAAGAACAATCCTGCTCATAATTTGGAGTTGTGGCAGACTGCATTTCATAAGCTTGTGTTTTGCTTTTTCTTCCCTTTTTTGATTGTGGTTAAGTAGACTTGACTGGACAGACTGTATGACCAGTATGGGTGTACATAGCATCCTACACTCAGAAACTGGATTGGGAGTTTTGCTCTCCTTCCACTGTATGCCTGGGGGAAACCTGGTAATTGGCTGTTTTATGATGCTCTGTTTAATAACTGTGTCCAGTACTACTGTGCTTTTGACAGGTGGTTGTTTGTGTCATTTTGGTGGTAAATTCGATGGTACAGATTATATGTATGAGGGCTGTCAAAGGGTTCATTTTAACTTAAATAAATATGAAACAGATACACATAGTTCTTTATAGAAATGTATATTTTCCAAACAGAAGTCTCAAAGGAAAGACAAAAATAAATTACCAGTGCGGCATGGGTCAAATAACATAAAAGTTGTTTCCCTCCACAATGTCCAACAGACTTTTTTATTCTTAGTTAATGACATTGATCTCAAAACAGAAGGTGAATGTTTAGGAACAGAAACACTATTCAAATATAAAACCTACATGGTAGGTTTCATAAAGAACTGAATGTGCACTTAATAACTAGAAAGATCCTTATTTTAAGATATTAGCCTTCAATAAAATGTAATAAATATTGCAAATTGCAATGTTGCTATTCTCAATTTCTAAATGAAATTAGCTCTGTAATGATGTTTCCTGACCTTTCCTCTCCATCAGCTTCCCCATGAGATTCTAACTGAATTTTGTCACTTAGGTTGTGAAATCTGGGCTTGGTGCTTGTGTAATCAGAGAAATGATTGTTATGTAATGTGTTATGACTTTGACAGCCCTGCTTATATATAATGTATTTATATAGTTTTTTTTTAACTAAAATTACCTTTTTATATTAACCTTTTACATTTATGACATGTAAGTTGCAGCATCTACAGATTGCACAATAGAATTGTGTAGCCCATGTCTTTAGTTCACACTCCCAATTTCTTTGGTGGGTGAATTGAGCAGTTTGCAGTTACGTTGATACAAATAACTGAAGATATCATTCATAGAATAAAATGAAAATGTAACAAAACCTTTACCCATGGCTACCCCTCCCCCCACCCTGCAACTTTCACAAAGCATTGAAGTTTTGTAACAGAACACAATGTCCATCATACAAACCCCAGGAACCACAACAGATGTTGAGTTGTTGACTAAGATATTTGGTTACGAAAATTCTTGCATTTAACCAAACTCAGTTTGAAAGACACAAAACTATAGATACTAACTTACATTAACCAGTTAGCTAAAGCAATTACTCAGTTAGACTGTACGTGTAGCAATAGTTGCCCCAAAGGAAACTGCTAAATATATTGTGTTTGATTAAAATCTAATTTTAGCCTTGACAGTTTAACTAAGTTAAGCCAAATCATTCCTTATTTTCCTTAATATATTTCATGTATACATGTGTAAGAAAAAAAACAAACAAATGCACTTTTCCAAGCAAAAAACACAAATGTAAAATGCATTTTAATGTGTGAAACAAATATCACCACTGTTGTAACATATTTTTTTAACTAGATAAAACAAATAAACAAATAAAAATATGGTCCCATAAGAATGAATTAAAATGACAAAACACATTGAGTTTACATTTAATTAGATAGTTAAACTCACTATCACTGCTTTTTTTCTAATATTCAAAATCATGAGGATAGCCAACTTTATGCCAGATAAAAACTACTGTAACTGAAGACTGCCAACCACAGCCAGCATTGGGCTAATAGTGGCCCAAGACCATTTAGCCATTACTGTCATTCAGCCAGATGTGCCAGTACTATATCAGAGCTGGTCTAGAATTGTCTGGTATCGGGCTAGCCTTGCTTACATAGATAGATGAAGCATGACATAAATGGAGGAACGCCATTTATATTGTTCTTACTCATTTTGTGTTTTATAATTAGTCAGAGTAATACTTTTAGCAAGAAATATACCCAGGTGTAGGTCTACGCCCTTAGTCACTATTATACTCACACTAGCAACGAAGAATAAACTTTAAAGTGAACGTAAAGTACAGTAAAATTACCCTTAATATACTGATCTAGGATCAGATTTTCTACGTGATTTATTTTGCTTATGTCTAGGATTAGGCGGAGTGAACTGATCCTAGTTCTGTGAATAAATGCCAAATTCCCTTCGTTATGCCAATGTACCTTTTAGCTATGGACGCTTGCCTGTTACGTCACGTTCTCGCGTTATTTTATGAGCTCAGCTGATTTGGACCGTACACACTCAACATGGCGAAATGAGAGTTCCGGAAATGGTCATAAATTTAATCTCCTAAAGTAATAGATTCATAACTATATGCAGAAGACAGTGTACGGTCGTTGTACCGTCGTTTTGCCATGGAACATATCACTACGCCAAAGGTAATATTTATAGTATATTGAACTATTTAGTTCATATGGATAATGAAACTATATTTGGCTCAGTCTTTGTAATTAGGAATTTAATTCTGTTGAGGCTAGCAGCAGGTCCTTTAAGTTCTGTGCTGTGATTCACACTTGTTATGACCTGTATTAAGTGTAAGGCATGCTATATGTATTTTTTCACATTGCAGTTTTAATGTACCTAAAATATAAACGCTGACATACGCATATTAATCATGTACAGAAATATTCGCAGTGATTATCTTCTTAAAGGCTTAACATTTCTTAGAAATAACTAGCATAGAAATATTTTCCCGCTATGATTATTTGAAAGAACATATTTTGCAAAATTAGTGTTGAAGAAATCCGTCAACTGTTCTACAAATTTTAGTTTGGGTTAAATAGATATTGTACTTTTTGTGATATTTAAAATAGTTTTCAATCATTAACCGCTTTTAGGGTAGACATCCCCTGTTTTTTTTAATATATAACGTACTAGTGGCTAAACGCAAACTTAGAGCTGCATGTAATAAGCCTTCCGTGCTGCAGGGCTGTTGATGAGTCGTGATGATAGGAATCTGCGTAGCTGTGTTTCAACACCCTCTTACAATTCGTACAATTTTAGTACGATTTTCCACATCTTTCCAGCCTGAAATATTGCACAGAAGAAATTTATATATTCCTTATGAAAGTTTAATTTCCGTTTGCCTAATGACGAATATGTAGGCACCGTAAATGCTGAATATAGCTGCAGCTGAATAGAAGCTGTATGCGGATAAGCACCCCATGGAATGTGTGGTTTGTGTTTTATTCTATGGCACTGAATAACACAAGTACTTATATGGTGGTCTAGTCACTTAATCGCTTTCCCATACGTTTTTACAAAATGTATTGCTTTTATGATCTTAGTAGTATCTTCATATTTTGTTCATCGAGGCAAAAGTATGCATTTAAATGTAGATTTGTATTGTATTGTAGTTGCAATATAATATAATTTGGTTGAAATCATGAAGTGTTTTATTTTGGCTGACAACTGTTGGTATTGCAAAGCATACCACTTTGCTCCTAAGAGTATACATGAACTGAAGTTAGTTGTATAGAAATATGATTGTAACATGTTTATTTAGCTACACTGTACTGCATATGGGATACTTCTCAATTGTAGGCTTCTTCACTCATTGTATGTATCAAGTTTAGCCAGCATTATCATACAGTCAGCAGTAGGCAATGATATTGCTTTTGTAACACAGTCTGCGACTTTAACTGAAAAAAACAGTGAACAAGTCAATGTTTTGTAATGAAATATATATGTATGTATACTACTTGTATACAAAACATTGACCTGTTACTTGGTCCCTTTCACTCACCCCACAATTATACAAATTATACCAAAAATTTTATTTTTGTGCCTCAAAAAAGGAAGGTGGGGGGGAGGTGTTTTTTCACTTAATTCAGAAGAACGTATTCTTTACCTTCTTTCAAATGGAAAAAATAGATTCAAAAGGATGTAGGAGTTATGAGGCTCTGAACTGAGGAAAAAAAACCCGTAATCTCACTATTTTAAACTACTTCTATCTTAATACACATTTTGAGTATGTCAATTATGTACAATATTTTCGAGAATTTCTCTTTTGTCTTTTTTATGGATTTTTCTTTTGGGAAATTAGTTGAATCAAATTGGAATGGCCCCACCACACATTCATCTAGCTTGTCCCAGCTCACAGTTACATGTCACATTGCCAAACGAAAAAATAATTTGTTGTTATTTGGACAGAAGCACTTATTTGTTTGTTCAGTTTTCTGTCTCTCTCATAAATAAGAATAAAATTGGACTTCCAAAAACATGGTTTCTTTTATACATAGTTTTTGCGTAGCTGCAGAATTTTCAGTCTATGCAATATTACAAATTATGTACAACTGTAATTAATTAAGACTGCTGTGTTTTTCTAGGCCATGGTTTCTTCCTTTTTCTTTTGATGGCAGTTGTTAAAAATCTAAATAATTCAATTCCGTTCTAAACAATATTTTTATACTTAAAATTAACAGGTAGAACAAGTTAAATTACTGGACAGATACACACCCAAGAAGCCTGCGGTTGGGACTCTTTATTTGACAACAACTCACCTGATCTACGTGGAAACAGCATCAGAGACACGCAAGGAAACCTGGGTATACACACACACACACACACACACACACACACACACACACACACACACACACACACACACATATATATATATATTTTTAATTACATTCATGTAAACACTGTGAGACCTGTATTTATGGAGAAATAAGCACTTATCATGATCATAATGAGCAAGCAATGAAAGATATTGTAACTTATTGTCATACTTGAAGTTTTTAGTTTTATGTGTCAAATCGTAATCTTTTTAGTGGGTAAGTAAATTGAATTATGGCTTTAATTTGTCATTGTCTCTTGCTGGACAGATTCTACACCATCACATAGCTACGGTTGAGAAGCTGGCCCTCACACCAGCAGGGTGCCCCCTTCTCATCCACTGTAAAAACTTCCGTGTAGCTCACTTTGTTCTTCCTCGGGAGAGAGACTGTCAAGATGTTTTCCAGTCCTTACTCAAACTGTCACAGCCAGGTACAGTGGTCATGACCACAGCACTGTTGATTTTGCTTTGTGTTTATTGCTTTATAATTTTAATTCAAGGGAGTATGATGCATCAAGATCTATTTCTCATCATTCTGGAGATTACTATGTGCTTATTTGTGTAACAGTTGTTTGTGTTGTTTATCTGGCAGCAAAATATGAAGAATTATATGCTTTCCTGTACAACCCAAAACAAGATGAAAATGACAGAAGAATTGGTTGGGCTTCTGTAAATCTGAAGATGGAGTTTGAGAGGATGGGCTTGCCTAATGATTTATGGGAATTGACTGACCTTAACAAGAACTATGGAGTAAGTGCTTTTTTCCCTCGTTTGATTCCTTGATGACTATTTTGCTGGATTAGCATAAAGCTGATGGTAGACATGAAGCAGGCAGTTGGTATGTGTTGGGTATGTATGAGTATTGGTTAATATAAAATTTTAAAAACGTTATAAATGTATAAAATATTATATATAGAGAGAAGAACAAACTGTCATTTGTCTTGTGGAATATGAATAATTTCAATGCATTATTTGCGGAGAGTGTAACTGTACAGAAAGTTTATGGTTCAGTTTTGGGGTCACGGCTCAACGCAGTTTCGGTACCACACACAATTTGTTCTGAAACGATTTATTATTAAAACTGCACACAGTTAGGAGCAGATGTAAACCAAAAGCTGTGTGTCTGGATAAAAAAAAAAGTTACACTTATTTGCGCATTGTAAAAATAAGTATCTACTATGTAAAAAACAAAAATATAACATAGCAATCATAATCCTACTAAATCTTGCCTAAATCCCATGTACTAGGGTACCGAATATGGTTGCATACCTGCAGCGATGAAGACCCCAATAGCAGTAATTATTTTTTATTTTTTTAGCCCAGTCTGAATTTCCTGGCAAAAGTAAGAGATGACTTGGTGAGAGGCTGTTTTCAGCCTTGCTCTGATGGTACACACACTAGGATGATGTCGTCTCAAATGAGATTGATGTGTTTCCACCAACATATCCAAGTCCTGTATATCAGCCGACAGACAGCCTTGGTCTCATCAACTACTCTGTCTGGTGCTGGTGTAATTTATGGAAAGAACAAAATGTGGTCAAACTGGCCATTATAACTCGACATTAACCAGCATTTGTCGTAGCCAGCTCAGCCACAATTAGCATAATGTTATCCATGTTGAAAATTATCTTGTGAATGTTGGTTCTGCCAGTGTCAGTAAATGAATTAATTTGAGTTGTACGTACCATATTGAACGTGATACGCTAAATAGCAAAGGTGAATGTATGTACTGTTACAGTCCTACTATTTGTTCTCCACTGTAAATCTTCACTCATTAATGCCCTCATGATCATCCATCTACTGCCTGTCGTGATCCATAGATCTGCAATACATATCCTGCTGAGCTGGCTGTCCCAAAAGCAGCAAGCAACCTCACGATAGTGGGTAGCTCAAAATTCAGGAGCAGGGGACGATTTCCAGTCCTGTCTTACTTCCACAAGGAGAACAGTGTAAGTTTAATCGTGAAACGCCCACAGAGAGTTTTTTCCCAATTAATTGCTGGAGTATATTCCAGAATCTTGCATTTAAGGAGGTTGTGTTGCCTTTTTAGGGTGGGAGGGTGGGGGGCTGCGCATGACTCTGATGATAATCATCATTTCGCCCTTTCCATAGGCGGCTATCTGCCGCTGCAGCCAGCCTCTGTCTGGGTTCAGTGCTCGCTGTTTGGAAGACGAACAGATGCTGCAGGCCATTAGCAAGGCAAATCCCAAGAGTTCCTACATGTATGTCGTGGATACCCGACCCAAGGTACTCATCTCTGCATTAAAAAAAGATTAATTACTGGATTTCAGATTACCGTTTCTCTTACAAATCCTGAAATTCCTTTTCTCCACTAGTTGAACGCTATAGCCAATAGAGCTGCTGGGAAGGGGTATGAGAATGAGGACCATTATTCCAATATCCGCTTTCAGTTCGTGGGTATTGAGAATATCCACGTGATGAGAAGCAGTCTACAGAAGCTTGTGGAAGGTTATTTCTTTATTTGTTTATTTTTTGACACAATTTCATTTACCATTACCTTTGATTACTCGGCAACATTACTGATATGTGTTCACTAACCTATGTTAAGAATAAAGATACAGCTTAAACCGCAATCTGCTGTAAATGTCCTACCTAGTACAGAAACGTACATATTCATTTCGTCAACAGTGTGTGCGGTGAAATCACCCACGATGAGTGACTACTTAACTGGACTGGAGAATTCTGGCTGGTTACGTCATATTAAAGCAATAATGGATGCTGGAATATTCTTAATGAAGGTACTGCTATCTCCAAATCACACTTCTGAAATGCAGTGTTAGCCTTGCTGTTCATTTATTTTCATTTTATTTTCACTTGCTTCATTTGAAAAATTGTTGAACTCAAGTGGTTAAATGTAACCCGAGTGTGCATAATTATTAAAGTAATATCATTTCAATTGTTTAACAAATGCAATTTTGTCAGTGAATTCCAATTTTTTTATCTGTATAAAAACTGAATGATTATCATAATCATAGACGGAGTTTAATCATCATCAAACAGTCGGATGGAAGATGTTCTCGGGAATAATACATAATCAGAATATGGCAAATTGTTAGCTTTTTTTTTTTTTTTTTTTAACTTATGCCGGTTCCACTTGCAGGCCGTGACAGAAGAAAACGCCAGTGTGTTGGTTCACTGCTCAGATGGTTGGGATCGTACGGCTCAGGTCTGCTCTCTGGCTGCTGTCCTCCTGGACCCCTATTACAGGACGATGAAGGGGTTGATGGTATGGGTTCACTAGTCACTAATCTTGTCCTTTGTTGTTGGACCAGCCATGTTTAGTGTTTAGAAGTGGATCCATTCGCATGGCCTGTTACAGTTTTCAATTAGATTATCTCCAGATTCATTTTATACAGCTCTTTGTTAATTCCCTACTTTTTATGTTTAATTATTTAATATCGGTCCTTTTGCTTTACATGGTTATTTCTTTTAACTAATTTCCCCCCTCATTTAAAGGTTTTGATAGAAAAAGAATGGATATCCATGGGGCACAAATTCACTCAAAGGTATTCACATTCAGTATCTTTCATCCAGATTATTTTCCCATTCCTGCCTAGTGTTTACTGTTAGGGTAGGGCTGTAATCCATCAGAAAGTAACTTAGTTAAATTCAACGATTTCAGTCAAGCTTTGTTTCTATTGTTTGTGTAGAGTGAAAACTAGGGGTGCAACGGATCATAAAACTCACGGTTCGGATCAATTTTCGGATCAGCAAAAAGGGGAGGAGTCAAATGTAATTTGCTTCTCATTTATTACAAGAACAGTATG
>JABFDZ020000042.1:1754614-1764845 GCA_019775955.2 Pollimyrus isidori
GAGGAGAGTGAGAGAAAGCATAAGCAGAGGAGAGAGCTGCTGGTGTGGCTGAGTTCTCTGGGGATATCCAGGTCTCATTTAGAGCCAGAATCAAGTATCAAGCCTGAACATAATTATACATGTAGCCTACATTATACATGATGCCGTTTAAACCAATTTATAATTCTGTGTCAGCATTCGATGGTATGTAAAACTAGTGATAATGAGGCACAGGCAGCTGACCTTGGGAGTATCCCATGAAAGTCGCTAAAGAAAGGCAGATTTTCCCAAAAAAGTCAGACTCAGCCTAACTCCATCTCTGAACTTAGCCTCATGTCGTTCCATGAACGCAATTCAATTTTAACTAATCAAGGCTCATTCAAGACAGACTTGCATAGTCTCACTTAGTCCGCACACCTGCAATATTTAAGAAGCCCAGATGAATGGATGAATGAGAGATCAACCAAATGAGTCGGAAAGCCTGTAGAATGAGAGCAGTGTTTCTTTCCGCCGCAGAATAAATGCTGCTGATAGAGCTGTATGAAAAAATATAATGATGTAATTGCTAAAGAAAGGCAATACTGTGGCCAGAAACACAGTCAAGGAGTTGGCTTGGCAATGAATTGCAGATCAACAGACAAAATGCACAAGTTACGTAAATGTTACAAGTGCTTAATTAGAACGGTGAAACAGTGGTTTATCCTATTACCTTATAATGCATTGCTGGTTTGATCCCCATAATCAACAGGGAACCTTCGATCTGGGCTGATTTCACCTATCGTCGTTACTGTATAATATTATTTGATCTCCGTAAAATACTTTAAATCACATCTGTATGAAATTTTCTGCACCGTATCTTGTCTTTGCTATTTTAGTAATAAACCTTCAAAGTAGACAGTGACTAAACAAAATATAAAAATATCTTCCTGTTCACATTACTTTATGGATTTTTTCCCAATTACAGTAATTGAATTTCATGTTTCACCTTTGTAATATGTGTACACTTTTATTTTACAGTAAAATACCGTTATAACAGACTAAAAGCTTAAAAGGACTTACTGTAGCAAAACAGTCCGTTATATCCAGAGTTGCTGAATGCCCAGAACACAACTACAGGATACCATTTAATCATGCCACACCTCAACAGACACACTTGTGGTATAGACTGTTATATTGTACATGTAGTAATCCAGCTTTACCGTACCAGATGCATAACTATTAATAATCCTGACGATGCTTTTGTGCTGAATATCAACAGCACGCCACATGCCTTGTAGGTAGAACTTCATGTCAGTTATAACCGAACAAAACTACAGCAAAAAGCGACCCAGGGGACCAAATTTTTTGTCCGTTATAAGCGAAATTCTGTTTTATGCGAGTCCGCTATAGCCGATGCTTTTTCTGCATGTTCGTAAAGGTGCACAACCAGGACCAGCGGACCTCATCCGTTATAGATGATGTTCCGTTATAAGTGAATCCACTATAACGGGATTTTAATTTAATTATTCTGGAATGAATTTGAATGCTAAGACATGATTTTATAGGCTTTATTATATTGATTATGCAGCAATCTCACCTTTGTTCTCCATATTATGGAGCTTTACCTCAGAAAAGATGGTTTTTATTTTCTGATTTCTCATCTTGCTTTTCCTCTCAGCACTGACTTCAGGGTTCCTTTATTTTATATACACAAATACAAGACTCACTCTCCCGCTAACTCGAACAAAATCATGTCATTTTGGTACACCTTACACATTAACAAAATAATTAAATCAGATAAAGTCAAATATTATGTCAGATGAGGACGCATAATTCAACAGATTACATGACGTGACTAGTAAAATCGCGGAATTTCGTCTGAGGGAACGATCCTTTGGGAATTTGTTCCCACACGTCGGACGTTCTTTGAGACAAAGCATAACTAAGGGAGATGGTTAACCTGGCCTGGGCCCTGTCGCAGACTTATTCGCAGGTGTAAATTACTATGGTAACTCAGTGGGGATTCATTTAAGACACGTTGATGGAACGGAACTCTCACTTAAATAAGACCGACATCGAAATAAGCAAGACTTTCCCTTTATCCTGCTTTGTGGAATTCCCCCATGATTGGTCCCAAAACACTAACAAAACAAGCTGAAAAGTATAACAAACACGTGCAATGCTCCTACTCCATTGGTTCACCTTGGTTGCAAGGTAAAATCCATCCATTTTGCTTAATTTACCAGGATCTGTCTTGGCTGCTAGGCTCCATTTGAGATATGTACAGTGGTACCTCAGAACTCGAATTTAATCCATTCAGAACTAGATCTGGATAGAATCCGAAAAAGTTTGGGTTCTGATCAAATTCTCCCCATAAGAAATAATGGAAAACTGATTAATTGGTTTCCGCCCCCCAAAAATTAAACCTAAATATGTTTTTTTTTTTAGCATTTAAACACAAACTGAACTAGATAAAACAAGAAAAGAATATACTGTACTAAACATATCTAAGGACATTTATCACAACAGTAATTTGTAAAGTAAGAAAATAAATATATCCAGACAATGTGTACAGTTAAAAAAAAACAATCTGTCCTGCCTCGATTGTCCGTTCCTTCCGTGTGCCACGCCCCCTTGTTAACCCCATGTGGAATCCCCATGTGATCAGCTGTTTCTAGTTGTTGTCTTGAGTCCTCTGTATTTCGTCCATATTTCAGTTTGTTTCCCCAGTCCGGTCATTGTATTGTCCTGTATTCCCCGATACCCTGATGTTTGTGGCTTTCTCCCGTTTAGTCCTCGCTGGGCACAACAATATTATTATAATGAAATGTATTAATGGTTTATTATTAATATTAAAATAATTAATAAGAAATCTTTATTTAAAAATGTATTTATTATATAATAATAATTCTGTTACTGTCTATCGTTGTCTAAATGTATTTTTACTGACTAAATATATGTGTTCATCTTGTGTAAACGTGCACCATGCTATCGCAGTGAATGTGAGGCTGAGACTGAAGCGTTACCTTTTGTTTCCGCTGAGAGATTTCCCCGCGATAACTTCCCCGCAAGTTATTTTAGGTTGGCGTTCACGGTTTGATTTCTGAGATTCAGATCGAGTTCTAGATAAAAATTTTCTTGAACTGGTTTGTTCAACTTTTAAGAAATTCAAGTTCTAATGAATTTGAGAACTGTGGTACCACTGTATATAGATTTCGATTATATGACATTGAACCACTCTTAATGTTTGGGTGTTCCATGGAATAATGATTAACACATTGACGTATTGTCATTGAATCACCGCAAATACATGGTTAACGTATGATTAGTTTGATTAATGTAACAATCACTTATACATCTGCACTACCAAATAACATATTGTATATTGTCTTTGTCTATTTTATAACTATAACTCTTTGTGCACCAGTTGGGGCAGCATTGAATCTCTTCCTGCAAGTGGTTTCTCCGTGGCCTTTCTCTGCTGTCTGTCTCTCCATGGTCTGATCTTCCTTTAGGGTCTGCAGAACTTACCGCAGGCAGCTATCATGAAGCGAGGTCACTCAGTATTCAAAACAATCTCTTTTTGCCTAAGGCCTAAGACATAACAGACCCAGTATGTGTCCCCTCCCGGGCCTACCAGTGTCCAATTTTCCTTCCACAACAGATGGACATAAAAAGGAGCATTTTTTTTGTTTTACATGTAAATAATCAATGTAATAAAACGGATTCTAATTCCAATTCCTGGAAGTGAATTATTATTTGCCATAACATTCTCAATTCAATTCATGAATGGCCCCAACCCTGCTGTTGGGAAATTCACTGTACACCTCCTCCAGCTTGCAAGAGTGTGCTGGCCGCAAAGGGCAGCCACCCATAGAAGCACCCAGACAGCTGGGGGTTAAGGGCCTTGCTTGAGGAGCCGTTCTCTACAGCACTGTTATACTGAGCTGTCATTTTTGCACTTGTGGGCTTCTTGTTAGCTTTGAGTTTGGCCATTCTCCTCTGACCTTGCTGTTGTTGAACGGGTGTTTTCACCCACAAAACTGTCGCTGATTAGATGTTTTTTGCTTATTATACCATTCTCTGTAAACATTTTAGCATATGAATATTACATCAAGGTAGGTGTTTCTGAGATGCTAAAATCATGCATCTTAATTATTCTAATGCTTAGCCAAACAATAACCAAATCTGTCTTTCTACTGTAAGTATTTACTTTGAGCAACATGATTTGACTGCTTGGAGGAGTAGGCTGTTTGTATAAACCAGCAAGTGTACCTAATAAATTGTTCACTGAATGTGTGTCACTTTCCTTCAAGCACATGGATAAACTTCAACAATTTATTGACAGATAAACCTTATACTAAATCATGTATCTTAATAGTGTTTTTAATGTAATTTAACCATAAGAATTTCCTGGTATGATAATTGGTGGAAAGAAACTTGAATTCACCTGTAGGATTGTTATAATTTATGTTTGTATTTAGTCTTTTTTTGTACATTGAGAAGTTTAATTTGTGATCATTGTAAATTTGTAGCATGCTAAACCAAGCCCTCTTTTTTGTCTGTGAAAGGAGAAGAATCACCAACTTTTTTTATGTTTATGGGGAAGTGAGGGCAAATTTGTAATAATATCTATTTTTTGTTTGCTTTGTGGTTTTTTTTCTTTAAGTATTTTTTTTATTCTGTGCTAGCAAGTCTTTAGTTTAATTTTGCTGTTCATGTGAACCCCTGAAGTCAGACTGTCACAATAGTTGTTGCCGATGTGCCCTTGGCCTGTACCTCCCTTAGCACATGCCATGACATACCAAAACACCATTTACAGTGCCACAGTGAATGTGGGCTTGTTATGTCCGGCGACGTCCATCCCGTTTCAGCCCTTCGTGTGCCACGCCCACCTCATTTCCTCGTGTGATTAGCCTAATTGTGATCATCCGTGAGGCGATTGCCGCTCGCCAGTCCCGTGTTCTGTTCAGTGTATTTAGTCTGCGTCAGCGTATGTCCCAGCGTGGCGGCATTTACGTTGTCTTTGTCAAAGTGTCTGTGCATTAAAACCCCTTTCCCGGATACTTTGGACTTGCCTTTTGTATTGTTTGCTTGCACGCACCCCGGCACATAACAGGGCTGTTGTCCACATCTATTTTGGCTTGTCTGTCATATTCCTGTTTGGCCAGCTGGTGTCACTGCCCATCCTGTTCTGTGTTCCTGTAGTGCCCTTAATGTGTTTTCCTGTCCCCTGGACCGACGTATGGCTAATGAGGTGGCTCTGAACAAAACAATTTCTCTGTGATGTTTCTTATATTTTTTTGGTGTTTTTGATTCCGTTTCACCTTATAGTTATGTCCTTGTATTCACATATTTTTGTTTCAGTCTTTGTTGATTCCTTTGCTCCAGTTTACCCTGCTTCTCTGTAGTTTTATTATGATCTGTTTTGCCTATGTTTCCAGTATATCCCAGTGCTTGTAGTATTGTTAATGACCATCACATTTGTATTTCTAGTTTTCGATTTCATGTTTAATTTTGTTTTAAGATTTTCATTTTATATATATGTAAAAAAACATTTGGTGCAACTATCCAGAAACGTCTATGTTGGGAATTTTATTTTGAAAAACATTCAGGAGCTGGAAGGAACATTGCAGAACAACATGGTGCCGACCCCTGGAGGCATGCAGGTGGTCAGTGAGTATCTTTCAAATCTGGAAAACAGACACCTTTCTGGACAGTGGGGGAAAAGCAGAGTATCCAGAGGAAACCCCATGATGACACAGGGAGGACATGCAAACTCCACACACAAAGCCATGGTGGAGACTCAAATCCGGGCCCCCGAGGTGTGAGGCAACAGTGCCAACTACTGCGGTGTCTAAAAAATGTTTCTTCTGTAAATCTGTTTAGATCTTACTGATAATCAGATTTTTGTTAAATTGTATATGTTTTGTAAATCTATGGGTTTTTTGGCTAATCACTGAACATCATACAGCCTCTTATTATTTAGTGTGACCATATAACCACGTGGTGTAACCAAAAGTGGAGGGAAGTGAAGTGCACCCAAAATTACATTTTAGCTACTATGAATCAAATATTAATTATTGATTCTGTATGCATATCTGGATAATATTGTTACACCTTTTCATAATTCTTTGGGGGAAAATGGCCCGGTATATGAACGCCATCGAAAGGTGCTGTTGAAACAGAGGTACACATGAGGAATAAAAGTGGACAGTTTTGTCTGGACAGTTTTCTACGGATACCTTGTTAGAATATAATGCATATTAAGGAAATATCAATGCATGTTTTTAATTTACGGTCACAGTCCAAGACATGGAAAGTAATCTTGATGATAAAATCATTAAAATGACAAAATGTCACATTTTTTTTCCTAAACAAAATAATACTTTGTACATAACAGACAAAATATTACATAAAATATTGTATTAAAGACACATTTTCCCTTTGAAAATGCTAATCCATCATTGACTTGTATAAAAAGCCTGATTTATAGAATGTCTGATTAGAAATTTAATTTGAATCACACACGTCATTTATTCTATGTTGATGGCAAGGATTATAGAGGCTATACTCATCTGCTTTTTTAACCTATTTGTATTAAAACATGGATTAAATGAATTAATAGATATTTCTTACATCTAAATTAGAAAGCATTGCATAACAATTCACCCTATTTCCTACAGCATATCTCACCTGTTATTGTTGCAGTGGAGATAGATTTCTGTAAGGGTAAGAATAATAACTAGTCATATATCCATAAATCTATCTATCCACCCACCTTCCAACCACTTATCAAAAGTTGGGCCATGGATAGTACTTAATCAGTTATCGGTTAATATTAACACAAATAACTATATTACTACCTAATTATCCAGCCGGAAAATGCATCCTTGTTATGTATTGAAGCAAATGCATCCACATACTATGATTACCATTCTAAAGTTGGCAATAGAAAATGAGTAACACATGAGATGTAAAACTAGGGCTGCTGGTTGCAATCAAATCAGTATGTTAAATTCACATTAAACTTCTTTTCATTTCTTAATCATGCATTTAATTCTAACTTCATATTTCACAAATAATTTGTAATTATTGCTATTAATTTTGTTTAACAAAATATTACCACTGATATCTGTAAGATACTGACTAGTTTGTTGTGTGTGAATATGGTCATTTTAGTGATTTTTCTCCATTATATGGTGGATTTCATCTGAGAAAAGTAGAAGCTTTCCCCATACCAACAGACATTGCAGTTGCTATGGAAACCACCTAATCCAGAAATTGCTGACTCTGTGTAAAGCTCCTGTGTTGAGATCAGTTAAAAATAATAATAAAAATGTAACAGAATCCATATGGCTTTATTTTAGCACTTGCAAAATTATCTGCAGTTTTTGCCAGTTTTTCAAGAAATATTCACAACCAAATCAAAATAAAAAAATAAATTAAATGAAAAATGAACAGAGTTTGAATAGCCTACAGTATGAGTATAAATTTCCCATAAGTGTAATTGTGTATCACAGTCAAGTGAGCTGGGGAAAAGCCTTATGCCAAGCTCGACAAGATAAAGCTCATACTGAAAACAATCTGGAATGGCCTGATGTGTACATTTTATCTACTCCTTAACAGGCATGGTCAAAATGGTTGAACATCTGTACTGTGCAACAGAAAAATGAGATTGATATTGCTATTCATGTAGTCATTTATCTTTGTAGTAACTGACCACGTAATCTTTGAACACTGTTGTGATAACAGCATTTTTCTTAGTAAATAAACGAAATTTGCATCATTGTTTCAGTCATTCTCAACATTACAGAACAATCAGGGGCAGTTCTTGGGGGGGGGGGGTCGTGCTTCCATGACAACATGCAGCCCCCCCGTGGCCCCCCTAAATGTATTTGCTACTTAGGTCTGAAATAAATCAATTATTTATTATTTACATTTATACATGTGGAATAAAATTGTTTGTGCTGGGAACAGGCAAAACACAAATGTAAGCACAAGACTCTTACGGCAGCTGCCCCAGGTGGTGGAATCACTTCAGCTGGTGAAATGTAACAGAACGTTAACGGCAAAGGGAAGCATGACAGTCTGAACAAGAAATTAGGGTGAGACACGTTTCTGTAAAACGTCACTGCAAGACACTGCTTAAATAACTTATCAATTTTCAAAATTGTCTTCTGCTTCTTAATCCTGGCAATGTAATGTAATTAATGTTTAGTGGTCTGTAAGGTCAAATACATCTGTTCATTTACAGAACAACTGGCCCCAGTCTAGTGACTGGAATACCATGGTTCTAGTGGTTTCAGGATCTAAGAACAACAATAAAACAATATATAGTACCATCCTTTAATATCTTGAGAAAATATACAATTATAGTCTTAGTATTCAGCGACAAGTTTAATGGTGTCGAGTGACACTTTTTCCTGTTAAAATACATCCAGTAGACAGAGGCACCTACGTATTTACATCTATCCATAACTGCTTTTCCTAAGGCAAGTGATATTTTTTTCTTGGAAATATTCTATGGGAAATAGGAAATCAGATGTGCATTTGTAACATTGTTGTTTTTTTTTTGGTTTTCCTTAATTGATATAAAAATACTACTTAGATAAAATTACTAATTCAGACATGGGAAAAATCAATTACGCTGATTAAGAATATCTGTATTGGTTCATCAGGCCTGTAGTTTAATCCAGTGAGAGTTTAAGTGTAGTTCATGCACCGTTGTGTATCTCCTATATCATGAAACCAATATTTGATTGAAAAAGACCCCTTTTAGTTCTACTTCATGGCAATCATGTTCCCATGGCAACCCACTTACTTATTCTACAATAAATACTTAATACTGAACAGATGATGCACTGTTTCATTATACAAACATTAGGAGCTGTAGTAGTTGAGAAACACTATGTAGTTAGAGTGTAGACCAAACTATGTGGGGGAAGGTTTTGTACGTTTCCTCCCACAACCCAAATGGCTTATGAGTTTAGAATGATCTCTAGGCCAGTCATGATAACTTTCATTGGATGATATGATGATAATATAATCACATAATAATGTAAGTACACAGTGTCAAATGGCAATACTTTTAATTATTAAAAAGACTTGGATACTTGAATTGGAATTTCAAAAAATGGATAAATATTATAAATTAATAAAACACAAATAAAACCACACAAAACCCCCATACAAATAGATAGATAGATAGATAGACAGATAGATAGACGGACAGACAGATAGACAGACATGACCCAAAGGCACTTGTGTAGAGATTTCACATCTACTGTATGTTTCTTCCCTGATATCCTATTGTCAGTGAAGTCGGGTGAGAATGTATTTATTGGGATAGAAACACATCAGATATACAGTATATTGCCAAAAGTATTGGCAATATACTGCCTTTAATGACACTCTATTCTTAATACATGGGCTTTAATATGGAGTTGGCCTACTCTTTGCAGCTATAACAGCTTCAGCTCTTCTGGGAAGGCAGTCCAGAAGGTTTAGGAGTGTCTTTATGGGAATTTTTGACCCTTCTTCCCAGTAAACATTTGTGAGGTCGGGCACTTATATTGGAGTCCAGAGGTGACGTGCTTTACACCAGTGCATCCAACACTTTGCTTGGTGATGCAAGGCTTGGATGCAGCTGCTTGCCCAGGGAAACCCATTCCATGAAATTCTCTACAAACTGTTCTTGAGCTAATCTGAAGTCCACACAAAGTGTGGAGGTCTGTAGCTATTGACTTTTCAGACAGTTGGCAACTTCTGCACACTGTGCAGCTCAGCATGCGTTGTCCCCGCTCTCTGATTTTACATGACCATGGCTGAGTTGCTGTTATCCCAATTGCTTCCATTTTGTTATAATACCACTAACAGTTGACCGTGGAGTATTTAGTAGCGAGAAAATTTCACAAATGGACTTAGTTCACATTTGGCATCCTATCATGGTACCACGCTTGAATCCACTGAGCTCCTGAGAGCAACCCATTCTTTCACAAATGTTTGTAGAAGCAGTCTGCATGCCTAGGTGCTTGATTTTATATACCTGTGCCTAGGGATTGAAACACTTAAACTCAATGCTTTGGAGGAGGGGTGTACCAGTACTACTGGCAATATAGTGTACTTCCCACTAACAACTGAACTCCAGTGGAAAACAGAGCTTTCTCGTTGCCAAACCACAGAACTGCATTTCTAAAAAAAAAAACCAACAAGCTACAAATACAATATACTATAGTAAAGTTAAAAAATAAAATGAAAAATATCCATCCAT
>JABFDZ020000042.1:1783336-1793650 GCA_019775955.2 Pollimyrus isidori
TATATAATTTTTTTTTCTTTATTATAATGGTGGATGCATGGACAGTCACACAGAACCTAGGCTAACAACTGAGAACAATGTGCCTGCCCAACATCGTGAATATTACAGCCTCCTGCATTGCACCATGACCTTGGACGCACAATCGGTTGTTATATTTGCAGGGATCGTGGTGCTGGTGCTTGTGAACGTTAAGTTAATGTTCTTTTTGGGTGCTCGTTAAAGGATTTTCTATTGAGCCGCTTGCTGGCCCGCCTGCACAGAGATACATATCACAATTATACATTGGAGCGAGGGAGCAAGTGCGCGTGCAAACAGAGCGAGGACACCCAGTACTCCAACATGGCCAGACAGTGATATTAATGACGTCGGTATTTTATATCTGTCCATAAATCTTTTGTCGTGTCTTGTCCATTAACTTCTCTGTGAGCGTAGGTGCGGATGACGGTCATTATGCTAGAATAATATAATGTTTGGATGTATTTTGAGCTACGTCTTAGCATTTTACATCCTACCTTCCTTTGCATTTTTAAAAATCTCGGTTTATTTTTTTTTTTATCTCGGCTAGTAATGCACGTGCAAATTATCGGTGTTTTTCCGATATGCCCTTATAATGAATGTTTTTCGTACACTTAAGTAAAAAAAAAAACGATAACAGCATTTAAAGAACCATCGGTTGGTATAAAGAGCCATCGGTTTGAAACCAGTGGTATTTTCTTAATAATTTAGAAAGTCCTTATGTTTTTGCTATTAATATCACCACAGTAGTTTTTATTTCCATTAGTTAGTTTTCAACATATGTGTGTTTCGGATTCCCCGACTTGCGAAGTGCAAACTTAATATTAGTTACTAGTGTACGTTCTTCTATAGATATATAACAACCCTGCCATAAGCCGCATTGTTGGGCGTTTTTAAAATGGGCCACATAATATGACATACATACACGGGTGGAACTTAATTTTTTTCTGCTACTCAAGTTGCCTACTAAAGTGAAAATGTAGTCCGACAGGCATTTTTTACTAGCTAGTACCTATCGGGCTTGTGTTCAGTGTTCTGTCCTGGTCCTTCGTCTAAATCACTCGTCTCAGGCTAGTGGGGGAGCTTAATTTCTTGCCCGCATACATTATTTTGACATCACTGTAGATGACACAGCCTCTACACGTTTTGCAATGCGTTTTTCATTTTATGGAACATTTTATTTATTGGATGATTTAATGCCGTTTAATACCGTAATTATAGTTTAATATTGTAGTTGCATGATTGCATTATATGTAAGTCTACCCAGTGTTTTTTTCACTTGTAATTGCTGTATCACAAGGTATGTCTTTATACCATACTTAGGAATTAATTTATGAGTCTATCTATCTATCTATCTATCTATCTATCTATCTATCTATCTATCTATCTATCTATCTATCTATCTATCTAGTGTGTTGTTGGCGTTATCTAATAGCCATAAGGAGGTTGTCATGGCAAAACAGAGAAATGCAGGCACCATTGGTGGTACCTGCGTATGGAGTAACGTGGGCTAAGAATATCCCATAAGTGGCGTATATGAGACATTTTGAGTCACTTTTAGTAAAAAAAAAACACATACAAAATGCAGCTGTATGACTGTTTTAATAGGCCTATTTAAAACTTGCATTGTTGTGTGAACATCTTGAGTTAACAATTATTACAAATTAGTCTCTAATGCTATATTTGTTGATAGGTTTGCTGTTCTGTTTCCTTTTTTGATTAAACATTTTAGAATTCTGTCCTTTTAAGGAGCAGTATTTTCTGTAACTATTCAAGTAAGCCGTGTATGTTTTTGTCTTCGCAATCTGAGCAAACTCAATAAGTTATACTCTTCTTCTGGTTGTAAAACTGACTTTGATTGGCCTTCAGTGTCAGAACATGCACATATTGCATAATATGTTTTGTCAGACGCAGGCAAAGGGCTCAGCTAGAATCTGCAATACTGAACATTTTTTAATGCATAACTCAGCATCAGTAAAAATGGAGAGGAAAATACCACAACAGACAAAGTAACATAATCAGCAGATGGTTATATCCTTCTTATTATATATTGTAATACAAGATACATCTGATGGAATTATCTTGACTAATTGCAATACTGAATACAATAATCCTAGTGCCCTTTTATGCTGAGAAGATGACAAGTTTAAGCGCAATAAATTCCTGCCGCCTTGTTGTGTCTTCCTTACGGTACAGTATGTTCTAGATCGACAGCTGATAACATTAGCTGAAAGGTGATTTAAACAAAACAGCTTTTGAAAAATAATATGTCAGATTTATTTAAAATCTGCCCAGTTTGTCACTTGCATTCACACTAAATGTCAAGACCCTAAATGATCTAGAATTATGTAATGCTCAGACAAAGCTAGGGAGTTTATTAGTTACGTATCCTTGAATTGTAATTTATTTCCAGTTTTCCCTTGACTGAGCGTTTATTTTTTCACCAAAGCCAAATTATGAATTAAACATAGGTATAAATATATAGGTATGAATAACGATTTTAACATTAACTCCAGGATTATATTTGACACATTACTGGATTTTCATAGCATAGAATTGATATTTCTGATAAATAGAATTATACTTTAAGTGAAATGGAATAATATCTGAAATCAGCCATGTGTGCATGATCATCATTACATTTAGTAAGTCAGGCAACAGTTAATTCAAGAATATAGATTTTTGGAATTTTCCTCATCAGTATTTAACAGATGCTTTTGTTGAAAGCAACACAGATACATGTAATGTTAGATCACTTTGTATAGTTTTCTCTTATGTATATATTTCCACAGATTTCATAGTTGTATGCGCTTTTATACGTTTAGCAGATTGTTTTTGATTATATTGATAATAACCTGGGGAAATCTGCCCATTAACGTGACTGGCATTCTTACTATTATCTTGGAGGTATCTGAAAGTGTTAAGGGGGCAGTGATAATGATTATTTTTTTCAGTCAACTTTTAACTATAGTTTTTTTCAGTTGTTATAATCACAATTTTCATGAACAGTGGAGAGAAATGTAGGCCACAACATGTGTATCTGAGGTTATGCACTATTTAATGATATGGTGTTTAGTTTCGGCTGTAAATTTTAATTGCCCTTGTGGATAATTTGAATTGAATTTGTAAGAAATTACAGTTTTTGAACTGAAGATTTCCATAAGTATTGTGAACTGGGGCAGATGTATAGAGGGGACTTCTGTGATGTGCATTTTCACATTTTACTTATTTAGTAGGCACATGTTGTAGGTGACATACATTTTTGAGAAAGCAGGGCCTGACTATTCCTAAAGAAAATGACTTGCACTAGAACAGTAACTGAGTTGCTAACTTATTTGTGACAAGCAAAGTTATGCTGAAAATTCAGTTGAAAAATACCTTTAATCTGCAAGTTTAGGATGAATTAATCAAAAGGAAGCCCTACACAGTAGGTTTTCACTGTATACATCAGGGGTCATCAACTCCAGTCCTGGGGGGGCGAGTCCTGTGTACCTTAGTTATTTCCCTGTTTCACCATAAATGATTCAGCTCAAGAGATGTGTGGTAATTAGCACAATGAGTTGAATCAGGTGTGTTAATTGAGGGGAAACCCAAAAATGTGCAGGGCTCCAGACAGTAGTTGATGACCCCTGGTATACATTAAATAACAGTTAATATGGCGTTTCCATGTTAATGTAGAAAGTCGTACATTTGCTTAATTAAGTTTTCCCCACCTGCCCGTAATAATACTTTAAAAGAAGCATAACCGGTTTGGAAAATGGATGGATGGATGTTAATGTCTTAGCAGTGCAGTGGGTTGGTGCAAATAATTGTAACGTCAAAGATTCAGGATGATGGGTTTAGTTCCCACTCTCACGTCTAGAGCTGGGCGATATTGCCTAAAAATAAAATTTCCGATTTTTTCCCCCCACAATAAATCCGATTTTCGATTTTAATCGATTTTCCCCTCCCCAGCGCAAAATCGAACTACAGATGACAAATAAATGGTTCAAAACAAGTTTTAACTTTATATATTTATTTTAAAGTGCAATCTGACCAGCCAAAAATATGCTTGTAAGTGAGATGGCAGACCACGTCATTGTAAACATTTTTAAAAACTTTTAGCATGTCAACGAATCCCGGCTTTCGACAGTATGTATGGGCACCATGTCTTTTGCAATATACATCGCAATAGCGTTTGTTATCGCATTCCACCGTGCCCCATTCTTGTCATATGGCGCACAGTTCGAAAACATGTCAGGGACGGTTGCTTGCTTAACTTCTGCGTGTTGTGCTTGTGCTGTGTGTATTTTTATTTCGCTGGGAGCTGCATTTATCCCACTCCGCTGCGTGTCTCTGCTTTAGGTGCCCGAATAAATTTGTCGTGCTGCTTCCTTTGATTGCAACAGTTTTTAAACAGACTTTGGAAGGACGACTTGTTTGGTCTGTGTCCGACGGCGAACAACCAAACCATTGCCATCTTGTTTGTGAATTAGACGTATAGGGTTTGGGTGCGCCGCGCTAATTTACTTCTTAAGAGCGGTGCGTCGCATTAGTCTCGCTTTTGGCGCCCGCATGAAAAATAAATAGTAAAATCGATTTTCAAAGGGTACGGTGACCAAGGAAGACACTTCAGCTTTTGTGAATAATAACTTAAAAACTAATTGAAGGATCTTATTACCACTTCACAAAACCATATGGCTGAAGATACACCTGCAGAATATGCTTGGTTTTGTGAACACAGTAACTGTAAAAGTAGTACTTGGTGAATCTTTTTCAAACCACCCAGGAACATTGTGTAGGTGATTATGTAGGATAGAGAGCTGCTGCTAATTCACTTAATTGATAAAATTGATTTATCGCCCACCTCTAGTCAGCACTAGAGTTTCAGGGACTTCCGTCTTTAGCAATCATGGGGTACTGTTTTTCTGTGTTCATAAATGGATGGATTTGTAATAGTCCACTGTTGCAATCATAAAAATTAGGAAAATGTTCTACTGTATAAAGGTACAGATCAAGGGAGAATTTTACAACCGTTTTAAAGATTTTGAATAATTCTTAGAGGGCAGTCAACTGAAATCTTTAATGGGAAAATATGTAACATTTAGAACTGTTTAGAGCATATCATTCAGTTTATTGGCATATTACTGCATTTGGTGGTTACATCTATCCATCCATCCATTTTCCAACTCGCTTATCCTTCTGGGTCGCAGGGGGCCCGAAGCCCATCCCGGAAGCTACGGCACGAGGCGGGGAACAACCCAGGAATTTTTTTTTTTTTTAAAAATTGAATTGTCCAAATGTAATAGTTCAGTTACGGTACAAATTTGAATATGACCATGTTTTTGATTTCTATTTTAAGTGGCCCTGAAGCACATGGAGATCAGGATGAAACTTTGGCAAATAGTATAAAGTCTGGTGAAAGAACTATGAAGCTATTTAAATTACAGTGAGTTTTGTAAGAACAGACAGTTAAGCAAGGAAAACAATTCTTATTATTGGGCTCAGTTGCAGAATTGTGTAATTGGCATGCTTCCATAAAGAAATAATGGAAGGAAAAATCACATAAAACCTCATTATACAAGTAACCTTGAACATAGATTTACTTTCAAGTGGCCAAGGGAAGCCAGCACTAAAATGAAGTGAAGTCAATGTCCAAAAGTGACCAAGTCAAAGCAATGTGTTAGTCTTCAGTATCTATGACAAGATTTAATGGCTGCTGTTTGTTTATCATCTGTATCCGCTTCACAGAGTTGTGGGATTTTTTTTTTCTGGAACAGTCTTTCATAATAAAATAACATCAACCTAACTTCTTATTTAAAAACATTTAAAACATAATGCACACTTTGGGGGCTGAATTACAGTTACACTGCACAATTCATTTCTTATATACTTTTATATTGTGTGGAATTAATAGCACGTTGTAGTATACTATATGATTTTACAGTACAGCACTTTTTAAAAAATTATATATATTCATCATTTATAAATTTAACATCTTGTATCTTCCTTAGTAATATTAATCTCCAGTAATATGCAGCTGGTTATGGTTTATAGTTTTCCAGGAAAAGCTTTTATCATTTGCTGATTACTGATAGGTATTGGTGTCAATCTGTTGTATGACTTTTAAAAAAAAAAAACTCTGGGAATGTGTAAGGTGCATAACTCCAGGGTTAACTCTCTGCTCCTACTCTATGCAGTTTTTGTGTTCTTTCTGCGTAGCATGGATGTATATATACCAATATCATATCACTCAGCTGTCTAATGGGAGCTTTCAGTTTATTATTTTTTTGAAAAGTTATCATCTAGAAAAACAACAATTTTGAAAATGTATTAAATTTTATTATAATTTATTATATGTGAACCGCTATTGACCATGTCAGGTATTGAAATCAGCGTTGTTTTCCATATTAGATTTGATGTTTGCTCGTAGTTTGAATTTTACTTGGAGTAGTTATAGTAGTAGTTAGTAGTTATAAGTAATAAAGGGTGCCAAGGTGGCTCAGTAGGTACCACTGTTGGATGATATTTGGGTTGTAGAGAAGTCTGGGCGACTAATTGACTTATTGCAAATAGCAATAGGGCAGCAGTTGCAACATCTTTATTAAAAATGATGTTTTGGATAAAAAGAATGTTAGAGATGTTGGTGGTCCGGCAGTAGGTGGGTCATATAAAGTCCAGCAAACACAGACTATTGCTGTGCATTGTAAACTGCTGAAAACTTGTACAAACTAAAACTGGAAATACGTATTTCACTACTCGATGCATTGCTATCCAGTATACCATGCAGAATGAAAGTGCCTAGAGTTACAAACACCAGCAGTTAGGGCTTCCACTTTAAATCTGAAGAAACATGCGACATGTGTCCTGTATTCGTTAAAAATGGGATTGGAACAATAAACTACCAGCAATGTCAAACCTGTTCCCTTGAACCAGCAGCGAGGAAGTCAGAGAAAAGCCCAGCAACAATCCAGATTGTCTGTGTTCCCTAGTTTTATGCCACGTGACAAAGTTTGTTTTTGTATGATTTATTTATTCAAATTAGATTTCGGATTGCTTTCATTCAGTTTCTCATCTTTTTCATGTTCTGGATCTTTTAAGGGGAATCCTAGGGGTATTTTAATGAGAGATGGAGCCTTGAGGTAAAGAAATAATGACTTGAATTGTATTATGATAATTATCTATATAAACTGATATAAAAATAAAAATTCCTTATGTCATAGTTATTAAGCATGTTAGAGCAGTAGTAATAACCAGTAACAGTGTATTTTTATGTGTAGTACCTCTTGTAATTTTTTGTTTATGGTCAGTTCCATAATAATATTGACGTCTGCAAAGTTCTACGTCTTTTTGGCATATTGTTTGCTGTTTTTGTACTGCACAGTTAATTACAGTTATGTTGATTACAATTCTGGTATAAGCTTGATGCCTTATGGTTATCAAAACATAATTAAGCAAGAAGAACAATGTCTACATTTATAGTGTTCCATTCTACAGACTCTATTATTGTCTGTGTTTTTGTTCCTATATCAATCAGTTCATAAAACAATATTCTTTTTTAACACTGACTGTTTCCCATAAAAAAACAAATCTGTAAAAATAACGTTTTTCTTTTTTTTTATTATTTATTAAAATGGATCACAGAGAGCACTTCATTGTGAGGCAAAACATCAGGGGATCTTGTTCAACGGATAACATGTTTGATTTCAATTCACGCCATCAGTTTCTGTCTTCCTGTCTCATCCAGCTGATTAGTGGAGGTTCAGTCATTAATGCTGAAGCAGTATGGGATCATGTTACCATGGCCGACCGGGAGTTGGCGTTTAAGGCTGGGGACGTCATCAAAGTTTTGGATGCATCTAACAAGGACTGGTGGTGGGGGCAGATTGATGATGAAGAGGGTTGGTTTCCAGCCAGCTTTGTCAGGGTAAGTTGCACATTAAAGATATTTATCCCTTTCGTTTATAGTTTTTATTTTTCCCAAATGCCTTGGTGCATTTCTCAAATGGCAAACAACGATCGCAAAACAATCATGGTGTAATCCTCACACTATGAAACACATTTCTCATTGTTTTCTACAAATTGCCAATGTTGATGATGATGATGATGATTAAATCATATCCAAAACCATATATGTAATTGATTGCTGTGTTAACCACTAGATGCAAAACAGTTCACCAATCCTTTAGAATGATGCAAGTGTATATTCAACGACTTATAGAGGGATGAATGACATTATTGTACACATTACACATTATTGTGTCACAGGACACATTATTGTGTCTGAGTTTGTCATTTTCATTTTAAATCCTTTACAGTTTTTCTCAATAGCTTTGGTATATTTCTCAAAGAGAAAATAACATTTTCAAAACATCAAGTGTAATCCCCACATCATAATGTCAGTTGTGTAGCAGAACATAATTTCTCATTGTTTCACACTAATTGCAAATGTTGCAGTACATGTATGCAAATTCCATTGTACAATTATCATCACTGTTCTGTTTGTGGTCCTCACTACATGATTTTGTAGCAATTTCATTGTTTTTTCATTGCTATTTGCTATTTTGTGTCATACAACATGATGTGTGAGTGTGCGTGTGTGTGCGTGCGTCTGTGTTTTATTTGCTAAGGTACTGTCTTGATATCTGAAGAAACTACATTTGCATGCAAGTGTTTTCTCTTACCAGTGAACTTTATATACTGAAATGTAGAGCCTTGCCATGTAGAAAGTGGTGTCTGTGACATGAGTAAGAATCACTTTGCTAAGGAAGAATGATCAGAGAGTAACAATGAGAATGTGAGAAATGACTGTCATTCAGAATTGTTGAGCTCTGGAGCATGCTTACGCTAAAAACATGAGTAAGAATTTTTACTGTCATTGTACAAATGATCCTGAAGGCATTTATCATTTTAGTGCCACTGAGTAATTTATTGATAGAATTATTTTCTTTTGAGGCATGAGTTAATAGTCTTGTGTGATGTATGGCCGTTTGTAGTTTAATCATAGTTGTACTATATGCATAAATTGTGTTATGTCTAAGCATGATTGATGGTCCATCATGCAGCTTTCAAGCTCAGGGCACTTTATCTCAAACGAAACTCAAGACAAAAGATTCAAAAGGTGTTACAACCGGGAACATCTAACACCAACCAAGGAACACAGGACATAAATACAAATTAGGCACAGACACCATTAACCAAGAACAAAGACACTAAAGCCAAGGACCAAACCGGAGTACATAAACACAGAGGGCACAAATAACTAAAATGGCCAATGTTAGAAAATATTTAGATTTATCTTATGAGCTTTTAACCAAAGTGTATGTTTTTTTTGTTCTTTTCAAAGGTTGAACCCCATCCCCCGCAACCTCAAACAAAACAAGTTTTCTATCTCAACCCTATAGCAACTCCAAGAGTTCAAAATACAGCTGCCAAGGTGCGTTTTAACAGAACAATCATTTCGTTTTATGTGCTTATTGCTTAAATTCCTTTTTCTTTATGCCTTATAAATATTGGAAATGAAAACATAGTCAAACATCAAATACATAATTTTACAAATCGCTGCAATAAACGTTTTTCCTAAAAGCAACACAGATTATTCAATTATAGGAAACGGGATGGATAATCATTCATGACTGAATTGGTAAATGAAAATCTTTCAGTGTCAAAGGATTCACTTCAATAACATATCCATTGCATTTCACATAGACAGATCTGCATTTTAGCTGCAGCATTTTCTCTAAAACTCTGCAGACTGGAAATAATGACCTATGAATTGGACAGCCCGAACAAGGCACATGGGTCCCCCCTCCAATGGGCTCACCACCCATGGGAGGGGCAATAGGAGTCAGGTGCAATGCGAGCTGGGCAGGGGCCGAAGGCGGGGACCCTGGCGGTCCGATCCTCGGCTACAGAAGCTAGCTCTTGGGACATGGAATGTCACCTCTCTGATGAGGAAGGGGCCTGAGTTGGTGCGCGAGACATAGTCGGGCTCACCTCGACGCATGGCTTGGGCTCTGGAACCAATTCCCTCGAAGGGGGTTGGACCCCTTTTTCACTCTGGAGTTGCTCACAGGTTGAGGCGCCGAGTGGGGGTGGGCGTACTTATTGCCCCCTGACTGGGCGCCTGTACATTGGGGTTTACTGCAGTGGATGAGAGGGTAGCCTCCCTTCGCCTTCGGGTGGGGGGACAGGTCCTGACTGTTGTTTGTGCTTATGCTCCAAACAAAAGTTCAGAATACCAACCCTTTTTGGAGTCCCTGGAGGGGGTGTTGGAGAGCACTCCTCCTGGGGACTCTCTTGTTCTACTGGGGGACTTCA
>JABFDZ020000042.1:1808739-1824155 GCA_019775955.2 Pollimyrus isidori
ACACGGGGAGAACATGCAAACTCCACACACAGGAAGCCCAAGCGGAGACTCGAACCTGGGTCCCAGAGGTGTGAGGCAACAGTGCTAACCACTGCACCACCATGCCTCCCCTATCATTAAAATATTTTATGAAACTTGATTTTTTTGTTAAGTTTTGGAAGATGACACAAAAGAATATTTGGATATATAAATATGAAATGGTTCCATACTTTTTATATTAGTGAATTGGTTGCTTAATAAATAATGCTTATGGTATATAAATACCTTCCCAAACCTTTTAAAAATGATTAAGTAGTAGCTTTCACATTAAACCTTATTTAGGGTTATTCACTTGTGTACATTGGCATTTTGTAGTACAATAAATTATTCCTCACCCGTCCCATTTTGCTCTCCTATGAGACATATAGTTGGAGTTAAGGGCCTTGTTTATGGGTCTATCAGTGAAGTTACTCCTCTGCTGAGTATGGGATTTGAAGTGGTGACCTTCCCATCACAAAGTCCTAACCCACAGAACTGCACACCAAATCATAAACGAGTAAATTCACTTGAATAATCTCCTTGTACACAAAAGTAACCTTTACAAGGCCCAAATGGTAGAGAAATTTGCCATTTCTTTATCAGCTATTAAGAGAGCAGGTCAGCGTTTTGAAACTGCAGGTGATATTGCTAGAAGTAAAGGATTTTAACCTAAAACCACTTCATGCAGGGATGACCTTTTGACATTTATGCCTTTGAATGACAGGGGGAGAAAAGCCTGTGTCAGAAGAATTTATTAGCTATGGGAAAATGACTTTAGCTAAAAGGATGATTACAAGTAGGATATCTAGGCCGGTATGGCATCCTGAAGATGTGTTAAAAGGGGCGAAACTGTCTGAGAAAAGCGTCAAGGACAGAATGTAGTTTTTGGCAGAACAGAAAATTTGACGCGAAGCAGTGATGTTCATAGGTGACAGCCTCTTTGATCATATTCCAATCTGCGAATTTGAAACCGTCCTGTAGAGCCAAGGCAGCTCCTTTTGGCCAGACTGTTGCTGGACTGGTCTGGACTGTTTTAAGCAGTGTGGTGCATGCTGAGATGTGGTCAAAGAGGCGGAGCTGGTGGCAGGATCCAGTTTGTTCTCTACTCTGGTCAGAAAGTCTATGTACTGGTAAAATTTGGGTGGAATGGCTTCCAGGTCAGCTGAACAAAACTATATCTACAACGAAAAAGCCTTCCAGATGGTTTGTCTGGAGTTCACTGAAGGCTTGGTAGAGAATGCACAGGGTTGCCTTAGTGTTACTGCCTGACTTGTGAGTATTGCAGCGTTTATGCACAATTCCTTATTATTCGATGCACAAATCTACTCTGTGAATCTTGCAGGGTGTTGAAGCTCCTCTGTTGGTGCAGAAGGCAGTCAACCATATCAGAGATGTTGTAGTGGAACCATGTTTCAATAAAAATATAAAATCAACAGACCCTCATCTCATGGTTGTCCGCTGAAATCTGAAGTGTGTTGTCCAGAGAGTGAACATTCGATATGAAGAGGGATGGGGTAGCTGGCAAGGTCCAGTGGTTCAGTAACCTGTTGGAGGCATCTTTAATTTATCGCCTTTCTGTTTCCGTTTGGATGACTGCAAGCAGCTCCGTGGTATCCTGTCCTGGTGTCTGCAGCTAGCTCTTGAGATATATCCGCTGTTGGTATTCTGAGCTGGTGAATTGAGCCTTATTTTTGGATGTCCAGAATTTCATGCAGTCATATACATGTTTCTGGGTGGTTGTGATGTGCATGTCACAGAGTTCTAATGAAAAATTTATCAAATATTTTAACAATACACCTATAGAATTCTTTTCACTTCAGCACCATCCTGGTATCACATTTGTCCTCACAGACATTTTCAGCATTTTGCTGAAGCATGCAGTCGACCCCACATGCTTGAAGGCCACCACCATCATACCTATACTGAAAAGGTTAACTGGCTCCCGCCACAACAGCTGTCTCCCAGTCGCCCTCACACCGGTCACGATGAAGTGCTTTGAACAATTAGTGTTACATAAAAAGTCACAAGGTACATGAAAATTACACGTCCAACCTTACTTGATCTTCTCCAGTTCATCTGTCATCCCAGCTGATGCACTGATGCCATATTTTTGGCTAAACCTGGTCATTTCGCACCAGAACATGAATGACTTCTACAGGACTTCTACAGTAATGACTTCAGTTCATCATTCAATGCCATAATTTTTCAGAGACTGACAGAAGCTCAGACTGCTGGATCAGTTTGGAATGGGAGACATAATATGCATTACATGTATAATTATAAAGATTTTGCTCACTATTAAGAATTAATATTACCATAGCGCCGAATTCTTGCTAGAAAATTGGTTGGAACTTCGCATGGACAACTGCCAGGTCTACCAGAATACGACCAAGTTGCACTGGGAAATATTGTGCATTATTACAACGATTTCACGAAATAAATTTACTACCATAAAATCCATAGTGTTTGCTCACGTCACTCCAGCTTCTGGCTTTGTGGTCTTATTTAGTTTAGGCAGAAATACAAATAACCAAAACAATAAAATGTAATGAAATTGAAAATTAAGCTGAAAATGGCAAATTTCAAGCTCAAAAAAATAAATTGTGCGCACTTTTTAGGGATCATGTGATTAGTATTTTGATGGAATAACAAACTAAATGACACATCGTGCACAGAGGAATAGAAACCGCTCTAGGGTGCACATGCAGACCGTGGATCAATCAGACCCTCTCCACCCAGTGTTAGATCTATGGGTCGGCAGCTGCCACGCCTTTCTTTGAGTTGCACCCCGTCTACCACCACTGTTTTGAGTGAGGTAACTTTTATACAAATCAAACGCAATACAATTAGTAATTAAGTTTCATATGAGTTCTCCTGACTTTAGCATGTCACTAATATTCTCCTGAGCTCAGAGGCTACCTCTCTAGTAAATAATGGCTTCTTCCACTTTAACTCCAACTCACCGTCCTTCCCTTCAGCAATACCAAAAAAATATATATATAATAATTGCAATATTTAATTTTGAAAATACCAGTATGGGTGATAATATTGAGCAAATTCGAATAGTAATCTAAAAATCATACGTATATACTGTACCTGCACATCTGAAGGAATATTTTCATGCCAGTCTCTTGCTACCCCATTTTCTAGATCCTATTATGGTTAAAAGTAATGGATGATTTTATGACTCCAGCTCTTGTTGTTCTGCAGGGGGATGACATTTTGCACAGAAGCTCTGAGCTGGTTTATACCGGGGAGATGTCCTGGGTTTATCAACCCTATGGGAGGAGTCAGCAGAGAGTTTTCTTTCTTTTTGATCATCAGATGGTTCTCTGCAAAAAGGTATGCCTTTCGGGAATTAAAAGGTAGATCTGTAACATGTGGATAACATTACAATATGAATGCCCTTCTTGTATTTATCTACACCTGAGATGGCAGATGTATGGTTTCCTCTAAAAGTAGGAAGCACTTAAAATACCAACTACTAGATCATTACCATTCCATAGTAACAATGTCCCTTAAAAGGTAGGCCGTTTCAGTATGTTCCCTGCCATTATTTCTTGATATTACTGCTACGGATTTATTTATTTATTATGCATTATTATGCTTTATTATGCATTATTACTAGGGTGGTTATGTACAATAAATTATAAAGTAAAAGAAATTGAGTTGTTAAACTTAATTTCTCTGATATATCCTCAAATTCAAGACAACATACTGGCAAAACATAGGTCAAAGGATGTAGAGATTAATTAGCTTTGATGAAACAATTGGCTGAAAACTAACATTTCTTGTGATATCACAGTTGCTGAGGAATACTGTGCTAATCTAGGTATATCATTCCTTCCCATTTATGAACAATATAATGTGATTGAATAATCAACGGGACATTCCTTTTGTCTGTTGTTTAGATTTTGGCAAACAACATGGAATAAAAATAGTGCATTTACATTTTTGTATTACATGTGTTCCACAAGTTAAAAAATAGCATGAGGACAACATGAAGTCCCCTAGTAATTTATAAATTTGAATTATGCAAATTTATTAAACCGGCAGTTAATCAAAGCTAATTAAGTGGGCAGCATGGACAAAAATGTACCCCTTCAGGCTACAAGGCTGCAGTAAGAGATCTGAAGGTACCATTGAATATTGAATATTTGTGAGTCACCAGATTTTGGGTCAGTTATTAATACATTTGGTTCAATTTACCTCAGGACTTGATACGCAGAGATGTCCTTTACTACAAAGGTCGCATTGATATGGACAGGTATGAAGTGATCGAGATCGAAGATGGCAGGGATGATGACTTCAACGTTAGTGTTAAAAATGCCTTCAAGTTGCACAACAAGGACACTGAAGAAAGCCACATCTTCCATGCCAAAAAGCTAGAAGAGAAGATTCGATGGCTTAGAGCTTTCCAAGAGGAGCGAAAAATGGTCCAAGAAGATGAAAAAATAGGCAAGTATGCTTCAGCAGTATCAGATGTATTGTGAGTTACTGATTTTTCATTGTTTTTCAAATTATCCTGATAGCATACTACACTGTTTAATGGTAAAATCAGAGTCTGGAAATGTTATTGATAACCCAATGGTTCAATAAACAATTAAGGTAATTATATTTTATTAACAAGACCATAGAAACTGTTCTGACCAGATTTTAGCCATATAATCATAGTTACCTTTATATTAAAGTCATCATCTTTTAATGAACAAACTTTTCAAAAATCTTAGCCTCAATATAATTTTTGAGATGAAAATGCTATTAACATCACTGTAATAAACTTAGTCAGGGTCCAGGAGCAAGATCCACATTTACCTTACTTTGTTTATGAATAACAAGAGAGCCAAAACGCAATTCCGGAATCAAAACTGGAGAAACAGGCTGGGGTCGTGAGCAGAGGGCAAACCAAATGTAAATCAAAGTCAGGAAAGCACAGGCAAGAAGGCAGTAACACAAAGGAAGTCAGGAATCAGAAAAAAATAGAAGGATACTCAGTAAGGAGAAACTCACAATACCTTGCAATAAGTCATTGAACAATGATGGCATTTACAATAGACAGAAATGGTAAACGTGAGATTAATTAACTGGTTCTCTGTGGAATCTGTGAACTGGATTCTTGATCAGGAGGCTAATAGCTTGACAGTTGTCATGACCACTATCCACTTCCGAACTAGTTCAGTAACCCTAAATTTACATTAAATTATTTCTTGATGCTCATCACCAGCCTGTGACCTGGGTGGGTGACCCATCAGGAATTCTCTCGATTAACCACTCCAGCGGTGGTGTTCACTAAAGGACAGATTTCACTCACCTTGAAATGCTTTATCACATAACTTGTTTATTTTGTATAAATCCCGTGACCAAGAATATGCACTGCAATCCATGAATGTGTGAAACTCTAGCCTTAAGGCCAGATTATTGTAAATGTAATTAACCAGTCAAGGACAGGAAATAGTTGATAAATTATTTTAAGTTATTTTTTGTTAACCAAAGTGATGTTAGTCTACTTGTCATTTTAATATTAAAATGTCTTATTTAAAAGTGTCTTTGTTTGTTCTACAGGTTTTGAAATTTCGGAATATCAAAAGCGGCAAGCTGCCACGACAGTGCGAAAAGTAGCTAAACAGAAAGGTGAGGCAACAAAGAGATACCAGGTGATCCCCAGTCCTTTTTCTTCTTTGGCATTATTTCTGATCTTGTCACCCAGTCCCGTAATTGCTGTTTTGGACTGTTCTGTTCAGATTTTTTTTTTCTAATTCCATGTTAGACATAGTTCAGCAACCACAGCAATTTATTGGCGAATTAAGTGAGACAAAGATTCTTCAGTTCCTCATTAGAAATTAATAGATGTCTACTAATAATGTTACCATTGTTATTTTCAGAGTGTGGAATACAGCTTTGGCCAAAGATATTTGGCAAATCTCTGCAGTTTTTTTTCCATATTAAGCACTATTTTTTTCACAAAAATGTTGTTTTGGTGATAACATGTTCTTCCTTTATGTGCAGTGGAACAGCAAGCACACACACAAAATAGCAACTGGCAAAAAGGGTGAATCTGATCTTATTTCACACAGAACGCCATAAATGAATGAAGTTGTAAGCCATAGTTGAATTTCAAGCAGGTGGTGGTAGTTTAGTTTTTATTCAAACCTGTGACAGCTTATGGGATCCGGCAATCTGGTTTCAGCCTATTTACCTAGAGAAAAGTTGATCCAGGATGTGTTTTGCATGTCTGTGTGTACCACGCCAAGCGTGGAGAAAAAATGGAAAAGTAGAGAAGTGCCTAAGAAGGGTAGAAACAAAATTATAAAAAACATGGACAACTGCAAAGCTACAAGACTATCTCCTGAGATCTTTCCATTACTGTGTCCACTGTACACAACATTATCAAGAAGTTTAAGGTCTGTGGTATTGTAGCCAGCCTCCATGGACGTGTATGGCAGTAAAAAAAAAACGATTGCAGCCAAGTATTGCCCATATGGTGGATAGAGAACCTTAATCTGCCAAACAGATCCCAAGCTGACCTTCAGACAAAAGTACAACAGTACATAACATCATGAAGTCTGAAGAGTACAAAGACATTTTGAAGCACAATGTGGGACCCAGCATCAGAAAGTTTGGTCTCTGTTGATCTGTTGAAGGTCCCTGTGCAGGACGATGACTTACAGTGCATTTCAAAAACACCCAGAAATGGTTTAAAACTAAGCACTGCTTATTTTGAAGTGCCCAACAGTAACTCCTGATCCAAATCCCCTAGAACACCAGTGAAAAGATCAGAAGAAAATCTGGGAGGCCTGGAGCAGCTTGCAAAAAAAGAGAGCAGAGAGGTGCAAGAAACTCATTTATAGCTAGAAGAAATTCTGGCTTGCATTTATTCTTTCCAAAGGCTGTGCTACCAAATATCAGGTCTAGAGTGCCAATAATTTTGTCAGAATAATTTTTGGAGTTCTGTGTGAAATGCGATTCGATTTGGCTTTCCTTGGTGTTCTAATTCAAATAAAGATAATGAATATGGATTACATGAAAAACTTTATTGTCACCAATATTTTTGGCCACAACTGTATATTTCAAGATACCAATATAGACAGTGGCGTATGTGACACCAGTACAGGCTCTGCAATGTGGGAGGCCATAACACAGAGTCCTGGTCAGATTTGTATGTAATGTGCCCTTCATAATTATCAACATATCTGTGTACTGCAAAGCAACAGGCTTTAAATTGGTCATACTCAAGCCTTCCTGTTAAGCAAACATTTGCTGGTCGAAAAATATAAATGCCCAGTGAATATAACAATTACTCTAAAAGCCAACCTAAGATCTCGCTGTCCAGCCAAGTCACTATGCAATACTTTCATGAATGAATGTAGGCAGGGACTGACATAACTGGTACACAAGTATATATTCACCTTTAAAAGCGATACGTGCGGCAATCAATTGTTGCAAAAATGTGAACGCGACAAACAATGCATTTGAACCTTTATATGCTAATTTATACTTAATTTGCAGTATAGAGGTTAAAATGCACGGTACTTTTTTGTCATATAGGCAAAAATACACATAAAATACGTACTTATTTGCGCTGCTACATTAATTGATTGCCGCACATATCGCTTTTAAAGGTGAATGCGTACTTGTATACCAGTTATGTCAATCTATGAATATAAGCCTTAATAACAAAAGTAAAGAATGGTTGAAGATAAAATATCAATAATGGAGGACTGAAAAGGCAAGCTAAAGAGAAGAAAATTGCTTAAAATGCCATTACTCTTTTCACCTTTTTTCATAGCAGATTGTAGCGGTAGGTAAGTTTTCTATTTCGGCATGGCTGGCAGACTATTGAAGAAGAGAAAATCTGTAGGCTAGTCTCAGAGATCAACTTGAATGTATGTTTTACTGTTAATAAAAATGTCTGACCTGTTGTTTTCTCTAGAGTTAGCTAGTCAAACAATCCATCCAGCCTTGCCTTAGTGCTAATTTGAACACTCCCAGTTTTCCATTCCTCTGACCATTAATGTTAGCAGCAGTGCTAATGGTACAGTTTTGGTATTAGGTAGGTGTGGGACATTACGTTCAGCTAATGGTCACACGACTTAATACTGAAACCATTAACTATGTTGGCTTGCATGTCACTTAGGTTGCAGTATTGGCATCATTGGTTCCACAAATTGCCATTGAAGTGTAGCTTTATGGATCTCCCATACGCCACTGTAGATAGGTGTTCCATATTGGATAGCTGAGTAATATTGGTAGTATGTTCAGTTGTCTTAAAAATGAAATGACAACTGCAATACAGAGCCTTCCAAAACTGTAGAACAGCACTGAAACAGCAATGAGAAGACGAGCCCTTGTATTTACTTAACCAATAATTGAAGTTTACTGGGTACGATGCCATTATGTAGATGATTGTAAAGTAACTATTCAGACTTGTTACTGGTTGTATTTTTTTTTTTTTTGTTATGCGTGTGTGTCTATATCTCAGTATATTTATTTATACAAATGTATATACTTTCAGTAGTAATTTGGTTTAACCAAATAGATTGTAGTAATGACTTTTGCACATGGGCAGCTCAAGATGAAGTATTTTTTTGAATTTTCAGATTCATTTATAGATATCATCTTGAGAAAGATGGACATTTTTTATGGACATGGTATGAAAAAGATAAAGGTATATTAATTTACCATGAGAGTATTATATATAGTGGGGGTCGCCAATACATGAATACTTCAGCCATGACAGCAGGAAAACATTGGATTTGTGAAAAATCAACATCACATGTAGAAGCAAAATAGTAATAATAATTTGGCATATTTAGCATCACTTTGATCATCAGACATTTTGAATGGATTGAGTAGAGGAGCAATGAATTTGAGCTATTTTAAACTGTGTTTAGTGTCCATTGAACCTGTTTGATAAAATACAGATAATGCTAAACAAATATCATAATAATACTCAGCATTTGTTTATTAGTCCCTGCGATTATAATAGGTAACAGTGAACAGAAGTTTACACACTTTGGACAGAGAAACACCAAAATATGGACTTTTTGGATGTAAATGACCCCAAAGTGCATCCTGCCACTGACTTAAGTGCATTTTTCATGATGTGCTTTGGAGGCCTGCATTAAGTCACGCTCCTCTACATGGCCAAAAGCAGTATTGCGGTTTTCAGAAAGCTGAACATATAACCAGACAAAACCTTCTAATATGCGTCATACGTTTAGAAACAAATGTTAAAATCCAAAATGCATGTGAAGAATTTATACAATTATGTCAGAATTATATAATACACTAGTATATATAAATATATAAGTAAATACAAGTATATTACCATTAGGCTGCATTCATGTGACATCTGCCTTGTCAACATGCCTAGTAGGCAAATCACGTAAGCAAATGGACTGGTTGATTAAAACAAATTCTATCAGTTAAAAAAAGTAAAAAATGCTGGTTGCAGTGGATATACTTGTCCTTATTACTGTAACCCTAGATAAAACATTTGAAACCATTAAGTTTTACTGCAAGTAACCCACTGCAGACAATCAATTGGTATAAGATGAACGTTAATTTTATTAGTCATTTTGAATCTGCAGGCAGTTAATTTCAACAGTGGCAAATTTGACTTTTTAGACAATAATAGAATGGGAGTCTGTTGTAAACCAAAAAAAAATAGAGAACTTTATTGGCTTGTGTCATTTGATCTTAAAACTGCAGTGGTGGAGCCAATTTCGGGAAAAGTGATTAAATTAAATCAGAGATATAAATTACATAATAACGTACTAAATTCTGTTAATGTAAATTGCTCTGCAAAAATTTCAGACACTCTTGAAATCTGCGCTTGGTGAAAGCAAAAATTTGACCCACCGGCATGGCTTCAGAATTTGTATTTTATTACTATTTCAAAAGTCCCCTCATATCAAATGTCTCAAAAAATGTGAGTGATATTTCCACAATATCTTAGAGATTCGCTTGTCCTCTAGTTTTAAGGAATGCAATTAATTTTAATTAAAGCTTATTCTTTACACACAGTTTAGATAACTATTTAAAACTGGGAATTGTGGGAAAGTGCGGAAGCAGTAGTTCAGTTGGGCTGTCTGTAGATTAAAGAAAACAGTGCAGTGTTAACTGATCAACTTCAAAATCAAAATATAGACCAACGTCTTTTTTGTGATAGTCTAAGTCAGGGCTATTCAACTCAGGCCCTCGATTCCTAATCCAGGCCTTGTTTTCGGTTCTCCCAGGTAGTGAGTTTAATAATTACTAATTCTGATTGGTCAGAGGCTTCATACCCGGCTCACAGGTGAAGGAAGGCTGGAAAATTTGAGGACCAGGAGGTGAATAGTCCTGCTCTAAGTAGTATGTTTTATGGATTTTTTTACATAGTTCCAAAACCCTCCATTGGAATAGGATCTCGCGTCTTAGAGTAGTCTCATAGAACAATGACCCTAATTAGATAACCAGTTGTTAAAAATGAATAAATAGAGAATCCATGTCTGAATATTGAGGAAATGAAAATATATGTACCCTTATGTCATTTTAGAATATGCCAGAAGGAGACAACCAACAGTTTCATTTTTTATTTGTGCTGTGGTCAGATTAGGCAGAATTGTTTTCTCTGTTAATAATTTTGAATATGTAGTTTTACATATTGCAGAAAAAAATCTTTTCTATCTAGAGACGCTTTATATTTTTTTCATTTGTTTAGCTAAAACCTTGAACACATTTCTGTTAATACATATTAATACATGCTCATCTTGAAGCAATTTTTGCAAAGAATAATGAAGTGATTGGCGGCCCCTGTTGTAGACAGTAAGTCACCCTGCTTATAAAATTTTGCTTAATCAAGATGCCATGGCAGCTGTTGTTTAGTCTGAGAAGTTCATTCTCCACACAGAGACACACTCAAGTAGATTAGGTATCTATAGCTTTATTGGGACTCTCCAGTCATTTCTATGGGCATAACCTTATTCCCAACTATAGCAACCTTAAACTCTACTCATCCCTTAACCTTAACCACAAGTAACCAAAACAAATACAAATACAAGTTTTTTTTAAATCAAATTCTAAGATTTTTATAAATTGGAGTGTCCCATTGTGGACTGCACAAGGTCAAAACAATAGGTTTACATCACATCATGGGGACATTAGTGGCACCTACTGTAGGCTAGACTTTTTAGAGTCCTGTTATTGTCAATTTCCCCAGATACATGAAATAGCATGTAGAAAATCTTATCAGGCAAATAATGTCATTAATTTCATATATCAAAAGCAGAGTTGAACAAAACCGGAATGGTCTGGAAAGACCAGGCCCATGTGTAATTTTAATTTATGTAGGCCCTGTATGTGTATAAGTAAATGTGTACACTTTTGTTATGAATTAATATAAATTTAGTGGAAGTTACAACAAATGTCAACCCTCAAAAACTTCTGAATAATATACTTTTAAGATGCCATGGCACCTTTTAGACTTTTTTGTTAATAGTGTAAATAGTTCACTTTTGTGATTATTTTTAAAGTAATAATCCAGAAGTGAATACTGAAAAGCGTCAAGAAACACCCAGAATATTTTATGTAACGGTCCTTTACTAGTGAAGCATTGCTTTTTCCTCTGTGCTCTGCAAAACTGAAGGTGTCTTCTGACAAAATTTGCCTAAATGCTTATTAGTCTGTTTCTTTGACGATTTTCCACAATTTTCCACTATATATATTATATAGATATATATATGGAAACACCCATATATGTATATGGGTGTATATATGTATACATTTCAATTAATAATAACAATGTTCCTTTTGGTCTTCCTTGTTTTTTCTGGCTCTGTCTCTTTTTCTACACATCTGTTTCTTTTTCTTCTTCAAATCCAGGTGTAAGTCAAAGCAGATCAATGCCTCCTTTTTATGCCCCATCTGTGAGCACCATGGATCCAGGACAGTACATGGTACCAGGCAGCTTGGCACAATCAGAAATTTTTGAAATAAATGATTTTAAAAGGAGCCCATCTCCCTTCTGGCAAAAGTTAACACCATTTAAAAAATAGAAATCAAGAAGTGATATATCAAATATTTTATAAGAACTACCTGAATTTATGAGAATGTGCTACGACTTCAAGGGGAACACATAAACAAGGACCAAAGCTATTTGGATTGATAGAGATTTGTAAAAATATGACTGATTTGTGACTGTACTATTGAATTTCTGGCTACGTAGTGTGAATTACTGGTACTACAGCTGCTATTTATATCAAAGTATATCCCTCGAATCTTTTAAAATCTTAACCAAAACACCTATGTTGTTTTTTGTGAGACTGTTTTTGTGAAACTGTACCCTATGGACACTGGAAACAAAAACACAGCGTTATTTTCTTAATTAACAATTGTCAGATCCCTCTTGTAAGATAAAAACGCACTAATCAATTAAATGATTGTGCCATTTTGGTTGTGCACTTTAGCCCACTGTGAAAATTCTGGACAGATTTGTTGCTCCTGTTTTTCTCGCTCTGTCTTTGTCATTATTTGTGAATGCTGATTCTGGCAGATCAAAGTTTATATTGGTATTGTTTCAGGCTTATTTATTTGTTAGTTTGTTTTGCAAAAATGTTTCCTGTTTCCATGATTTCTGCATGAACAGCTTCACATACAGTTATTCCATGTAAAATTTATTTGTTTTTCTGTCAAACAACACCAGTTATAGTAAATCCTATTTTATTACAGGTATATTTAATCGAGATGACAGGGTATTTTACAGGAGTATGACATTTGTGACTTTTATGCAAGTCGTTTTGAAGTTTCAGCTCAAGTTAAAAATGTATTTTTTTCAGGTTGAATTACTTACCTGTATGTGCCAGCAATATTGGTTCTATGTTATTGGCTTTTCAAAAAGTATTAAATTCTGCTACCATGAAATTTGCAATTTACTTAATTGTTTTTATTTGCTCAGCAGGCACTTTAATCCAAAGACAAATCTACAGCTTGCATTGTTAGACTTAGCTTCAAATCAGTTCAGGTAAGGTACCTTAATCGCCAGGTCTCTCTTAGACGTAGAACTGTACTGTAGCCTTTTAATAGCTTTTGCAATTCTGCCTGCCACTTAACTAGATGGTTCTACAAAATTCATGAAGCAATCATGGCAATAAAGAGGCCTGAGGTTTCCCTTCTGCTGCTTAGATCTAGTTTTGTTGTTTTTGAAGGATTTGTTGATAATTAGTATCATATAGTATAAGTTTTTACTTCATACGTGTTACACATATTGAAAGTAATATATTTTAAACGCATGAAAAATATTGTATAATCGATCTTTTGTAATAGACCAGTAACTTTAATAAATTTTTAAATGTATATGAAAATATAATGGGATATAATATTTTATATTGTTATAATATATACATTGTGTTTGAAAAATGCATTCATTAGAAATCAACAAAAACACTGTAATTATCTTAAAAGTAATGCAAAGTGACTGAAGAATATACATTATTTGTGTCCCTTCAAGTAAAATGTTACAGTTTTCTTTTATTTATTTTTGAAAAGAAGGGATGTCAGTTTTAGTCATTATTTGATTTGGCTATATTAATCTGATCACTATTTATTATTCACATGGTTAGTTCTCCCCAGAAGCTCTTTCACGTTACACTGATATTATGTTAGCTGCTCTTTTTATGCCATTTATATGAGTTCATTGATTCATTTGATCTTTACATTATCAGCTTTCCATATATCAGGTTCCACTAGTAGAAACTCAGGCAAATCATTCTTCTTTCTTTGTTTTCCGTTCTGACAGGTACAAAACATAACAAACCTCATAACATTGAAGGGAAAATGTGTGTTCTGTTCTAGGAGGGCTCCCCTAAAGAGATCTGTCTTAATGAATAATGAACAAGGTAAAGAACCACGTAGGTAAAGAGCGAGTGAGGTCTACTGTATGTGCGTTTCCCAAAGTCCTTCATTATTTCAGAATTAACAAATAAACTCTGTTGGCTCCCCAGCCTCTGTGTGAGAAGAGCACAGACTGACGTTAACAGGAACATCGATTCCATCTATTTGAATGGTGGCATATGTTATGATTGTCATGCTACATATATAGAAATGTAAAAAAAAACACCAATTCGAAAAATCAATAAAAACACATCACCCACCACTCGTAGATTAAGACCACATTACCACATTATCTCAACCCATCTGTTGAAAATACAAATAGGTTCAATGTGTGATGTTGCTTCCTTATCAAAAAAAAGTACAATGGTGAGCAGCAATAGGAAAAGGAAGTAACATTTCTCAAAAGAAGCCGTAAAACGACTTGTTGAGGGGGTCAAAAATATATCTTAGTAAAACAGATACTGCAATATTGTGCAGCATATTATGCATAACAAGGGCAGCAGAGCAACATTCAGGGGGAAACCGCAGAGCTCCCAAAGACTCGTGTAGGCACCAGAATCGGATCATCCACATGCCCAAAGCCCCTCAACAGCAGTGCGTATTCTTTGGTGTGCTGTCATGGTTTGGAGATTCAAATGGAATCAGCAGGTATAAGAGGATGCCTGCTGTCTCCCAATAACCAGCCACCAGCAAACATACCATCCTTTCCCATCTGACACTCCATATCTGGAACAGATATAAACATCATGTGGACTCTCAGGCCACTTGGTATCAATGTCTGTAAAATGTCCTTGATGGCTGCATATCACCTGGAAATTTAGCTCTAGTGTCAAGAACCATTTTTGACAGGCAAGTGGGATTCTAGAGGCTGCAGGTATGAATAGGGCTGAGGGCTCCATCCTCTGCACTTACGATGACAGGTATGCCTGCAATGGCATAAAAATCAATTTTAGTGCCATAAAAGCCCCCCCCTCCTGCGGGACATTGTAGGTATTTGTGCACATGGTGTGAGAGAAACATGATCAATGCACAGATACAGGACACTGCAGCCTTGGTGAGACCATGTGCTTCTGTAGGTCTGCAGGAACCCCGACAGGTGTAGAAGCATGGAACTGTCAGAAGCTGGATGGTGCACTGAGGGCAAAATTCCTGTGTAAAATTTATCCAGCACCAAACCAAGGAAGCTCATTATTTCACCCCAGGCCAGCCTGTATTTCGCTATGAATTGTTCGTTACTGACAGTCCAAAGAGTTCATGATCACCAGCAAAAGCAAGGTGGCTTCCTGGTTGGCGCTGTCTCAAATACTGTCTTTTATTGGCTTCCTGGATGGTGCTGTCTCAAATACTGTCTTCTGTTGGCTTCCTGGATGGCGCTGACTCAAATACTGTCTTCTGCTGGCTTCCTGGATAGCGCTGACTCAAATACTGTCTTTTATTGGCTTCCTGGATGGTGCTGTCTCAAATACTGTCTTCTGTTGGCTTCCTGGATGGCGCTGACTCAAATACTGTCTTCTGCTGGCTTCCTGGAT
>JABFDZ020000042.1:1824255-1838333 GCA_019775955.2 Pollimyrus isidori
GCTGTCTCAAATACTGTCTTCTGTTGGCTTCCTGGATGGCGCTGACTCAAATACTGTCTTCTGCTGGCTTCCTGGATGGCGCTGACTCAAATACTGTCTTCTATTGGCTTCCTGGATGGTTTAAATCTGCCCTCTAAGTTGTTTGCCATGGGCATAAATTTATTGATTTTGCATATTTACCAGTTTCTGTGTTTCCATTTGTGAGGAGTCTGCAGTAGCTCTTCTGGTGAGTGTCGGTGGGTTGTCAGATGGACAGGGTTATCAATGGGCACCTGTATGACTCTATGAAGTGCTCTTTCACCATGGTACACCAAATGACAGTTAAATTATTTATTCTATAGTTAAAATATTTAATTATTCATTATATAAATTATTTGTTCTATAGGTGACATTTCAAGTGTGGTATTGATTATGAATAACAATGAGATGCACATACGATTCTGGCAGGTGCTTGATCTAGGGTTAGGCATGGCCAAAGGGTACTTCTTGCTGCCATAAATATTCAGGATTGCATGGTGCGGGGCATGGGCAGGATTCAGTGTATTTAGGAATTTATATGAAATGAATTCCATTTTAATTGTGCTTCCTTTTATTCAAAGTTGAATTGTGATTCTGCACCGTGTTTTCAACCAGTTTATGAAATGAATTAGATTTTCAACATCATTCTCAAGTCAGTTCTGAATGGTGCACAACCCTGATAAGTACTGAAATTGCATACAGGCGTTACGACGATGAGCTCCTTCTGCGTTATCTTATACTCTACACCAGGGCTGCCCAACTCCAGTCCTGCAGGCCCAGATCCCTGCACATTTTTGGGTTTCCCTTCATTTAACACACCTGATTCAACTCCTTGTGCTAATTACCACACAGCTCTTTAGCTGAATCATTTATGGTGGAACAGGGAAAGAACTAAGCTACAGAGGGCTCCGCCCCCCTAGGACTGGAGTTACTGCAATATTGACCTCTTATAATATCATCAGCATTGTTATATTGTTCAAAAAAAGAGTGTCAATGTATTTTTGTCATGTATTTTAGCTAATCTCTGTATCTCTGTGACAGGGCAACAAGCCCTGATAGCCCTGATAGCTATAGAAAATAGCAAGTGAGCACTCATAAATCTACAAACAGTAGATACAAAGTTTAGTTACAAAGGCTTTCGGCAAAACTCGCTAATTAACAATCGATCTTAAGTACTAGATGTTATCGTTATGAAGCTTTTAGGAAAGCTATCCCTAGATCACCATATCATGCGATCATCCCACTCTGCTTAGATCTCTTGTTTCATACTCCCACAGTTGCACGTTAGATTCCAGCTGCTAGATCTTTGTGTTTGAATGTTCTTGTGGTATTTTTCTGGATCTCCCTCTGTAGTACAAACACATGCAGTTAGGTAAACTTTTTCTGTAAAGTACCTGTAGTGTGTGACTGGGTGCCCGGCAATAGACTGGTATTGCTTGCAGAATGCCCACTGCCTCATACCTTGTGTTCCTGCTATAATTGGCTCCAAGATCCCTTATAGGGACTATATTTTTAAGAGCATATAGAAACAATTTTGAATGCTAATTGAAATAATTTACTTTTGAAAAATTAATCATGAGTAGTTTATTCTATTATTATTTTTTAGGCTGGATAAACCACTTCCTGGTACGCACCAAGCTGTTGTTGATTGTATAACCACACACCTTGTCATGATTTGTCCCTTACCTAATTATTTCACACTTTTAAGAATGATTCAAATTAGCATAAATTTATTTAAAAAATACATTTTAAAATGAAATATTTTTTCTTCCTTTTTAATCTTGCAGGATGAACAGTAAAATGCATTACAGTAAAATTCATTTATAACGGATTTCAAGGGACCTGGCAAAACAGTCCATTATATCCAAAGTCCGTTATATCCAGAGTTGCTGTATGCCCAGAACACAACTACAAGACACCATTTACTCATGAAACATCTCAGCAGACACACTTGTGGCATAGATTATTATATTGTACATGTAGTAATCCAGCTTTACCTGACCAGAAGCATGACTATTAATAATTCAGACTACATATCTGCTCTGGATATCACCGGCATACTACACGCATTGCAGGCGGAGCTGCATGTCTGATATAGCCAAACAAAACTACAGCTAAATGCGGCCCTCGGGAATAAATTGTTTGTCCCTTATAAGCAACATTCCGTTATATGCGAGTCCACTATATCCGATGCTTTTCCTGTTATGAGTCCACTATAACGGGATTTTACTGTACAACAAAAGATAATCATCTGCCTCAATATCTCAGGTTTGCCTCAAGTGCTTAAAAATTGTGCATAATTTTTATTATTTTCTGCCATTTTCAATTTTTACATATAATTGCATGGCACACGTTTCTAATTAAAATATATGTTCAGTTATCATTTTTTTATTCAGCAGTAAATGCATTTTTATAATTAAAATACTACCTGTAAAATTATTTACATGGATAACCATTCATATTCTTCTAGCTGCTTATCCTGGTCAGGGTTGCAAAGCATATGTATATATTTAAGGGCTGTTGGCCTTTTGTACTGTAAGTTGTAAATGTTAAACAAAATGATTCTTTGAATAAGTTTGAACCATTCTTACTCTTAATAAAGATTGGGGGAAAAAGTAAAAAAAAAGGAATTTTAAGAAATCCAAGCTAGTTTGGGATTGGCAAGTATAATTTAAATTCTTCATATAAAATCTTGATATTCAGTTGTAATTTTCAGGAAATAATATTTTACTGTTTTAAAAATAACATAAAATACTTACATTCATTTCAAGACATACTTTGTTTTTGTATTGGCTGTTGATCAAGCTATATTAAAGGCATTACTTTGCAATTTGTGAATTAACTATGTAAGTGAATGCCTCTGTGGCTCATTTGATAATATAATCCATATTACTACACTGCCCAAATTTAATGTTGGGAGTATATTACATATAAAACAATATATGACAAACATAAAACAATCCAGACCAGGGGTGGCCAATCTTACCCGTAAAGGGCCAGTGTGTTAACCTTTAGGTCAATGGTTCAAACCCAGATGTGAGGACTCTTCAGCCAATCAGTCCTCTAATTAGTAATCTAATTAGGGAGTTGTAGCGAAAACCTGCATATACACCGGCCCTTTGTGGATAACATTGGCCACCCCTGATCCGGACACTTAAGAGAAACCTCAGGCCTTCTTTCTTTTATTTTGTCATTTCGTGAACCATAATTGGAAATCAAGAAGCATGTTCTTTAGATGTTTTAAATAAAATATCTATAAGCAATCCTCATGCTGGTTTTAAACTTCTGTAACAACTATCAGTTATCAATTTTTCATTTTTTGCTGAAAAGCTCTTTCTTAATCTTCAATTGACCTTTCTGCCTAAGTCTAATAAAGATTAAGCTTGGTTGTCAGGGAGTGCATTTTGTATGTTTTATGAAAATTAATTCTTAGATTTATCTACTATATGAAAGAAAATGGTAATGATATTTTTATTTTCTGTCCACTTCTGCAACTGATAAATTCCTTTGTGTAGATAATAACAATTTTGTGTTCAGTTTACTGGTTTAATGTTTTTTAGACATTTCAAATAGCATCTATCTGCATCCCATGTTAGTTGTTGTTATGTTTTGCACATCACAGTATTTACAATAAATCCTTAACTAGACTCATTTAGCCAAAATTTAGCTCCATTGTTCCCCTTAAAACTTAAGTGTCTATTAAAAAAATGTTAAACTCCCAAATTATCTACACTGAATAAAGGCTATATACTCTAACAGTATAAGAAGTGTTGTTCAGTTATTACACTTAAATATTCTTGTTCTAAAAACAAATGTCCATTAATCATTAATTAATCATTAATTCTTAAAACTGTTTTTGAAAAGAGAACATTTTCAGTGATGTGAAATGCGACATTATTTGGGACTTATGTCACCTGAAGTCATAAGCTTTTGGTGTATACTGTATAGCTGCTTATATATATTCACTACCTACTTTATTAGGTACACCTGTTCAAATGCTCATTGAAGCAGATATCTAGTCATATGTAATCAGTACAATGTATAAAATCATGTAGATGCAGGTCAGAAGCGTCAGTTAACGTTCACATCAAAACAGAGAATGAGGAAGAAAGGTGATTTAATTGACATTGAATGTGGTATTGTTATTTGTGCCAGACAGGCTGGTATGAAATTGATATTCTATTGGGATTTTCATGCACAACCATCAATAGGGTTTACAGAGAATAGGTCAAAAAAAAGAAAAAAACATCCAGTGAGTGGCTGCTAAAACTTGTACAGATCTTTGTCTCTGATGGAATGAAGCAAAGGCAAATGGACCCACTGAAATGCCTATGAATGTCAATCTCACAGTATTTCTTGACTAGGCTTGATGCACGAAAGCTGGGTTTGGTGTGAATATTTATTTACAGTACATTTAGTGATACAGTAATCATGACCCCTAAGCAGCAAGCCAAAGAGGAAAGTAGTGAGATTAACTGTAAAACAACTTAAAAAGGAGATTCTAGCAAGACTTGAAGGTGCATGTGAGTCTGCTCTTGTTTCAGAGTTTTGTCATTTATTACATTTTTTTGCCCCTGCATCTGTGCTTTTTCATGTGTGTATTTGTTTCATTTTGGTTGTTACTGCTTTTTGTCATTAGTTAGGTAGATGACTTTAGATTTAAAAGGTAAATCCCAGGCCAGACGGCATCCCAGGCTGGGTCCTCAGAGCGTGCACCAACCAGCTGGCAGGCGTGTTCACCAGTATCTTTAACCTCTCCCTGAGGCAGTCGGTGGTCCCTACATCCTTCAAAACATCCACCATCATTCCTATTCCAAAGAAACCAGTGGTCACCTGTACGAATGACTACTGCCCTGTTGCACTGACATCAACCATCATGAAGTGCCTCATTTTATTAAAGCAGGCCCATCTTCTCTCTTTTATATAATGGTAGCATGCCCAGAGGAGTTGGGCAGCCAGTCGACCTTGGAGGCTTTTTCTCCCTACTTGGTAGTTTTTGTTTCCTGTACTCTGTTGTCTTCTGGCTTTCCATCTTCCTCTTTCCCCTGTTTTATGCACCATTTTGTTCAAACAATAGAGTCTTGCAATGGATTGCCACACTCTCTTGTCAAGTGTCTTGGTGACTGTGTTGTTACCAGTGCTATATAAAAGTAAACTGAATTGAGTTGATTATTATAACGGAAATTTAATTACATCACACTTATTGAACTGATTTTACTAAAAATTCAGAAAAGTATTCTCCATTAAAAGTTGTGTCCATGGTACAAACTGGCATTATGAGAATGAAGAATTTACTTTCAGAATATTTATATCTTGATAAAGTTTCCCAATTATATTGCTCTACTGAAATGCTATTACCTGAAGTCTAGACCTTACAAAGGTCTGTCTGCTTCCTAACACATCCTTCTTAACCCACAGTGTCAAACGCTGCCTCTGCAGTCTCATCCATGGATTTCAAGAAATGCAGAAAGGTTCAATGTGTTTTTGGTTCTCGTCCTGGTCATTATCATAAGTTACAGTGTCTCATAAAAGTGGTTGATCAGTGGCAGGACGCAGGACGCAGCAAGGTCACAATTCTGATCTGGAGTTGGCCCATTAGAGTCATCTCCACATTGCAGAGAGATGAGTGCTGGGACAATTACCATGTGCCTGAGTGCAACATTGTGAACAACCGCAGTCTCTTCTCTCAGGCTGACGTGGTGGTCTACCACAATCGTGAACTGCAACATGGTGTTTCCAAACTGCCCCTTGACCTGCCTCACCCGCCAGCACAAAAGTGGGTATGGTTTTCCCTGGAGTCTCCAGCCCATAATGGGGACCTGAGACATTATGGAGGCCTGTTCTACTGGACCATGACATACCAGAGTGATGCTGACATCTCCGTCCCCTCGGGAAGCTGGTTCCCAGAACAACCAAAAGCAATTATACTATCCCTGCTAAGAAAACCCTGGCCTGCTGGGTGGTCAGCAACTACCAGTCAAGTCACAAAAAATCTAAAGTATACATGAGTCTGAAGAACTTGATCCCTGAAGAGGTTTATGAATGGTGGGCTAATAAGCCACTAAACTCTGATGGGGTGTTACCCATTATTTCTCAGGCTACTGTACTTCTCCCTGGCCTTTGAGAACTCCATGCATAGAGACTACATAACAGAGAAGCTGTGGTATAACGCCTTTCTGGCTGGCACTGTGCCGGTGGTGTTGGGTCCACCTCGAGCTAACTATGAGGCCTACATTCCTAAAGACTCCTTCATCCACGTGGATGACTTCTCCTCCATTACAGAACTGGGCGCTTTCTTAAATAAGTTAGCCTCAGACAAAGAGCGATACAACTCATACTTCCGTTGGCGCAGTGATTATGATTTTAAAAGGTAGCAAAGCTGGTCAGAGCGATTTTGCTAAATATGCAAAATATATGAACGCTTGCCACCCAGAAAGATCTATGATGACCTGCATAAAATATTTCTACATATATGGTCTAAATATATAAGAATACATAGCAATTCATCATAAATATTACACCACATATAAAGCCAGGAACATACATACTTACATACACACATACATACATATATACATGCATACGCACATAAATAAATAATTCAATAAATAAATGAATAAGAATACAATAAATAAATTACTGTTTCTTCAGAATTTCCTTATCCAACTGACTCTAAATGTGTGAACTATATGCACAAAATTAAGCACCTCCAGTCCTCCTTCCGCACTACCATTAGACAGTATCGTATGTTTAAGTTTATAGGATTTGTTTTTCCCAATAAAATTAAGAAACAATTTAATAACCCTCTGGAGTCTGAGGCCTTTCAGCCATCTTCAGGGTAGTCTGACATGCCTTGATGTTTTAAAATATTTAATGTAAAAAACATTTATCCCAAAATGTTACATTTGCTTTTATACAGCACAAAATCAGCACCGATAATCTGAGACTACTTAAAATGTTATTATTCTAATAACAAGCACCCACACACCAAGACGTTTTCTTATTCACTTCAGTCATTTTTAACCTAAATAATATAAAACCTCCCCACAACAAATTTCACACCCCTTTCAACATCTGGAAACGACACTGGCCGCTACTCCTGGCCCCGCCCCCTAGTGACCTTTGTAGCCTCCCGAGCATGGCACGCTGCAGAAAGGAAGGCATCCTCCATTCCATCCAGGACACACCGGACCCGCACATTGTGCCCTGAAGCCATTCGTGCCTGCCCACCAGAACCGTGGCAATGACAACATCGGCGATGAAGGAGGACGGGCACCAGAGAGGACTCCAGCCACTCATGGGCTGTCAAGGGCTCCCCACTCATCAGCTGCAGGAGCTTACTGTGTACATTTCACCTCCATTGACTAATGTGGAAGGTGGAAAAGCAAAGCAAATGAAGCTAGGGGACTAACCGCATGGGGTTTCAGGAGGAAAACGTGGAATGTTGGATGGATCCACAGCATGGTTGTAGGTACAAAAGGACAAACTGCGGAGGGGCAAACCACCTTGGTAATGGGAAAAGGACCAATAAACCAGGAGGCCCAATTTATGAAACAGAACATGTAGAGGGAGGTCCCTTGCATTTAACTAAACCTTCTGTCCCACACTGAGAGTAGGAGCTTGAGATCTGCATGAACTGGTATACTTCTCTAAGAGTGTAGGTAGGTCTTCACTAATTCCCAGGCCTGTTGACAGCAACAGATAAACCGATAGACTGATGGGACTAAGACCTCTTCTTCTAATGCAGGAAACAATAGTGGTTGATAGTTGAGACAACACTGGAACAGGGACTTTGATGTAGATGATCCAGGCAGAGAGTTTTGGGCATACCACCCAAGGGAAGAAAGCACCTCAAGATTTAGGCAAGTAGGAGGCCATGCAACACAGCATCCGTTCCATGTCCTGGTTGGCTCTCTCTGTCTGACTATTGCACTTTAGGTGAAATCCAGATGAAAGGCTTGCTGTAGCTCCAATCAACCTGCAGAACTCCCTCCAGGATCTAGAAATAAATTACAGGCCCCTGTCGGAAACAACGTTGGATGGCAGTCTATGTAGCTCGAAGACATGGTTGACGAGTCACTGTGCTGAGGACAGCTTGGAACCTCGAACAAAATGCACAGCTTTAGCGAAGCAGTCAATTATACCATTAAAAACACCAGTGCAAACCACTGCAAGGGAGAAGACCTGTCACAAAGTCCAAAGGTAGATGAGACCAGGGATGACAGAGAATGGCAAGGGGCTGCAATAGCCCAGCTAGGGCACGGGATGGGTTCTTATCACAACTATGTGTGGGACAAGCTGCAACATTGACACAGATGTACTGAAGCATAGCGGGCAACCAAAAGCATTGTTCTAGTAGATAGATCCCGTGGTTGCAAGCCAATAGAGAATCATGCCCCTACCCAGTAAATTTGGCAGACAGCCCTCTGGGGGCTGGACAAAGTATTACACGGCCTGAACGGCCTACTCAAATCCCCAGGAACCTGCCTCTGTGCAGTGACTCATGGGCAGGATCGGACCGTAGTTCACATTACCGTCTACCTCCCCAAACTGGAGAGACAGGGTGTCTGACTTATGATACTTGAAGCCTGGTCTGAAGGACATTTTTAAAATTAAAATGCTTTAAAAAATAAAGACCACCTAACCTGGGGTACATTGAGGCACTTAGGCAACTGCAGATATTCTAGGTCCATTAGTTCCTCAGAATCAGGAACGGATAGTCCTTGCACCTCTGCCGCCACTCTTCTAATACCAACTGGACCACCAGCAATTGCCAATGTCATAGTTCATCTCAGCAGGTACTTGTTGTGAGAAGAAGGTACAGGGATGTAGCTTATTGTCTGATGCATGCCTCTGGAAAAGAATAGCCCCTACTTCATTGCCTGAAGCATCCACCTCCACTACAACCTACAAACTATCGATTGGGGATATGAAGAATAGGACCTGAAGTGAAACTTCTGCAAAGATCTAGAAAAACCTGTTGTGCTGCCTCGGATCACTGGAAACAAACTATGGTAGAGATGAATGCTATGAGAGGGTCAACAATCCAGTTGTATCCATGAGTAAAAGTTTCCAAAACCAAGAAAATGCTGTACTTCCTTCCGGTTGCATGGCTGAGGCCATTCTGCAACCGCTCTAATCTTTTCAGGGTTCGTCTGAACTGACCCCTCTGCAAGTCAAGATAGGAAATAGATTGATGGGGAATCTCGCATTTCTTAGCCTTGACATACATTTATTAACCAGTAAACATTAGTGAACCTCACAAATATATTGGACATGATCCTGTTCTGACCAGGAAAACAACAGAATGCCGTCAAGGTAAATGAATACAAACTTGTCCAATATATCTCGAAGGACATCATTAATCAGCCCTTGGAATAGTGCCAATGCATTAATGAAATCAAAGGGCATAACCAAATACTCATAGTGTCCTGAGGGCGCAAAATCAGTCTTCTACTCATGCCCCATGCAGATCCTAAGCAAGTGGTAGGTGATCTGTAAATCCAATTTGGTGAACCATGTCAGCCCACGATAGTAGTGAATACAAGGTCAGAGGGACCCGTCCTTCTTCTCCACGAAGAAGAAACCAGGACCTGCTGGGGATGAAGATTGCTGAATAATACCCAATGCTACAGCACTACTGATATATTCATCCATCACCTTCCTCTCAGGGATGGACAGGGGACAAAGACGGCCTCTACGGGTGAGATGCCAGGCAAGAGATCAATTGTGCAGGGAAGTGGCCCAGAACTTACTGAATACCTGTTTCTGGTCCTCTGGGACCACAAAGGGGACAGCTGTATGGAGACACTGAAAATGGCAATAAGGACTCCAGCCTAAAATGACTCCCTTCTTCCAATATAGCTGGGGACTATGTTTAAGAAGCCAAGGGTGACCTAACAGTACAGGCGCTTGAGGTGAGTCAGTCACATAAAAGGAGACCTCCTCCACATGATTACCCCCGATGGCGAGACTCACCGTGAAAGTGGCATGGGTGATGGTGGCCATCCAATACACACTGATAGCATGGGCCACTAGCTGCGTCTGTATGGAATTGGTTAGAAGTCCCCACTGGTGGAGTCAATAAAAGTATCATCCAGGGCTGAATCAGTAAGGGCTGCTAGGGGCTGCTGGATATCACCACAGGACAACAGCACAGGTAAAGTCCTCCGAGTCAAGGAGGGAAAAATTGGGGCTACACCCACCAGGGCCCTCCTCCTTACTGGTGGGTGCATACTTTTACTGGACAGTTTGCAATATAATACCCCACTTGCCCACAGCACAGACACATATTGGAGGACCATCACCATTGCCAATCAGTAAGATAAATGAATGGGTTTGTTCCATGGGAGGCATTGTAGGGTTAATCCCAGTCGAGTTGGTGGCACTCTGGAGCTCAGTTCAATCTGCAACGTTCTATACTGTGATAATAGAAACAGTTGTCAACCCGGATTGTGAGGTTGGCCAGATCTTCAAAAGTGCTTGTCAGCTCATGGGTGGATAACTGATCTTTTATGGCCTTATAAAAGGCATTGAATTGAGCCTGCTGATTCCAATCAGTAGAGAACGCTAGAGTCTCAAACACTATGGCAAAATTAGACATCGATTGGCTGCCCTGACGGAGCTGGAGCAATTGACTTGCTGCCTCTCTGCGTTGAGTAGAGCGGTCAAACTCCCACGTTATCTCTGTGGTAAAACTGACACAAAAAAAATGCCCCAGCCTCCCACGCAAAAGTCGCCCATTCTAGAGCGGGAGCAGCCAACAAGGAGCCAAAGATCCAAGGGAAACGTGGAAGGCTGTAATCTGAAAATTAGGGAACTGTGGTGTTTTCTCTGGTTTCCTCACACAGTGCAAAAAGACACTAAGGTGAATGGGAGCAGCCAAATTGTCTGTATTTGGGAATAGTGTATGCCTCACAATTATAACATTGATGTTCGCTACAGTGTATTTGCCAGCCATCCATCCATTTTCCAACCCGTGGGGGGTCCGGAGCCTATCCCAGAATTCATGGGAATTCATATTAATTAACTCTTGTTCGCCATTTTACTCCATGTTAAAGCATTGCTTCTAAAGAAAAATAGTATCTGACATCATTGTACCTTGTATATTTCCACAGGACAGGTACTGTAGATCAATCAAGAGTGAATAGACTTAGCTATATTGTTTATTTTTTTACAAACATATACAGTTTTTAAAATTTGTAACTTACATAGCCTTTAAAAAATAATTTACTAATTATGTATGTATTACACATTGGCAAAATAAAATTCGTTTTAGGTACTGTTTGAAAACATCTCTTTTTGGCAGTAAACATGAACTGTGAGGCGTTCTGTACCATATAACATAAAATACAACATTTATAAAACAAAAATGGTGTAGTGAAAATATTTTAATGGTGAATGCTTTTTAATCATCAGTTTCCCACATCATTATCATAGTATGCTATAGCGTTGATACATTTTTAAACTATATCTGTTTAAACTATCAGCAACCTTCGTTTGTTGTCAAAAATATAAGTACATACGTTTTACTATGGCAAAGTTTAAATCCAAAAGAAATAAATATGTATTTTGACATTGTATAGATATTTTAATAGATTAGAAAATATTTCCAGAGCATCATGTACCCTTTCCAGTGCTCAGAACAAAGTAGCTTCGGGCTAATCTTCTGAAAAATAGCTATTGCACAATGCTTTATTAAAGGAACTTGCATTTTATTTTACGCACGTAAGAATAAGCAAGGATTTTCCTTCATATATAATTAATATTTAAAAATATGCTCTATAATACAGTGTTACCTGCGGTTCACGAACGCTGTAGTCTATGAACAATTTGGTTCACGAAGAAAAAAATGATGAAAAAATGCATTGTAATGCATACAAAATTTTGGACAAACAGATTCCTTATTATTATTTATTATTATTATTCCAGATTATTATTATTTATACTAGTGTATCAACGGCGGGGCCAAGTCCTAGCATGCCCCATGTGCAATTGTAAATAGTAGGACCTCAACAGGCAACCAGCGAACACCGAGCCGAAATACCGAATTGCAAGATGCACATATGGTGGAAGATTTACACACGTTAAATACACGTGAGGATCGGACCGGGTATACCTGCCATGCCTCTGTTTGCACACACTATATAGTGTGCTTTTCTTTAAAGTTTCTAGTAATAAAATTTATTAACAAAAAATATTATTTGGTAGGATTATTCGAATTAATCAAATATTAGTGCTTTCTTATAGGAAAAATTGCCTTGGTTCGTGTACAAATTGGTTCACGAACATTTTTCTGGAATGAACGTGTTCGTGAATCGCGGTGTACATTGAAAGAAACCCAAAAGCGTTCTTAAACATAAAGGGAATTTGAGTGTGAGTGTTACAGTAATACGGCATTGATGTTCTATGACATTAAATAATGTAGCAGTGTACTGTAATCATTGCCTTGTGTGACTTTCTCACAAATGGCTCTCATCTCGCAAACAGATATTAAGTGGATAAGTAGTTTTTATACCGGAATGACTTGTCTTAGAAATGATATATGTTTTAAAATTTGTTTTACATATCACATGACACACACTGCTAGCTTTTTGTGATATCTGTGAATCGGTGTCAAGTGTCTCTTAGGTTCATATTCTTTTTTAACCGTGCAATTTTGTACAGCTCTAAGCCATAATGTGTGTACTGTGATTACTACTGCCACAGAATCGGCATACAAATATTTCACTATTTCTCTTATTTTGAAAATATGAATTATCACTGTTTTAATTACAAAGTAATCACAATTGTGGTGAACAGCATTTGTAGCTGATGTACCATATATGAAACATATACTTCCTGTGCCCCAGGATGCATTACACTTTAGACTGCCGAACATCCTTCCATTCCATTTTAGTGTTCTGCAAGGCTTGTGTCTTCTTTTCATCTACTTGTACATAATCCACTCTATCTTCATCAGCAAAATAGGGCTTCTGAAAACAGAAACAAAATTGAAACACTTAAATTCTGTTCTGTTGAAAAGATACAATGTGTTGCACATAACAGCATACAACATAAACATAACATACATTATAAAAAATACATACTAGCTTGCTGTTTATTTAACCAATGTTTCTGAACCTGCAGATCTCCAAATAATTGGAAGCAATGCAAGATGATTTTATGAATGTTTTTCTTCACTTCCCACTGGTGATTGCCGCCATGTTACAGAAGTTAACAAATTTAGAAAAATATTAGGTCACAGGGAGATGATATAAATGTGAAATAAATTTTTGATGATTTTTAGGTTATGGCTTTATGTTCGTTATTTTTGGACAATGCGGAGCAATGTTAATATATTTGGTCCACTTTGTGCTAAAAATGATAGGTCGCATATCTTTTAACATGTGCTTATCTTCACAGAATTGCTCACTGTCATGCACATAAAAGGAGAGGAAATTATAAACTTTCATTTCTTTTCACATTTAAGGAGATTTATTCTGCTCATTTAAATTCACACTGACCATCTGGACGGGCGGGGGAGAGGCAGAGTTGAAATCCAGGGAAAGATAATCCAGACTCGCTTTTCTCAGCCAAGGAAGTACTGCATTTCCATTTGTTGGGAAGAAGTGCTGGTTCAAGCCCTTGTGTTGATAGAAATTAATTTAGTTATTTTGAGCCCATTTGGAAAGCATCATACCTGCAGAAAAGGCTGTGATGTATCCGTCAGTACACATACCTCAGTATGTGGGTAAATATAATTTATTACAACTAAACTCACAGACAACAAATCATGTTCCCTGGAACACTAAGTCCTTCATTTAGTGGAAGTTTACATGAGGGATATTGAAAATATACACATCAGTGAGACACATGCTTATTAAACTATATATTTAATACAAAATTATTTTAGTTTTTGAATTGCTAGGGGACATTTCATGAAACCTATCTGTCACGTACCGCGTCGTCCGTCCGGTTCCTATCCTTCATGTGCCACGCCCACCTCGTTACCTTCTGTGCCTTCCTGATGGTTTCCACCTGTAGGCGGAAGCCGCCCGCCAGTCCCGTGCTTTGTGTTG
>JABFDZ020000042.1:1838433-1862211 GCA_019775955.2 Pollimyrus isidori
GTCCCAATAAATCCCGCATTCCCCGATTCTGCTTCGCTGCCTGTTTGTCCGCCCTGCGCGTTCCACGGATCGTCACACTATCCTTTTCACTAAAACATTATACAATATATAAAAGACAATTTTCAAACTGCAACACTGAACCTTTGACTCATCTTGAAAAATCAGTTGGCGCAAAGCTATTTTATTTTTGGTAAGAAAACCAAACACTGATTTCAGATTACACAAAAAAACAGTTTGCATATAACCCCTACTGAGCAGTTATGATACTTTACATCAAAGAAAAATTTAAAAAACACTGTGTTCATGAATGGCAAAAAAGGAAATAATTTGGGTCTGCTAGAATTTTACGTATGTAGACTATGTATGACTAAAGTAACCAGCAACCAAAAAAACCTAAATTGTATCATAAGGCCAGATATTCCTGCCACCATGACAAATTTAATTTGACCATGTATGCAACTGAAACATACATATTGAGATATATCATAGTATATACCAAAATAAGTGTTTAATGGAAACTCAGTTGTACATAAATGTATATAGGTTTGAATGAACATAACCCCTGAACTCCAACATAGAACTGGATGAGACTTTGCGTGGCTTCTTGACAGATATACAGTAGAATAACCTTTTCAAGTTGTAATGGGAGACAAATGAAGCCTTGCTACAGTGATTTGAGCAAATAAATGTACTATCCCATAATATTCACGCACATGCAAACCATGTGTTGATAGGGTGATGGCAGTCTCGTTTTCAGCATGAAGTAAAATATGACAAAATTAAGTACGGAGTCATTATTAGTTTGGCTCTCCTCTCTGGCTTTGATCTTGTTCTCCATACAGCTATATAACATACCCATTAGGCCTACGTTAAAAGGAGACATATTTGTCATTTTAACAAAATCATTTAGATTCTATCTGAATAAATTAATGCCACATTATAATGCAAAACATCCTTGTTTAAATACAGCAATTTCTTATCTTTCAATTATAAGTAATAGAATTTCATTTCATATCATAAGGCAAAAGACCTGAAAAGCCCTTTTTCTGTACTGTAATAAAATGTGCAACTGTGATATAGTTCATTCTGCCTCAGGATCACAGATCTGAGAGGTCAGGGCAGAGGACTTTGTCTACATCACAGGCAACGTACTCCTTTGCCAAGTAAAGGGAGGAGAATCCTATGTTGTGACAGATCCATATCTTGTCATCAGATTTTGACTCCCCTGTGGCAACTATACTCTCATTATCATTTGTTCTATGTACTCATTGGGTTAATCATGTTCAGAAACAACCGTGAACAATTTTTAGTTTTGGCAATTGACAGTTTAGTTTGAAGAATGGGGTGTTAGTGATTTAGCAATAGCACTTCCTAAAACCAGAATAAAGAACTGTACAGTAATTGGTCAACTTACAGTAAAACAACTGTAAGTTGTTTTCAAATGTGGCACTTAATCATTGTTTTATAAACTGCATAGATCAAAAAATATTGTCAAGCAGTTCTACACCTTATCAAAAAATGGAATTTCACTTATCTGTGGACTCGATATTTTTAATGCGTTTTGTGAGAGATTAAATTAGACATGTTACCTTTGAGAGGAAGCTGCTGTCTAGGCTTCCTGGTGCTGCTTCGTTGTTCAGTGGCAGACGGTGTGCAAAGCTGCTATGAATTATAGATGCAAAAAGACGTGCAGTGCATGGACCAAATCGTCATATGTAATGGTAAAGAGACATAACTCAAGCATGACTACAAATGCTTTTTTTAAAATTGTTGAATCAAGATCGAACCTGAAACTACATTATCTTGCACTATAGCAAATGTACAATGTCAGAATTTGTGCTGCTTCTGCTGCCCCCTAGTGGTATTACCGGTCACTGTTCCTTGTGCCTGTATTTTGGGCCCCAGATACAAGGTGTCTCCCATCTCCCACCCTGTATCAGTCTGTTTAATTGGTCAAGTGTCTACACCTGTTCCTCACTGATTACCTCTAACCAGTGTCTCTTAGCACCCAGCTTCCAGACTGTCTTGTGCCCCTGCCAAGCTTTCTTGCATTTGTTACTCTGTGAGGTGGAGCTGAATTTCTTGCTTAGCTCAATAACTTTGAGGATAAGTAGAGGTAACAATGCTGGTTTACTTTTTAGTGGGGTACATCTCAATGGAAACTCATGCTATGTAATTTCTTGCATGTGCTATGTCATCTTTGTACTTATTCTTAGTCTTTTCATTTATATTCATAATCCCATTTCTATTATTTTATTATTACCTTTAAATAAACTTGCTTTGTTTAGTTGGTTTTGTAAATCTGAAATTATCTTCTGACCCTGACTTTGTTAAACCAATTTCTTGATATGGTCCTCAGTTCCTGTTTTACCCAACACTGTTTTCTTTTTGCTGATATTGCCCTACATTTTGGATACCTTTGCCTGTTTGCTTCCTGTGGAAGGGTCCTCTGCCTATCTACTGACTTTGCCTTTGTTTTTTTGGATTTTGTACCTTAGCCCTATTTGAATATTCTGATGTTTTTGACCCTTGACTCATTCTTGGATTTTCTGCTGATCTGCTTGGATTTGCTGTTGCTCTTTACCTTTTTCTATTATTTTCTGTATGTCTCTGTTTTGACCTGCCCATGGACTGCAGTGACAATGTAAATATATACAACAGGTTATTTATTTTGAATATAGGCAGACAACTGCATTCTACTTCACTAGATACATTGTTAAAGGAAAAGTATCCTAGCTAAGTTTTGAAGTTCAGTGAAGTGTGTCTTTATTTCAAACATACCTGGGTTCTGTTTGAGTCCTTGTCAGAGGCAAGTGTGTGTTGGACTCTCTGATTGTGGAAAGGCCCCGCAGGTCAAGAGGGGGTGGTCTCGCTGAAAACCAAACAGAATACAATATTCACAAACATTTTAAAGTATATCAAGAATGATTTCTGTCATACAAGGTTAAATTTAAAAGCCTAATTCTCTTTTCTTAAAAGCACATCATAAGCCCCAACCATTACCTGTTACCATGACCTGTTATTTTGAAAATAATAAAGTAAGTTTGTGTTGATGTATGCATTTGACTGACTTATAAATGAGCTATCCCACTTGGCAATTGAATTCTGAAGATGAGCGGTCAGACCTCCAGGAGACAACAACTATACCATACATTAACTGAGTTGCATTTGCAAAATCAAAGAAATATTTGTCAGTAGTTAAAGCAGAACAAAATGAACATAATGAAAAGGTCACACAATGCCTATAGTTAAATGTGTCATGCACCACAAGTAAAACACAGTTGTTTTATGAGAATCATGTAATGTTTTACTTTGTTTCCCACATTTCTTTGACTAAGATCAAAGGACAAAATCAGAGAAAATTTATATGACTAGATCTTTTTCAGATCTATACGTTTGATTAGTTGGGTTAAATACAAAAGACCCTAGCATAGCAATGATTCTATATTCTCACCTCTCATTCTAGGCTTGAGTTTGCGATTGACTGGAGGGGGGTCCACTTCGTAGGGTAAGCCGCGCATTGGGACGATAGGGGGAGGGGTCTCCGCTCTCTCACAAGATGTGAGAAGGCTCACAGAAGCGGGACTCATTGGAATGTATCCATCTGATGAATTGTCCAAAGTGGAGACAGGGGAGGAAACCCGAGAATCCATAGGAACGTACGAGTCTTCATTGCAGTCGATCCACTGAGGATTATGAACCGTAACTAGGGAAGGCTGATAGGCCAGTATGGAACAAAGAAGAAAAAACTTGTAATTGCAAAATCATTAAAAAATGTACATTCATAAACAGGGGCGATATGGTGGTGCAGTGGTTAGCACTGCTACCTGGGACCTGGGTTCAAATCTCCACCTGGGTTACATGTGTGTGGAGTTTGCATGTTCTCCCCATGTCGTCGTGGGGTTTCTTCCGGGTACTCCGGTTACCCCCCAAAGGCATGCTGAGGTTGATTGGAGTTACTCAACTGCCCATAGGTGTGAATGGTGTGTGAATATGGTGTGTGAATTGTTCCCTGCCTCGTGCCCATTACCTCCGGGATAGGCTCCGGACCAACCATGACCCAGTAGGATAAGCGGGTTTTATAAACATTTTCTGGTAACAATTTATTTGAGAGGTCAGCAGTAACTTAGTAGCTTAGCTACTACTCTAGTACAAATTATGAACAAATATATAAACTGCATGACATACATGAACCATTATTACTGCTTAATGGTGATCATGTAACTAACACTTTCTGGTTAATTAATATATTAAGTATGAGTGCACTAAATTATCTGTGCCTCAAAGTGTTACGCATTTTCTTAGTGAAGTATACATGAAGTTGAATATAAATGTAGAATTAATATACAAATGACTCTTACCAAATTAAGGCTGAGCCTTTTATTCAAGCTTTTTAATGAGCTGCCTCCGAATTCCCCTAAAATATGAAAATCAGTGATTTTGAAAGTGTCACACAGATATGCAAAATGGCATCTTGTACAACAACAATAAAGAAAAAGTGCTACCACTTGAAGATTTGGGTGGTGACTAATACCCCCTTTAAGCGATATAAAACACATGCCACGTAAATTTTTTTGTTATTGGTTATTGTTGCTATAGCAAAGCTGGGCTGTGTCAGTGTGTTATTTCAATTGTCTCCTTCACAAGACTAATAACTGAGAAAAATATAATATACACATATACATAAAATCTAACATCGGAGTCTTCATGTATCAAAAACTTATGAACTATTTCTATGTCTTCAGTCAAACAATAACCTTTGAGCCATTATCCAAACTTTATTTTTTATAAACTTCTAAATTACCATTCTTGGACTGTATTATCTGACGAAATCCTGAAAATATCTTACCTCTCCTGAAATGATCGGGTCCCACCGATGAGGTTCTCCCGGAGACTGTGACGTGGCGCTCGCTATCCCAGTAACATTGGATGGGCTTTGGAGGCCTCGGTGGGGGGGTGAAGCTGTCCACGAGGCCATTCAGCATCAGGCCAGAGGATAAAGTATCAAACTTGAATACATCTGGCAAAGGGTGGCAGTTCTGTGACAAGATGGAGGAGGAGGAACTGAGGGGGGGCTCCGTGGGGGCCACTGGCAGCGAAGGTGAAAATGGGTTGAAACAGATGGGCGAGGAGAACATTTCTTCAAAGGTGTTTTCTGAAGAGCTGCACTCTACGGATCGGTCTGAGTTTGAACAGCTGTTGCATCTGTAAAGAGTATGACAAAAAATGGCGCCTTGATTTGTAATTGTAGCATTTCACAAGTCTGCGGTAAGTAGCTGTTTTTCTTTTATGCAAACTTCCACTCTTGCCTGGTCATCGGGACCCTCCCTGTCTCACACTGTGACAGAAAGAGATAGTCCAGCGGTGGGCTGGATTCCGAGTCGCTGCAGCTCACATCCGGGCCATCAGCATTACGTGGAAGGTCTGCACTGTCGGTGTGGAGTGTGCCTGGCGACCGGGCAGGTGAATGTTGCTGGGCAGAATCCAGTGAGTCTAGTAAAAAATGCATGAGCTTTAGTCAGGAAAAAGGCAGATTTATCCAAATATATTCAAGTGGCTGCTCTGTATGACAGGCTAAGTGTGTCCTCTAATTCACATTCAAGTTCACCACTCATCAGTAGGCAAATCCATGCTGTACTTGTTCTCGCTCTGCTTTCTCTGCATACCCCTACACTGACAGGGAGCACGAGAGTGAGGGACTGGGAAAAGCCAGGTGCAGTTGTTTGATTACAGATTGAATTTCAGGCTTTATTAGTCATGTAAATGGCAATAGTTGAAAGCAAATGTAACTGTTTTCACCATTTTACAATTCGTGAAAAACAATATTTTCCACATGTAATTTTTCTTTGGTAACAGGATATAAGTAGTTCTGCTTCTGGGATTTTTTAATGTGACAAAGCACCTTTAGTCCACATCATTTCTTAAACACCATGACACTGATTACATCCCAAACCATCCAAAAATGTATATAGCTTAGTAAATAAACACCACAGCTATAGTAATCTAAAGCTATAAACTCTAGATTTTATCCAGTGATGACAACTGAAATATGATGATGAATAAATTTATATTTTGAGATTTTTCTTTATATGTATATACTGTACAGGTGAAAAAGACCCACAAAAGTAAAAGTTAGGTAGTTGCTTGTGTTGACCAGTTATATAATTCCCTGATATGCGTAGAATTTTTTTGTTAAGCATAGATAATTGCATGATACTTTTTTACTTGTTTAATTACTATGGAGATTAGAAGCTACAACAAGAGGGTATGGTCCCTCAGGGAACAGTACTGTGACCTTTCTGCTTGTACCCTGCCTATTGTCCAAGCATAGGCAATGGGTTTGCTGAGATCCTTTGTTAGAAAAAGCAGATCTTAAAATGAGCTAAAAAAAAAAGATATAGTATATCTGCTACATTATCAAATTAAATATGTTGCATTTATTGCATGAAATTTTCACAACATATGTCGTATTCATTCAATATTTATCAGCTATGTAGCACTTACCTGCACTATCATTCATTAACTCAAAATGGCAGATTTGACTAATATTACGTATCCAGCTTTTCATTTCATCCTCTGTCTTGGCAACCAAGTAGAAGATGCGGGAAGAGGTTTTGACTAGGAACAGGTGCTGGTTCTGTAAATCGCGCTTGATAAGCTGCACGTCAGCGGGCATCTGGACCTCACACTCCTTCAGGTCAATAGTGCGGATGGGTTTCTTGGAGCTCTGGCTGCGGTAGTATTCCAGGACGTCGGGGTTGCCGCTCATGCGCCCCCTGCGCAGCACGAACCAGCGCCGCCTCCATGCCTGCCACAAACAGGAAAAGGAGAAGCTCAAAATCATTTTTCATCCATCCATCCATTTTCCAAACCGCTTATCCTACTGGGTCGCAGGGGGTCCGGAGCCTATCGGCACAACCCCGGATGGGGGGCCAGCCTATCACAGGGCATACTCACACACCAGCCACACACACACACACACGGGCAATTTCAGCAACTCCAATCAGCCTCAACATGTTTTCGGACCGTGAGGGGTAACCGGAGTACCCGGAGGAAACCCCACGACGACACGGGGAGAACATGCAAACTCCACACACATGTAACTCAGAGACCAAAACCTGGGTCCCAGAGGTGTGAGGCAACAGCACTAACCACTGCACCACCATGCTGCCCCCATTATTTTTCATTTCCAGGTTTATCAATCCACTTTAAAGTAATTTAAGCAAATATTTATTACTGAATTCTGTAACCCAATAGAAGTATCAAATGATTTAATAGTTGTATTACGCTGGGTCCAGAAGACGCATATTTCATTTTTATATTAGTAATCAAATGAAATGCATCTGCATGTATTTTTTTCGGCAAAACATGTCATATGAGAGTTATTATAAATTAATTCCATATCTAGTTTAGTGTTATTTATATCAAAATTATCCTTAAAATGTACCAGCAAAGCTAGACAAGAAATAAAACTAAATTAATTTATTTACTCACAATACAGAGTATTCATTGCGAAAGTGTGGTGTTGCTAGCAAGGGGAAATTTTAAGGTAGCAGCTTCTCTATGCAGCTAATAGAACTGCAAAAATACTCAGATCTGTAGGTGGCTATGAGATGACCAGTAAAGGGAACGTGGTGCTGCAGTAACTTGCGGATTCGTAGGAAAGGGTTCAGATCCCCACACTAGTTTGTCATTTGTTCCTGGAAAAGCCACACACAGAGTCAGGTGGATCTCCTCTGCATGAAACTCTTTAATTCCATAGCAGATTGAACCTTCAATTGTACTGACACTTTCTGCTGCGACATATCAAGATAGGAGCACTTCCAACAAGCTAACGGACTGATGTGACACTTCCAATATTAAGAACTGCGTCATGTTTCTATACTCACTTCTGCTTTTACTATTTAATATATTAACTGAAGTGTTAGACGTGATTCAAAAATATTCCAGCCGTGTACCAGCTAAAAAGGGGTTTTGTGGGGTTTAGTGCACACAAAAATCATGCAGTAATGTATTCCTGACTCTTACTACTGAGGGAATTCTTCATTCTCTCTGTACTTTTGCACACACGCACACACACACACACACATAAACATTTTTAAATGACTAAGCTGACACTTTCAAAAACATAATATTATAGTTTTAGAACAACATGATCATTTAAACATCATTTTCTTTGGCTGCCTAATACTTTTGCACAATACATATATTTCTTGGTGTGTAAAATATGGCATTTCGATAGTCTTAATTCCAGTTATACAAGTAAAGAAGAGTAACAGATTCTGAGGTTATTTCTGATCCATTACCCATTATAAAGCCTTTTGTCTATATAATGAACTAGTAAAGGTTTTTTTTGACCATGCACTTTCAATTAGGATAATGATAATTCACCTGGTATGCTTCAGTAAAATATTAAGGCCTGTAAATGCTAAAATGACAGATATGTATGAATAAACTAAATTATGTAAAGTGTATTTTTTTTTCCTTAACAGATATGCGTACAGATATAGAAACCTTTTTTTCTGGTTTTGGTTTCATTGTGAGGAACTGAGTGTTATATTTCCCAGAAAGAACAGAAAGAGGAAGTAAAATGTACATAGTCTACTTTTTGCATGCATACATTTATACATTTGGTTAGACATTATATATTTGGTTTAATATTTGGTTTAACATTAGAATTTATGTGAATATTAACAAAATAAAAAACAGAATTTATTCTGTTCTCCATAAAGTCACTAACATCTTCTTGGATGATTAGATGAACACTCTTTCAGATTCCAAACCTCTCTTCAGGGGAACCTCAGCCATTCCATGTATTGGTTAAATTTCTTGACCAGTTCACTTTAGGACTGGTTATGAAATTACTTAACTAAAATACTTTAACACATGAAAAATTGTCATTTTACACACAGTTTTACGCCAATATAAAGGTAATTTACACTTAATTTTGGCACAGAACTGTATATATGTTCCCTGGGGTAAAATTTTTACCAACATAACAACTAATACTGTAATTACTTATTGTCTCCTTTTTTGCATAAGTAGTGCCATTACATGCTTTGATCTTCACTAACCGCAATTTTTTGCAGGCTCTTTCATCAAACCATGAGAAACACTGCCTTCAGGAAACTATTGGTAGCATGCAAATACGTTGCATGTCAGCCGGTTTCTGAGTAATTCTGTTGCTTTGCATTTCTAATATACTCCAGCACACTGAGCACGATAAAATAGTCTTCATATTTCAGGCCATCTACTGGTTAGTAATAGTAATATTGAAAAATAGAGACACTGTTTAGTCTTTATTCACTAGCTTTAAATTTGATCTTTTCATGAATTTACATGTTTTGTGCTGCCTAATTATTTACTCAATTATATAATTTAATATTGCGCTGCCTTCCTGAAAATGGTCAACAATCAATATATTTCTCAAAACTGCAACTGAAATAATTCGCAAATTAAAATATTTTTTACAAAATGGCTATATCCTCCTGAGACCCGACCCATTCATTTATGTCCATTGTAGTGGACATTTTATTTTTGCATCTACAGTATCTTTTCACTGATGTTAGCAAACATATTTATTCCTGTTGTACACTAAAGAGGGCTGTGAAATTAAAGATAAAAATAAATTAGAAAAAATCTAAATTGTAAGATGTCTTATTTCCTCCAAAGACAAATAACCTAAAATTGAAGGACACTTTTTTTCCTTGGGTCTCATGAGGATATATAGTTTATATATATGTTTGTTTACCTGTCTTTGTGCTGATTTCATGTTCACCAATCATTTTAATTACACCTCAGAAGAAAGCCTAAAATAAGCACAGTAAAAAGGATTTGATAATTTTATTTGTATAGGGGACTATTAGATTTTAGGACGATTATTTCCCCCAAATGTATTGTAACAGGATTACGAAGGCAAGTACAGATTCAACTCAAAGCTGAAAGTGACATTGTAGTTATTTTACTGTTTATCGTTAAGTCGATAAAAAGATTACAGGTACGAAAGTGATACAGGTTCTAATATAAAATATTTCATATATTAAAGTCAATTCAATTCAGTGTTACTGTAAATGAGTAAGCAATATGTCTAAGTTAAATAATATTTTTCAAAGCCCTTTAAAATCAACCTCAGTGTCACCCTGCCACCCCATAATACTAATCATTTGGTCGAAAGCATAAACTAAGCAGTTTAAATAAATGATATTTTTAAGTGCCAAGGTTATTAATTAACCTTCATAGTCTCCAAGTATGGCCCAACACTGGGTGGTTCCCTGCCTTGTGCCCATAGCCCCGGATGGGCCCTGGACTCCGCGCAGCTCTAAACAGGAGACACGGTTACAGAGAATGGATGGATGGATTCTCTAACAATGCTTCTATCTTCATGAAACAAAGGGAGTCTTCCCCAACTAGCATTAAATAGCAAAACTGATAATGATAAAATCAGCAGTTGTGTGTATATATATATACCCATTCCTCTTCCCATTGAAAATCTGGAATCGATCCCAGGAATGTGCTGGTCACAGAGCAGGGGTATAACTTGGGCGGGACGCCCGCCGTCACATGGCCCACAAGCACCATTGAGGGGTGAGACCACAGTGGTACCCACTAGTCTGCCATTTGATATGAAATGGTTTATAATTACTCCCCATAAAAATGTGATATACTAATTAATTTTAATTATTTATAGCAATCATATATATGCCACACGTATAGACTTATCTAATTAGATATTCTGCCTTGACTTAAATAAACCAATACAAATACACAGAACATCCCATCCTGACAGTCACAACAATAAAACCACCTGTGTAATATTGTGTAGAATAGTTCTGACCCGTCACGGCATGGACACCACATGACCTCTGAAGGTGTCCTGTGGTATCTGGCACCAAGATGTCCAAGTCGTGTAAGTTGTGAGGTGGGGCTTCCATGGATTGCAGTTTGCATGCAGTTTGCATGATTGGATGGAGATCTGGGGAAATTCGAGGCCAAAACCATTCCTGAACATTTTTTGCAGTGTGACAGGACAAATTATCCTGCTGAAATAGGCAACTACTATCAGGGAACACCGCTGCCATGAAGGGGTGTACTTCTTACTTGTAAATATCTTATCTAGCTCTGATTTAAAGGAACCCAGGGTTTTAGCTTCCACTACACTAGCTGGAAGGCTATTCCATACTCTAAGTACACGCTGTGTAAAAAAGTGCTTCCTTAAATTCTCCCGCTAATTTCCACTTATGGCCACAAGTTCTATATTTAAACAAATGCTAAAATATCCATTTGACTGAACAGCATCCAGACCCTTTAGAATATTATAGACCTGGATCATGTCCCCCCATAGTCTCCTTTGCTCAAGGCTAAACAGATTCAGCTCAGCTAACCTCTCCTCATAAGACATTCCTCTAAGACCAGGAATCATTCTCGTAGCCCTTCCTTGCACCTTTTCTAGGGCAGCAATGTCCTTCTTAATGTATGGTAACCAGACCTGCACACAATATATTAAATATTCTAGGTGGGGTCTTACCAAGGAATTATACAAATGTAACATCACCTCCCTTGACTTAAACCCCACACACCTAGAGATTTAACCCAAAATTCAATTGGCCTTTTTTATTGCTTCCCCACACTGGCGAGAATGGGACATGGAAGCATCAACATTTACACCAAGATCTTTCTCATAATCAGCTACCTTTATTTCTGTGGAACCCATAAAATATCTGTACTTTATATTTCTGCTCCCTGCATGGATTACCTTACATTTATCTGTGTTAAATTTCATCTGCCAGATATCAGCCCAGTGGCTAATTAAATCCAGATCCTGTTGTAGCCTCTCTGCTGCTAGATCAGTATCTGCTACACCACCCTCTTTGGTGTTGTCTGCAAATTTAACCAGTTTACTGTATGTATTGGTATCAATATCATTAATGTCCTAAAATTGAACCCTGTGATACTCCACTATGAACACAGGCCCACTGTGACATTGTGCCTCTAATAACTACAGTCATTGGATGGGTTCCTTGTTAAAGTCAAAAACAAAAAGATTCCATTGAGCCAACAGATAGCGGTGATTCCGTTAGTTATAGTGAAAGTCGTCCTACAAAATAACCCTCCTATTCTCCTCTCTCTTGTCTCCCTCACACCATCCACCATTCTTTTCAAAGGTAAAGTGCAGGTTAATTTGTTTATGTATTTTTACTTTATATTTTGTATTAATCTTTTTTATATGAAAATTTTTCAGTTGTGGAACGAATCATCTGAGTTTCCATTATTTCTTATGGGAAAATTTGCTTTGATATACAAGTGCTTTGGATTACAAGGATGTTTACGGAACAAATTATGATCACAGACCAAGGTACCACTGTACACTATCACAAAAATGCCAATTTCTTCATATCCTTTTTACTCTGTAAGATTCTGTATAAATTTGCTGTCTCAGAAAGCAAGAGCTACCAGTGTCTGTTTGAGAGAGGTGATGAAATCTTTTAAGTAATCATCAGAGATAGTAGTGCATGCCTCAGTGAGTCACTGGAGACCCTGAAAAATGCTCCTGGACTGGCAATAAATGGTTGACCCTGTGATCAGAGCCCAAGCAACACTATCACCTGTACACATGTGTAGGTCTTAAAAAGGAGAGCAAGATGGGATGGGTGAAAGCTGAATAATTCATATGTGCGTATACAAATGGCAAATAAAGCCTCATTTCATACATTTATTTTATTAATAGTACCCAGGACTGTTTCTGAGGGTAAGTACTAGCATATGCTGTGCTTGATCATGAGTGAAAGGCTTTCATCTTTTCATCTCACATACTTTGTTTCTGCCTGTTGATTCATCTTAACAACTTCACTACTATAGTGGTTTGTGTGTATTGGAGCACAAATTAACATTAAATAGAATAACAAGATGATGGTTAAAGTGCACAAAGCAATCCAAAAGGCCCTCACTGTCTCCACTGCATAACACAGACTATGTTATGCAATATCCTAGCAGCAATATAGTACCATACAGCATATGAGGATGATTTCCTCAAGTTGCATGGTGTTTACATCTGTGCATAACCGAAACAAATGCATGGTTTCTTTGCATTGCCTCACATTTCAAAACAAATACTTCATTGTGGTACAAACTGGAAATATGAAATACATAAAGAGTATTTCAACAAGCCACAGACCTCTAATAGCTACTGAACAAGATTAAAATGATTTGCTTAAAATACAAAGGAATAGAAATGGAATCCTATCTCAAATTAATAGGATATTTGACTCAATGTCTCCAGCATATTCTGTGTATTTATAGCAATGCATTAAAAACATTAAAGTTCATTTTTACCAAGAAAATACATCAAGAAAGGAAAAGCAGTTTCTTTTCCTAGGCTGGCTGCATAAAAACCTGTTATACAGTATAACAACACAACAGCATTATAATGTTAACGGACAAGGATCACGTACACATTTTGTGCAGAAAATACAACTGATACCAGCACAGCACAAACTGAGTGTTATACACTCCCAGTTTCAGTACTCACATATCTCTTCAATTTCTTCTCAGGGGGGGATTTGACGAGCCAGCCTGTGCAAACCACATCCCCTGCGCTCATTTCATCTGATGAGTGCCAGAATACAGGGGATTTCAGCGTCTATGCGATACTGTTTGTACTGCCTCTGTCCTGAACTGAGCAGCACAAGTCAGTTTCTATGTTCTGTGGCACAACCCTACCAAAGGAGGAAGTCGAGCCATTGATCGCAGTGACAGGCGTGCGTGTGAGTGAGAGCAAGATGGGGGGGGGGGGGGGGACAAAAGAGAGAGAGAGAGAGAGCGAGAGAGACAGAGCTCCTCCCCTAAAAACACAATACGTTGAAACCTCAAGCGCATGACTAGGATGTTTTATAAACAAACATGTACTTGAAGTGCAGTTGAAAAAAATGCCATGTAGTTTTATAATCTATCTGCTGCTTAAGTATTCTAAGTCAGGAAGCTGGTTAGAGACAAGAAGCCTACTGAGTAATTATAGATTCTCTTAATGACCAATAACATTACAAAATGTCTTTATATTTAAATAACATAATAATAATAATAACAGTTATTTCCCCAGCATAACACATGGTGTCGTACATGAAAATTTAATTACAGAGATAACATCATTTATGTTAAAACTTCAATGGAAGAGCCCTTAAGAATACAACAAAATACATTTTTATATATTTTTTTTTTGCAAGAATTTGACTTTGTGATAGCTATGATTTTTAACAGTCGTATAAATTAAACTCAAAAACACGTGCAACCTATTGAATTTCATTCCAGTTTAGAAAATACATACTGAAAAATTCGAACTGGTCACCCCATATGTACCTGTGAATAACTTTCATGTGAATAACACTAATGATAGGTGCCTATTGGTAGGTGAAACACTTACAGAGATTTGGTATTTTATTAATTCATACTGTTAATTGAAAATATATTTTCATTTTTATTGTTATGATTGATTTAAGGAAAAATCGACAAGTAGGCATGCCTCATGTTAATCATTCCCAGCTGCCTCTCATTAGTTCCCTTGTTAGTCTTGTATATTCGTGCTTCCCAGTCCTGTGTTCCCCAGTCTTCTTGTGTTCCTCAGTATTCCTGTTGCCTGTGCCTTTCCTTGTTTTAGTCCTCCCATTTCATTCCAATTTGTTTACTGTTCCTGTTCAGTCAATATAACCCTTTCTGTTTTGCTAATACGCCAAACCTTAAGTCCTTTGTCCTTCAAGTCATGACAGTATGCATCCATCCATCCACTGCTAATCCGGGTCGGGTCACAGGGGCAGCAGTCTAAGCAGGGAAACCCAGACTTCCCTCTCCCTGGCCACTTCGTCTAGCTCCCCTGGGGGAATTGCGAGGCATTACTAGGCTTGCCGGGAGACATAGTCCCTCCAGCATGTCCTGGGATTTCTCTGGGGCCTCCTCCCAGTGGGACATGCCCGAAACACCGCACCAGGGAGGCATCCTGACCAGATGCCCGAGCCACCTCATCTGGCTCTACTCTGAGTCCCCCCCGAATGACCAAGCTCCTCACCCTATCTCTAAGGGAGAACCCAGCCACCCTGTGGAGAAAACTCATTTCGGCCGCTTGCACTCGCGATGTCATTCTTTCGGTCATCACCCACAGCTTGTGACCATAGGTGAGGGTAGGAACATAGATCGACTGGTAAATTGAGAGCTTTGCCTTTTGGTTCAGCTTCGTCTTCACCATGACAGACCAATGCAGCGCCTGCATCACTGCTGACGCCGCACTGCCCCGCCTGTTGATCTCCCGCTCCATCCTTCCCTCACTTGTGAACAAGACCCCTCCACTTGGGAAAGGACTCCCTTCCTGATGCGGCGAGAGCTCTCCACCCATTTCTGGCTGAGGACCATGGTCTCAGATTTGGATGTGCTGATTCTTATCCCAGCCACTTCACACTCAGCTGTGACATGCTCCAATGAGAGCCAAAGGTCATGGTCTGATGAGGCCAACAGAACCGCATCATCTGAAAAGCAGAGACCTTATCCTGAAGTCTTGTTAAAAACAAAATCAATAGGATTAAATACTGTACATTCAAAATAAGAATGATAGTGGTAATGAATGCACATATTATATATAGCAATATGGATCTAATTGAGCAGGAATAGTAGTGTGGTTGCATGAGTTGTGTTACGGTGCAAAATATATGGATAGACAATAACACACAAGCAATTTTTTGCATGAATGATTTAAAGACATGGAGTTACACAAAGCTGAAACCATTAAAATGCTACAAGCACATGTTTGACTATCAGTTGATCTTCCTATACATTGTGCTGCTCTGCTTGTTTGTCTTCACCTTGTTGTTCATAATCATGGAAAACTAAGCTGTGATAGACCATATACGCCTGTCTGTGTGTATGTATAGGAAGATCAACTGATAGTCAAACATGTGCTTATCATTCATGCAAAAGGTGAATTAAACACTTTTAACTGAATTTCGTCCCTATGCCGGGACGTCTTTCCTTTCCCCATCTATCCTCCCCCCATGTTTACTGACTTTTACCATGTCAGTGCCTCATGTGGTGTTTAAAAACTAAAGAAGAAAATCTGTTATGAGTACTAAAATTAGGTTTGCTAAAAAAGAACATAGCATAGTTTAACTGGAACAATGTAGTTATTAGCTGAATTATTAATACAACTCTATAGATAATTATTTTTTATAGATTTCAGTCCAATTTCTTAATACGATACGCTGAGTATTTTTGGAGAGGAAGGTTGATAAAGATAATTAACCACGTGTATTTTAACTATTACTATGGAATGGGGGAGGGATTAGTGAAGAAAGCAATAGTTTAGAGTCAATAAGAACAGCAACACAAAAATGTAGGTAACAAAGGAGCAGTGACAGATAAACATCACAGCAGCTATGATAACACTGGAAAAAAAACAGTCATGCATCATGATGCTTTGCACATGTCCTATGCAAAATGTTACAAAGGCCAAATGAAGGTCTTGAGTATTGTATCCAAAACCAGATAACGTAGCCCATGCCTGTGAAATGAATACAGGTGGTACCTCAGAACTCAAACTTAATCCGTTAAGAACTCTTGATAGAATCCTAAAAAGTTTGGGTTATGATTGAATTTTCCCCATAAGAAATAATGGAAAGCCAATTAATTGGTTTCCAGCCCCCCAAAAAATACACCTAAATATGTTTTTTTTAGCGTCTAAACACAAAATTATCCGGATAAAACAAGAAGAGCATATACTGTAATAACACATCTAAGGACATTTATCAAAACAGTACTTTGTAAAGTAATAATTTATCCAAAAATTTGTCCGCTCCATCCGTGTGCCACGCCCCCTCGTTAACCCCGTGTGGAATCCCGTGTGATCAGCTGTTTCTGGTTGTTGTCATTAGCCCTCTGTATTTCGTCCGCATTTCAGTTTGTTTCCCCATTCCAGTCATTGTATTGTCCATCTGCGTTTTGCCTGCCTTACCTGTAATTAAACCCCGTATTCCCTGATACCCTGATGTCTGCGCCTTTGTCTCTGTTTCGTCCCACTCCGCACAACTATATTATCATAGTATCATTATCTACCCCATTGAGAAATGGACTCCAAAAGGCCTCTGAAGGTGTCCTGTGTTATTTGGCACCGAGACGTTAGCAGCAGATCCTTAAAGTCGTGTAAGTCACAAGGTGGGCCTCCATGGCCCCTACTTTAATCCTATTAACCAGGAAATAGTACCAAAGAGATAATACTCATCATACCACATAGTAGTTAAAAACTTTTTCCCAACAGGTATATAATTAGAGGGAAACACATTAGTGGCACAATGGATACCAATGGCTGGGAGCTAATGTGTTAGCTCAGGCAAGATGTCGTTGTGAGATTTTCATGTGGGTTTTCTCTTGCAGTCCAAAAACAGGAAGTTAGGTAAATAGGAGAATCTAAATTGCCCTTATGGTGTGACTATGCACCCTTGAATGGACAAGCGTCTATTGTGTGTGGGAGTGCACCTGGTGATACACGGGTGGCTCCTATGTGACTTCCTCATGACCTGTACCTTCTAAAATAGAGCAGGTATAGTAGTGTGTAAAACAGACCCACTACAACCCTTTACTGGATGTGTTTATTGAAGATCGATGATTTTTGTTGGACACACTTTTCTGATGCAAAGTATAACCTCCCCAACTGTATAGAAAAACAAGGGTGGTAAAAGTAGATGAGTCAAACTTTGGTACTATACAGCATCAAAATATTTATTTTTCTGTTCATTATTTAGTGTTGATTTGATGTAGGTTTCTTGAAAGAGGAGAATAATCATGTGCAACCCACAGGGCAGCATAACCTAAGCAATGCCTGGAACCCACTGTAAAGCATAACGGCATTGTCATCATGACATGTATGTACACCGTGTCAGGGTGGTGCTAAAGATGCACTTCCCTCTGTTTGAAAACCCAGTAAAGCTAGTTCTTTTCCCCACTGGTTGGTAACCTAATGCTTCATATACTACCCCAAATAAGTAACAGACTCAATGGGTGGTTTTTGCAGTACTGTGTGGCATTACGTCCTACTGTCTGCATGAGCACTACGAGATATTTATTAGTTTTCTGTTGCTGTTCAATGTGGAGATGCTCACCTTAAAATTCCAACAAATGCATCTTATAACCCAGAAGCAGTCACAGTTTTCCACTTTTTGTTCAGATTTGCTGTTAATTATGACACATGCTCTTTAAACAAGTTATCATGGTCACTGAATATACTTCTAAGAGCAGCACAACATTCACCCCTCGTTGAAAATTACTTACAGGCAATAAAGGCTACCCAGGCCTTATGAACATGAATCTAATCGTATTTGGAAATTGCTTAATGTGTCAGTTACCCGGTGTTTACTTAATATTCCATATCCATATACAGAACCTACATTTTAAAATTAATTTTATAATGTATAAATTCCTCATGTTTTTTTCAGCATTATACTTAATACCTTTGCTAATTAACAGCACATTCTCTGTAATTTTATTTACTCTACAAATGTATTCTTCTTCATCTTCTTCTTCTTCTTATTATTATTATTATAATGCATTTTCTGTACCCGGGAATATTATTTACATTCACCCATCTCTATTTAGGATCTCTGGGGTTCTGAGCGATTCCCGGAAGCTATGCAAACAAAGCAACGAATTCCCCAGAACGGGTTATAAAAATATTGATGTATTTATTATGTTGTATACAGTGAATTATATACTTATATGCTACGCTACTCTGACATCTAGCGGTGTATATCATGATCAAATGAAGTCTATGTATACATACTTGTTTCAGCCGAGCTTCTTATTTATGCATAATTCGACAGATATTTATTGTCTGGTCTCATTATGATTTGTGGATTTATTTACAACTGTAATAACAAGAAGGTCTATTTTTTGACAATAGTAATAAACTAATAGAAACACAAATAAACACCTAATTTGAATTTTGAAATATGTAGTTTCATTTTACTTGAGTTCTCGCGGTGTTACGCAGTCAAACGCCACGAGATTTTGAAATTGATGTGGAAGGGGGCGTATGCTAGAAATGTAGCTACAGTCTGGCAGTGACGTACTAGTGTTTTTGGTGTTTTCATTTTACAGAACAGAGGAAAAGTAATTAATGTTTAAAAGGACGTGTTGAAATAATGTCGGATCAAGAGGGTCCGTCTACTTCCCGGGATCCGAATGCCGAATCCGAAGAGGTCAGTGATGACAGTAAACATAATTTTCAGACGGGCTTACCAGGAAAAAGGCATTCAGCATAGACATAGGAGAAGTTTGCTGGGTTTTGTTCATTTTGGGGAATATGGCGGGAAGGAATCTTATCTGCATACAGATGTTATCATGGTTGCTTTCAGTATGCAAAAATCGGATCTGTAGGGGGCAGACCGCCTATTATCGATTAGTTTACATGCTGCTCTCTGTTGGAAAATTTATAACCAGACAAACAAACAAAAATAGTTAGCAAGCCACTTAGAAAATGTTAGAGAGTAATGGTAAGCGTGACTGTCGTGTTGATGGTTGGTAGCTACCTCGACCACATATTTCAGTTTCTAGGAAACATAACAAAATGAGGCAGTTAATTGGTCAATTAACTATCTAGTTCTTGACTGTTGGCCTAACCAGACAACCAATGAAAACTGGAAAATGATAGCTATTTAAATTTTGCTGGCATATAAGAGGCATCTTTTCTTTATATATAAATATATGAAGAAAAGAAGTTAAAGCTGAGCAATGTTGAATTGAACCGGTTGTACATTACAATTAATATTGAGTCCAGTTAGCTAGTTATCAATTGTTTTCTAACAATAGGAGTGAACATTGCATTCTTTATGTAGATTGCATAAACTGCTGAGTTTGGTGCTGTGTGTCCATTTGAAATACCAACATAATTAAAATTAGGGCATATAGGTACTTTAAAGGAATCCTACAAACAGCACTAATGTCAAACTGGCAATGTGCAAGAAATTAAAACACATTATATGGGTTTCTCTCACACATAAATCTTTTATCCAGACGGAAGCAATTAATCAAAACAACCATTGTGTTGCGAATATATAAGCATTACTAATTAGCGCAATGCCGTCTTTACACTTGATGCAATAGCAGTTACAAATTACTGCTGTATTATCAGTAGTAAATGTTGAGACTTACAATGTCACTGCCAATAGTATGGCTGACACATGCTGTTGTCTACATCTAGAAAGATCCTCCATTCCTGCTTAAATTGCCTCCTAAGACCACAATGAAGAGAGATGAAGGAGAAGTGGATCCTGAATATGAAGAGAAACGGGTCAGCTATTTTATATCAATCAGTATCTTTGTGTGATTTTGGTTGTGTATTATGATAAATTACCGTTGGGTTTACAAAAAAATAGTAGTAAAGTTGTATTTGAGATTATCATAAAAGCAATTCAGATTACTTTGAAGCTGCTTTTCAGTATGTTTGTCATTATGTATGCACAAATTATGTATCCTCAGATTAAAACATTTTTTTTCTCTTTTTATCCTTAGAAAGCTGACCGAGCAAATAGATTTGAATTTCTGTTAAAGCAAACAGAACTTTTTGCACATTTCATCCAGCCAGCATCACAGAAGTCTCCCACATCTCCTTTGAAAGTAAAGCTTGGACGACCTCGGGTTAAACAGGATGAAAAACAAAACCTACTCTCTGTTGGAGAGTAAGTTGCATTGACAGTTACCACCTGAGTAATTTTTTATTGAGTAACCTTTACTGCTTACTCATAGCCCTTAATATCAATTTATCTGATAATATTTTTTAAGGAAAAAAAAACAGTTGGATGGTGGCTACAGGACACATTTTTTTACGCATATAAATATCTTAATTCTTTCTTTCTAGTAATCGGCACAGACGTACAGAACAAGAAGAAGATGAGGAGTTACTGTCAGAGAGTAGGAGGGCTGCCAATGTCTTGGTTCGATTTGAGGAGTCCCCATCTTGTAAGATGTTTTCACATCCATTCATTTTTCAAGCACTTTTTCAATAGATGAAAGCAGGTTTGGCCTAGAGCAGTGTTTGTCAACTCAGTCCTCTGGGACCCCCATGCAATCCACATTTTTGCTCCAGGAGTTGGGAGAGAACAAAAACATGGACTCTCTAGAGATCCCTAAGGACCATTTTAAGAAACACTGGCCTATGAGGACTGTAGGAAGAAACCGGGATACATGAAGAATCCTTCAGTGTGAACATGCAGAGCTCTGGTGATGTTAGACATTGAACCAGATGGGATTTAAAAAATAAATCAAAAATACCATTGGCATGTTTAAGAACCTTTTACAATGTTTATTAGTAGCTGAAATTCACCATTTAGTAAGACAAATTTGAATAGGAGTGTTTGTTTCCCATAAGCCAGGGGTCATTTGTCCGAGGGCCAGAGTTTTACCAGACAGTCTCCTTGGGGGCCGAACCCCCAAGAAGAAAATCAAATAAAAATCTAATTTTGGCTTAACATTATGTTTAAAATGTCTAAATATAGTCCTTAATGGTGGTTATTCTGACAAGAGACTCAGTTGTTGTTATTTTTAGTTGCTTTAATAGTGTGGACCATTATTTTCTTTTTGATCCTCACAAATTTGGAATCCAGTCGCGGGCTGGATTGAACGGCTCAGTGGGCCGAATCAGTGCTATAAGCCTTTAATTCATCACAATCAATAAAATAGGAATGGTTGGACAACAATGCATCATTTACATTAATAGGATTTTCTAAAGAATCAGATTACTACATTGGATGTCAGTAAAGTATGTTTTATAGCAGGGTTATTGAAATCACAGTCCTCAAAGTCTGAGCCCTCCTGGTTTTCCAGCCTTCCTTTACTTGTCATTCATGTGTGAAGCCTCTGACCAGTTACAATCAGTCATTATTGAACAATATGCTTGGAAGAACTGTAAACACGGCCCGGATTTGGAATTGAGGTCCAGATTTAAGAGCCCTGTTTTATAGTATGTTCAGGTAAATAGTGATGAGGCACAATGTGTACATTTGGTTTGATTTGTATGTTAGGTCTAAATAACAAATATATGTGGTCTATAAATCATTAGTATTTTTCAGATCAAAATAAGATTTACTACACTTGTTCCTGATTATGCATTTTTATCAATATTTTTTTCTTCGTTGTTACATTGAATTACCGGCACTATGTTTTATTTTTTGTTTAGACGTGAAAAACGGAGCACTGAGAGATTACCAAATCCGTGGTCTCAACTGGATGATATCCTTATATGAAAATGGCATCAATGGAATTCTGGCTGATGAAATGGTATGAATTGCCATTATTATTAGTTATTATTATTAATAAATAATAATTATTAGTTGTTATTATTACCAGTTACTTTAGTTAAAATATTGTGTATGTTTTGTTCTTAGAATGTTTATGCTGTTGTAAATATTAGTGCTTGCCTTTCCTGTATTGTATGCAGGGCTTAGGGAAGACCCTGCAAACTATAGCCCTACTGGGATATTTGAAACACTACAGGAACATTCCAGGGCCTCACATGGTCCTGGTACCCAAGTCAACTCTCCACAATTGGATGAATGAGTTCAAGCGCTGGGTCCCATCCCTTAAAGCTGTCTGCCTTATTGGAGATAAGGACGCAAGAGTAAGTGTGTCATCTTATTCCCCTCTATTTTCATTAGACACTGGAGATTCATCACTTGAAAATCAGTGTTATACAGCAACAAAACGTGCTTATACATGTCAGTAACTTATGTCAATAAAAGGGAGGTGCGGATGAAGCTTCTTCATCCTGGCTTTATTTGATGACTTTGGAGCGTATTCAGAGTAAATCTGCGTACTTTGGTGAATGCCTACCCAGGAAACAGGCATGAAGCAGGGGACCCTCCCTAAATGGGATACTATGGATTTGTGGCGGTGGGGGGAACCGAATCAAATCATGCAAATCATGATCGTTCAAGGTGGCTTGAGTTAAAAATGAATTTTTAAATATCAGTTTAAACATAAGTTACTGTAATTATGCTGGTGATCCTGGTGAAGTTTGTTACTGATAATATGTGGCATTTGCCCAGTTGTAGAAACATTTTGTTAAGGGACTAACATCCGCAGGCATGAATAACCATGTATGTGCAGCGACTTTTCCAGCACCTTCTCAATTTAATTCCAAAGTCTAGGAAAACTTTGGATCCCATAACCTAAACAAACATAGACACGCGTACTACTATTTGCAAGATTTTCAATGGTAACATATTGTGGTAATACCAATAATATGGCTTTTTAATGTAAGATGATGTATTCTTTTCCAGAGTTCTAATGGTATACTAAATTTACAGTTGTATTATTAATTAATAACAGCTGTAAACCAAACATAAGGTGTGTCTGCCGAACGTGTCTTTGGATGTAAAAAGATTTAAGTCTAGCTGCTTTCTGGAAATGACCATTTTCTTATTTAGGCTGCCTTCATCCGAGATGTCATGATGCCTGGTGAATGGGATGTTTGTGTCACATCCTACGAAATGGTTATAAGAGAAAAATGTGTTTTCAAGAAATTCAACTGGAGATATCTTGTCATAGATGAGGCCCACAGGATCAAAAATGAAAAGTCCAAGGTCAGAACTGCCTATCAAGATATTCTCTACAGCAGGGATGTCAAAGTCAAATACATTAGAGGGTCAAAAAAACTAATTTGCTACAAGCTGAGGGCCGCACTGGTTCAATGTTTATTAAAACATATTAAAATGATTGCACATAACCTATTGAACCAAGACCTAACACAGTGTACTG
>JABFDZ020000042.1:1877009-1888497 GCA_019775955.2 Pollimyrus isidori
TGTGTTCACTGGGCTCCCGTTTCCTGTCCACAACATCATTTTTTTGTTTCTGTGCACCAATTCTGCCTGGTACGACTTTTTGGCCACTATTCCCGCCGCGCAGCAGCAGCATCAGTGTAGCGTGCGTACTCCCAGCATCCTAGTTCTTTGTATTTGTGTATACCCTTAAAATAATTTTGAATAACGACTTATGAACATTTCATGTTAGGAACAGACATTCGAAACATATCTAATTCCTAAGTTGAGGAGCATCTGTAATGTGTAGAAAATTCTTATTTACTAGTTAAACTGGTTGGGAACCAGAAAAGTAATAAAGAGCTAAGCATTTCTCAGTGCCCCACTCACAGTACAGTTTTAAGCGCTCCTCCTTCCATCACCAGCATATGTACTCGGGGTAATTGCAATACATGTTGCTCTGATTTCTCTGGTTTTTAGGTTCCCAGGAATCTTGAAATTCCTAACTCAGCTCAAGTACAAAAAGAAGAACAGAGGAAGATTGATGAGGCAGAGCCCCTATCTCCCGAAGAGATTGAAGAAAAAGATAAGCTCCTCACACAAGTAAGATGTCATTAAAGTGTGTTCATAGACCAAAATAGAAGTTTATATACAATAGGGCTGCACGTTGGTGATTTTCCCTCATGATTTTTGAACAGTATATTTTTCTCTTTATTATTATTATTATTTTTTTGCTTTACATATTGTCATTATGAAGATCAAACAAACAGTATGATGCACAAAACATTGGTACACATATCTGTATCACCCGATGTTAATTTAAAGATATTGGCATCAGTCTGATTGTGTTTGTCTACTGACCAGTATGTAATCAAAATTCAAAGTGAGAGCTAAATACACAACAGCTGAAATAATGGAGATGATTGCACTGTGTAACGATGCGGTGGTCGGTGAGCGGCGAACAGGAAGGGATGTCCAGTCAGACAGACGGGGAGACAGAGTTTATTGCAGACAATACACCAACACATGGAAACTTCAATGCCACGTCTGCCGGAACTTACGCAGACTTAAAGGCACAAGACAGGTATGCGGCAATGCAAAATAGGTGAGGACAATCGGAGAACACAAGAGGTAATGAGGTGGGCGTGGCACACACAAGGATCCGATGGAGCTGGACATAACAGAACCCCCCCCCAAAGGCGTGCACACCGGGCGCGCCCTAGGAGAGGTGACGGACGAGACAGAACAGGATCTGGAAAACAAAGCAGCAGAACATCAATAGAAACGACAAAACCAAGGACCCGACAGAGAGCAGGGAACGCCGACCAGTAGACCAAGAAAGGGGACACAGGGTGAACACCCACAGGCAGAACAGAAGGGCTAGGAGGGAATGGAGGAACAAAAGGGCCGGGAGTGAACAGAGGGAAAAAAGGAGGAGGAGCAGACGAGACAGGAGGAGGACCCCAAGGCGCCCGAAGGCACCCAGGCCGGCGACGGGCAGCGGCCGGAGGGGCCGCAGGCAAGGGGGAGCCAGGAGCAGGAGGGGGCCTCACAGGGGCCATGGAGACAGGCCGAGGGACAGCTGGAGGGGACCCGGAGGGAGCCAGCAAGACCACCGGCGCAGGCAGGTGAGAGGGGGAAGCCGCCGAAGACGATGGCCAAACCAGAGCCCGCGAAGGCGCCGTCTGACGCCCAGCCGGAGCAGGGGGGCCCAGAGGCAGCCGACTCGGAGACGGAGGCAGGATGGAGGACCGGCTCCGGGGAACCGGAGGGGAACCCGGCGGCGACCGGCGCACAGACGTGCCAGGAGGCAAGTCGGGAGGGACCCTAATCCCCCGTAGGTGCCCCCTGCCCATCCGGAACACGAAGAGGTGGGGACCCCATTAGGCCTCACCTCTCTGGGGCACTGGCGGTCGAGCTGGGTGTCCTCCTGAGTCCGAGGAATCCAGCAACCAGATCCCCGAAGGGTCCTACTCGAGCTCCTTCTCCTCCACCATGGGACACAATATGTCCCCGAGGAGGTCCCGGTCTTTTGTGGCTGCAGTTTCGGGCCGAGCAGGAACAGGCGGGGCCGTGGGACGAGCAGGAACAGGTGGGACCGCAGGCTGAGCAGGAACAGGCGGGGCTGCGGGCGGGACCACGGGCTGAGCAGAAAGAGGCGGGGCTGCGGAACGAGCAGGAGCGGGTCACAACCCCCCCCCCCAAAGGCGGGCACTCTGGGCGCGCCCCAGGAGAGGTGTGGCGTGGCGGCCTCAGGCGATGCAGCAGCTGCGGGCGTAGGTGTGGGCGTGGTGGCCTCAGGCGAAGCAGCACCTTCATTCTTCTCGCCTGGGATCAGCAAGCAGGCTCCCAAAAAAATACTCGCTGGAGCGGCGCACTCCGCCTGTCGCTCACGGATCCGGTCCAGCAGGCGACAGAGAACCTTTCGTGCCCGAGTGAGCGGATACTGCTAGCTGGCTTCACGTTTCGCCACCAGGAGGTCCTCGCCCTGGCTGGCTAGCTCCAGGGCTGCAGGCTCCTCCTGGACCTCGGGCTGGGACCTCCAATACACGAATTCTTGCAGCAGACCGAGCCGCTCGGGCTCGGTCTGCTGCTCTGTGCTTTTCGGGAGACGCAGCATTCTGTAACGATGCGGTGGTCGGTGAGCGGCGAACAGGAAGGGATGTCCAGTCAGGCAGACGGGGAGACAAGGTTTATTGCGGACAACACACCAACACACGCAAACTTCAATGCCGTGTCTGCCGGAAGTTACGGTGAGAACAATCAGAGAACACAAGAGGTAATGAGGTGGGCGTGGCACACACAAGGATCGGACGGAGCTGGACATAACACACTGGATGATGTAAACATTTTCGCTAGTGGAGGATTTTTTTGGCTCATTGATCACGTAAGAGGTCTCAAAGTACCAGCCCGTAACATGTTCACATTTGATTGTAACTACATTCTGCTTGGTATGTTTCACCACCAGCAGGTTTCTTAGCGGTTAGCTGGTTATCAGTATCAGCAATATTAGCCAAAAATATATTGGTATCAGTCAAAATGGTGTACTACTAACAATATGATTGTTACTGAAATGGGACTGTCACATAAACTTCATCTAATTTCAAAATAAATAAAATGAAACCTTGTCTGCTATTAGTGCTGTAGTTCTCGAGACCGGTCTTGGTCTCCAGCCCGGTCTCAAGACCAGTTTTTTGTGGTCTCGGCGATGTCTTGGTCTCGGTTTAGGCGGTCTTGACTACAAAACTATCTGCTATTGATTATTAACACCCGTTTTTCTGCCGCTTTTCCTACCAGCTGTGCCATTTGCTGATATAGCTTTCAGAGAAAATGGGTGTGATGCAACGGATCTCCTTGCTAATGCAGATACTGCAGAATCCATGTCATGCACGAATGCATTCATTCACATATGGGTATGAATCGAGATCATGATTCAGCCTAGAATGAGAATGCACAGGATTATCAATCAAAATCATGATTAAAAAAATTAATCATGCAGCTCTAATACAAAGTATAATTCTTGTTCTGGTTTGTTCTGAAGCATAACTTAAACATGTTTGAATATGCATGGATATGTGTATGTAGCATGGATGGGACAGCCTTAAAAATATTTAATGTTATTTGTAGGGGTTCACAACTTGGAACAAGCGTGACTTCAATCAGTTTATTAAAGCAAATGAGAAATATGGCCGTGATGACATTGACAATATTGCACGTGAAGTAGAAGGGAAAAGCCCTGAGGAGGTCATTGAGTATTCAGGTAGGTGCAAATAATTAATGTGCCATTGCTAATTATTACACTTTCCTACTGTTGATGGGTTAAAAATTAACAGGTAATAATATGGCTTATTTGTAAAATCTTTGATATTTAACAATTGCTTTTATATTTCCTGCCTGTGTTTTGAAGCTGTATTTTGGGAGCGCTGCAATGAGCTGCAAGATATTGAGAAAATAATGGCACAAATTGAACGTGGTGAAGCCCGCATTCAGAGAAGAATTAGTATCAAGAAAGCATTGGATGCAAAGGTATTTACTTTACTGGTGACTATATTTAACCTGTGAATTCCAGGTTTTTGCGTATGCATATGAAACCTTACCCATTATATTTGACACACATAAAAAAATACTATCACCCCTATTGAAACATGTCCATGCCTGAAAGAAATGTTTTTTAAGTAAGTCTTTCCATAGATAACCCTTGATAAGGAGTAAAACTCCTTTAACCAATTTAGAAATGCATAAATATTATCTTCTGACAAACTAAAACAAATGATATATGGGTCATTCTGTCTCAACTCACCACACTCAAATTAGAATTGAACCATTCTGTGGCATTTTGTTGACCCCTCAGCCCATATTAAAAATCTAGAATTTCTCAGCCCTATTTCATATAGTTTAGTAGATACACTGAAATTCTCTGAGATTTTTCCATCATCCCTAAAAATGCTTGGTCAGCTATATCTGGTGCCCCTATCTTTGCAATATTAAAACCTAAATGCGTAAAAAAAGTCGTGGATATACAGTACGAGTCTTTGGCCTGATTCTAAATAGGTACTTATTTAATAATAATATTTAGTACTTCATTGATCCCCGTGGAGAAATAGTTTTTACACGTCTTTCAACTTGCTCTCTTTGTGGAGTAAGTTGTCCGCGAAGAGCAGCTACCTGTAGCAGCGCCCAGGAAGCTGGGGGTTAAGGGTCTTGCTCAAGGACCCACAGACGTGCTGGGGCTGGGTTTGAACCTGCAACCTCATGATTATAGGCACACAGGCTTATCCCACTGAGCCACATGCTGTACTTGAGGTTGTAGTATTTTCCCTGTTTAACTATAAAAAATTCTTCTCTAATCTGTCAAGAGGCCCAGATTCAGTTTAAGGGTTTTATTGACAATTTGATGCTCAAATGGCTTAAAACAGAAAACACTATTCTGGTTATTTTCGTATGTCGTAAAGGGAACCTAGAACTTTCAAATGACATAATGAAAGTGACAATATTTTTACTACTCATTGAGATTATGGGCTTCTTGACAGATTATAGAAAGATTGTCTTAGAGAACATGTCATGGACGTGTTCCATATGGTCACATTATTTTTGGATGCGTATTAAATGAGTGTGGACCATTTTTTGTGTCAGAATGACCTATAAGATGACAAACAATGGAAAACCTTTCAGTTTACTACATAATGATAGTAGTTTCTATTAATACTCAGCCTGTAATTGACCTGTAAACGTGTGTGTGGTGCAGGTATACCTTTTTTTTTGCCAACACCCCCCCTTGTCGGAGGACAACTTTATATTTAATTACAATTGTGTATAAACAAAGATTTCCCCAGACAGGCCCACATCACCCCATCCCAAATATTGTGAAGTAAGGAGTAAACAATAACAAACACAATAACTGATGGCAAGTTGAAAAAAATTAGACAGATTGTATAGATGGATGTGTACGGACAGGTGGATGGACAGACAAATACAGACAATAGACAAAAAGACATTAAGAGCCATACAGACAGGCAAATCAACAGACGGATGAACAGACAAATAGATAGCCTGACTGACATGAAAACGGTAGACAGACAGAGACACATATAGACAAGCAAATATTTAGTTGTATCCAGTGCTTGAAGTGGGCCGGAACACAGAAGGGAGAAGGGAGAAAGAGAATAAGGGAAAGAGAGGGAGAGAAAGAGAAGTTATAAGTACTAGGATAATGACCAGGCAAAAGTTGAGAATAGGAGTTATAAGGAATATAAGTGGTTCAGTTATTACAGAGTTGAAGAGAAGCTATGAAGTCTGATGTATTATTCTTATTTTGAGCTGAAAGTTCTTCTATAAGGATGTGTTCTGGGACATGATGTAAGATGAATTCCTAGATTTCCAGTTTTGAAAGGCTATTTTCTTAGCTATAGTTAGAGAGACGAGCATTGGGTGTTTCACTTTCTGTGGAATGCAGATAGAAGTGGAGTCTCCTGGAAGGCAAAGTGAGGGGGAAAGCGAGACTATACAGTCCAAGGTGGTAGAGAGCGTCTTTATGACTGAAGTCTATAGGTGGTTGACTGGCTGACAAGTCCAGGTAGCGTGCAAATATGTGTCAGTGCTCGCCGAGGTATAGTGTGGACAGATGTCTGTGTTGGCTAATCCCATTTTAAATAGTTTGCCTTGAGTAATGTGAGTCCTATGCATGGTTTTATATTGTATAAGTTGCAGGTTATCATTAGTTAGAGAATATATTTTTGCCGATATTTGTCCAGAAATCTGGGGTTGTAGGGAGCGCCAGGTCATTTTCCCTTTTTGCTATTGGAAGTGTTATGGACAAGGTTGAAGAGGCAATCATTTTGTAGTATAGAAATTAGTTTTTTTTTTGGATGAACTGAAATTCTTAATAACTGTTCAATAATATTTATGGGTTGGAGTGTGTCGTTTTTTTTTATCAATTTTGCTTTTAATTATTGTATTTTCAGTTGTTGGTAATGAAGGAACTAGTCTTTTCCAATCACTTATTTTTGGACAATTGTATGAAAAGGTAGGAACTGGTTATTTTCAAATAGCTGATGTAGGTGGGTGATACCTTTAGATTCTCTTTTGGAAAAGTGAATTGGGGTCTTACGTAGTAAGAAGTCAGGGTTGTGCCATATGGGGGTGAGTTTACAAGGTGTCAGGGTGGATTTAGTTATTTTATTGGTTTTCCACCAGGCTGTCAGAGTGGCATGAATAGTGATGTATTTGAAAGAGTCTAGTTTTACTTCCATTTGAGATAGAAATAGAAAGTCTGCAATTGAGAGGGGGGTTGTTAAATTTCGTTCTAATGCTAACCACGGGTGGAAATTTGGCTTCTGTGTCCGTTTGAGAAGATATTGTAATTCATTTGCAAGAAAGTAATGATGGAAATTTGGAGCTACTAGTCCACCCTGATGTTTGGAATTCTTTAGAGTGCCAAGTGCGATTCTTGGTGGTTTATTTTTCCAGGTATACCTTACCTTGTGGGGACTGAATGTCCCCACAACATGATGAATGCTCATTTGTTTTACCTTATGGGAACCAGTTCCCTGGTCTCCATATGGGAAAAATATTTAATAAATATTTAATGTGTGTGTGTGTGTGTGTGTGTGTGTGTGTGCTTTGTGTCCATATCATAAACTGTTATATTATTTTTTGGTTATTACATTTTTTACATTAAGAATGGAAATATGTTATTGACAGTTGTTACATTAATGGTAGTTATTACATTATTGGCTGCTACACATTTGTTTTTTAATTTATTTTCTAATGGTTACTGGTTTCCTCTTCTGTGCTGCAATTTTCTTCTTTGGCTGTTGTAATAAATGAGCTTGTTTAATCTCCGCTGTCCTGCACGTTCTCCCTGCCTCCTGGCAGTCCTAAATCCCGTAAGCTACAACACCGTTCATAGCTGTCTCTTTTTTCTCTGAAAGTAAAATCAATATATTTACATAATGTTTTTCATAATAACTTAAATATGTATATGTATGCTTATATCTTAATTTATATATACAGTTCAGTCCACCTAATTATAAATTATCTTGTTTCAGATAGCAAGATACAAGGCCCCTTTTCACCAGTTAAGGATACAGTACGGTACTAACAAAGGGAAGAACTACACAGAAGAGGAGGATAGATTCCTCATCTGCATGCTTCATAAAATGGGCTTTGATAAAGAGAATGTTTATGAAGAACTTCGACAGTGTGTTCGAAATGCACCCCAGTTCAGATTCGACTGGTTCATTAAATCTCGCACAGCTATGGTATGGATACAGAAAAAAATAACATTTAAACTTGATTCAGGATATTATAACTGGATAAATGGTTTCAAACCTGCAGCTATACTCAAGAAACAAATTATAATTTTACAATTTTTTAAAGTAATTGTGATAAAAAGTCATGTTATTGAATGAGACATGGCTTGATTAGAAAGTAATAAGCATGCCAAAACTGCTAAACTGATATAGCATTAAATGTAAAATATACTAAACCGTAAAACTGAAAATCTTATGGTCTAGGATGGGAATATTTTCTTTGATATCTTCGAGATAATTACTTTTTATTATTGTTAATGGGGTCACAGCATTATTTGATTATTCCAAGAATCTTTTTGTCAGATATCTGTCTGTCAGTTTTAAAGTTAGGTAGCTGGTAAACTTATTTTTTAATCTATATGCAGTCTTTGAACTGACAGTGATTTCTGAAAATAGTTTTTTTGAAATAGAACATGATCATTTACATGTACAATTGATGAACTAAATTGATGAGCTAAAATTGAAGTTTTTCTTGCACTATTTGTTGTTTTTTTTTTGCTTATGTAGGTGTAGAATGAATGAAGTTTATACAAAATAAAATGCTTATTTTGAGAAGTATTTGATGTACATAGTATCATTGGGGTACAAGGCCTAAACCTTTAGTAGATGCAGAAATTGATACTTCATAAAAAAACTGATGACCTATGCTTTCCGTTCAGGAACTCCAAAGACGCTGCAACACCCTTATCTCACTTATCGAAAAAGAGAACATGGAGATTGAAGAGAAAGAACGTGCCGAGAAAAAGAAAAAGGCTCCCAAATCCCAAACTGTAAGTTTTTAATACCTTCTATTTTGCATTATATCAGTTTCTTTGACAATATTTCCCTGTAACTATGGCGTTAGACATATCTAATATTATTAAATAATGATTTTATATTGAAATTTCATTTTTAGGTGCATAAAAGAAAGGCAGATGTACCCTCAGAGTCAACAGGACGCAAAGATAAAAAAGCCAAAACCTAAATATCCAGCATTTTTTATTTGGAAAGTTATTTGTATTTCATTTGCTATTGATGGCTAGTGCAAACTGTTGTCAAAGTGGCCTGCTTCTTTGGTAGACTGCCATTCACTTTTACTCTCTTCACTGTTACTCAGTGCATTTTCATACTTCATATATAGTGTGAGTGTGTTAAATTGCCTTTGCTTTGTGGTTCATTTAGCATGCTAAAAAAGGGCTTTTGTGTGCCTCTGTTTTTGCAGTATTTTGACTTATTAATGATAAGTTTCTAAACTACAAGCTTAAATATTAAGAGGGTAGTGATGGATTGAGTTCCACAGCATTGTGATGTACAGAATATGACCCACTGCTTTGCACTTTCTATAAACATTTCCCCCGTTTCATCCATTGTAATTATTATCCCATGTTAAAATTTTAAATGTGGTGTTTATTGATTTTTTTAAAATCAAATTTTAAATAAATTTCATGGGTCCCTTTCAACTGAGTGCATATTGCACTTATACCTGCCTATCAAACTGTTTCTAGAGGTTTGATGAATATATTTTAGAATGTATTATGTATGCATTTTAAGGTGCGCTCACTCATGCATAAGGATTTTTTTGTGATTCATAAGTGTTCACTCTATGGAAATGGCTGCAACTTCCATGACAATTATACGTGAGTATTAATTAGCACTGTTCTAGAACAAGATAAAGAAAAAAAACTGAAAAAACTTTGCCAGTGAAATATTTCCAGATCATATGTTTGACCTAACATTTATATGTTTTCAAAAACAGAAGTGAAAGTAAAAAGAGAGTCATATTAAAGGAACTTCTAATTAGCAATAATATATATAATATATATATATACACACAATATAAACACACACACACACGCATACTATATTTATTGGAGAGGAATTATTAGGTTAAAAAGTAATGGTAAGCCAGCCAGTCTGGCCAAGTGTCAGATTTCAGCTATTTGGTTAAAAAGTCCAAAGTAACATTTCTAAGCAGATAAGTCAAATACATTTAACAGCTACATAAACTGCTCTAGCATCATCATTTGCCTTTGTAATGATGTTTTAACATCCGGAAGCACGGTGTCATCAAGTATGTTATTGGTTTGACTTGAATGTTCAACGTCCAATGAGTTACAGTAAACATTGCAGAAAGAATGTCCACATGGAGGCACTATTGAGTTAACATATATTTCTCTTTGCAGCAGTATTGAATGTACGAGTGAAATAATTATGTTCCCTCCACACATTTATTCAGCTTAAAACTGCTTCTGCTGGTCACGGATCCAAAATTCTGAGACCACTAGTGAAAATGGTTCAGTTTTGCTTTAATTTCTAATTAAATATGTATTTGTTTTTTACAAATTATATTATCAGCCTAACAATTTGAGGGAAGAGTTGATTATTACTTGGTATGTCCTCCTTATGCCTTAATGGCAGTGCTCTCGAGCTTGCATATACTCCACAAGTTTATGCAAAACCTGATAATCCTTATTCCAGTATGATTTAAGAATGTTCCAAACGTAATCTTGTCATATGACTGAGTGCGATTGCTCTTCTTAGATTTTGCTAAGCTTTCATTTCCATGTTAATCTCCATACATAAACCCAATTGCTCATTGAAACAAATATCTGATCGGCCAATCATATGTCAATAGCACAATGAAAATCATGCAGATACAGGCCAGGAGCTTAGGTGAATATTAACAACACACATCAGAATGGGGCTGAAAGGTTAAGTGACTTTGAATGTGGCATGGTTATTGGTGCCATGTCTACTGATCTACTGGGATATTAATGCACGAACATCTCTAGGGTTTACAGAGAATAGCCAAAAAAAATAAAACATCTGAGTGGGCAACCAAGGTTACAGTGGAAATGGGCTCACCAAAATTGGATAATGGAGCACTGGAAAAACATCGGGTGGTCAGGTGAGTCTTCATTTCCGCTGCAGCATTCAGATGGTAGGGTCAGAATTTGGCATAAACGGCATGAAAGCATGGATCCATGTTGCCTTGCATCAACAATTCAGGCTGGTGATGGTAGTGTAATGGTGTGGGGGATATTTTCTTGGCACAGTATTGTTGCTGACTATGTCGATCCAGCTTCTAATGGCTACTTATTGCAGGGCAATATGCCATGTTATGGATCATACCATCTCAGACTGGTTTCTTAAACATGACCATGAGCTCACTGTTCTCAGAGGGCCTCCACAGTTACTAGATCTCAATCCAATAGAGCACTTATGGGATGTGGTAGAACGGGGGATTCCTATCATGAAGGTGTCATCAGCAAACCTACAACAACCATGCAATGCTATTACATCATCATGGAGCAAACTTCTGAGGATTGTTTCAGGCTCCTTGGTGAATCTATGGCATGAATAATTATGGCAATGCTGAAAGCAAAAGAGGGTCCAACCCATTACCAGCAAGATGAACCTAACAAAGTGGCCAGTGAGTGTGTGTGTATGTATACTCAGTGACAAAAAAAAATGTAAGCACCCAGAAGTTAGGGAATGTTATTTGGTACACATGCAAACCAGTGATGGGACCAGCAGTGTGTCCATATTGCCAACTCTGTTGTCTGTTTGAGCTCATATTATCATTACATACAGTCCCTTCATCATGTGCAGATTCATTTCCACCACTCCATCTGGGCACTTCCCTTTTTTGTCACTGAGTATATTCACTCACCTAAAGGATTATTAGGAACACCTGTTCAGTTTCTCATTAATGCGATTATCTAATCAACCAATCACATGGC
>JABFDZ020000042.1:1921094-1936342 GCA_019775955.2 Pollimyrus isidori
AGCCCTGGGTGGACAAGGTACAAAGGGGGAGCCTTCTCACTCCATAACACTGGCTGTGGGCCTGCGTGATTCCTACACACACAAGCATTTTTATTCATATCTTTGTGGTGACCATCCATTCATTTCTATGGAGCATAATCCTGCTCTCAACAATGACTACCTTATGACAACCTTTACCGCTCCCCACCTCGAACCTTAACCATAAACAAACGAAAAACAAGACTTTTTAAATTGATTTTGATAAAACTGAATTTCCTGATTTTTTTGTCTCCACTTCTTCAAACAACAGGTCTTTAAATTGTATTTTGGGCTGCATTCAGACCAAAGGTTGCCTATTGGGTATCCGTGATCTAGAATTGGTATTTAATTTGATTCCAGTATTGTTTTCACAAAGCTTGCTGCTGTTGTGTTTGCAGATAATTTTGTCAGATGTTTCTGTGGCATAAGTATAATTACAAGCATTTCATAAGTGTCAAAGGCAGTTAATACTTTATTTATCATCAGATTTATTGACAATTACATTATGTTTATGTAAAGAGTCAAGATTTGCAGTGTTGCCCCTTCTTTTTCAAGACCTCTGCAATTCACCCTGGCATGTTGTCAACTAACGTCTGAGTGAGATCCTGACTGATGGCAGTCTATTCTTGCATAATCAATGCTTGCAGTTTGTCAAACTTTGTGGGTTTTTTTTGTCCACCCACCTCTTGAGGATTGACCACAAGTTCTCAATGGGATTAAGATCTGGGGAGTTCCCTGGACAAGGACCCAAAATGTCAATGTTTTGTTCCCTGACCCACTTTAGTTTATGGATTAACAGAAATATCCATGAATAGTACAAAGGATATACTGTAAATATATGGAATTATCTAATTTGGGATTAACAGAAGTGTTCATGAATGGTAAAGAGGATATAATGTGAATGCATAGAGTTTTCCATTTTAGGGATAACGGCAATATCTATAAATTTAACAAAAAAGATACTGGTAATTTTCTGCCAGGACATTATGAATTTTTTTACAGATTTTTTCTTAGAGTGAACTTTCAAAAAGGTTATGATATTTATGCAGAACAATTCCCCTTCCTGTGCAGCACGGCATTCCATAGACGGGCCAGGAAAGGCATGAAGGATGATTGAATTATGACTTGGCTCCCTTTATGGCCTGATTTAACTACTGTGAAACTACTGTGAAAGACTAATGTAACATTTTATCTCTAAATTAATTTACTTGGAGCAAAAGAAAACTTCTGGATTCACTTTCAGAGGTCTGCCTCAGTTTTTCCAGAATCTAAATTTCATGCAATGCTGTGTATACAGTACTATTCCCCTCATAGAGCAGCGCAAACTGTTCTAACCACAATAGAAAGACGTGAGGGAGGCACTCAGTTCTCAGAATGGCCAATAAAAAGAAATGATTGAGATGAGCAAATGAACACAGACACTGGACAGAGGAAGATTGGGAAAAGTGCTGTGGAAAGACAAAAGGAAGGCTATCACTACATTTTGCAGTGATATGCCATACTCTGTGGATGGTGCTTAACTGGAGCCTATTTCGTCCTACAACAGGACAATGATCCAAAGGCAGCTCCAATCTATGCAAGAACTATTTAGGGAAGAAGCAGTCAGCTGGTGTTCTGTGTATAACTGAGAGGCCAGCACAGTCACCGGATCTCAGCTCTATTGAGCTGTTATAGGAGCAGCTTGAGCGAATGGTACATAAGTAATGGTACATGTGGGAGATGCTTCTGGAACCATGGGTTAAAATCTCATCAGATTACCTCAACAAACTGGCCAAGGTCTACAAGGATGTAATTGCTGCCAATGAAGGACTCTTTGATTAAAGCAAATCTTGAAGAACACAATTATTTCCATTTCCAAATGATCATTTCTTATTTTGTCAGTAATTATTTCCTATTTTCTATTCAAATTCATTTTATGCATGTGCTCATGGAAAACAAGAAAATTCCTAAGTGGCCCTAAACTTTTGAATAACTATGTCTTTGCGGGGACTATCCATTGACTTTTATGGGCCTAACCCTAAACCCAACTATGACAACCATAAATAATCAAAATAATGCAAGACTACTTTTTTGATTGCGTTCACAGATTTTTATAAAATTGAGTTCCCCTTGTGGGGACCTCATTTATTATGACAGTGACTACTGTTAAATAGTTGAAAAACAGTTGAGAAAACAATCGAGAAAAAGACAAAGAATTCATTGGTATAGCAGTTTATGTAAAGGCATGTGCCTATGCAGAAGTTAATTTTATAAAGCAATAAATTATATGTTAATTTAAAAGGCGTTAAAGGCTTCCATGCTTTCTTAGCATCAAAGACTTTGTTAAATAGTCCTGTATATTTCTTCAGACGAATAACAGTTTATTAATCACACAAATATAACTTGGTGGAAAGACTTTTATATGAAATTTAATTCATACTGTAAATATGAAAATAATATAACTGTAGATACAAAATATAGGGGATTTAAAATGCAAATCACAGAGCAAAACAACCCTGTTGTTACACTTTCTAATGTGTCTCAAATGGCAAAAATTGCTATATATCTGGATCATGTAGCATTATACATTTGATCACCCTTTCAATGATTCTGTTTCTAGAAGCGAAACGAGATACAGTCAATATTTTTTGAAAGCAAGTTGCATACATCTATAGATATCCTGAAACAATGGTCACTTGAAATTTCCTTGTTTTGCATTTGAATGCTTGGACTTTGGAAGTTAATATTCAAACCAGCTTTTCAGAAACCACCTCCCAGAAACAGTAATTAGCACCTACTGAAGTGCATCTAATTACAATGTTTATTAATTATAAGGTTGAATGGACACAGAAAATATGCTAAATAAATACAAAAGGTCATATGGTTTGGTTTGAGTTACCATTTTATAAAATATAAAACACCTTATCCTGAACATTATCGAGAGGAGTCGCAGTGCACGGCTTGATGGCAATTCCGGTCTGTACTGGGAACTGAGAAGGACGGATGCGAGGGCTCTGAGGACAGATAAAGAGGCGTTTGTTAGAGGAACCTATGGCACACTATCTATGGTCTACTGACCTCCGTCCTGCTTGCAGAGGAATCGAAGCATTATGCATATTCAAATTTCTTTTTCGGAGAGTTGCTGCCAGGCTGGGTGATGGAACGGTATGGGTGACACTGCAGTTCTGACTCACTGATTAACGCTGATCCTCCGGCTAGGACGCTGGACTCCGGGTTCACAGTTCTTGAGGCCGATCCTTCAATTAGCCGTGAACCACACTACTCTCAATGCTGGGTAGGGTCCTTGCTAGGGTCATCCTCAACAAGGTCCGGACCACTTGCTGTTGGAGCAGTCTGGTTTTACTCTTCAGAAGTCTACCATCCCGGCCCTGTGGGTTCTTGTTCTCATCAAGTGCAAATGCCAATATTGGCAGTCTCTATGCAGCCTGTGTTGATTTTCATAAAGCGTTCAACTCAGTTGATCAAGTTGCCCTGTGGGACATCCTGACACTTTGTGGGATCCCCCTGAAGCTGCTGGGCATCGTGGCCCACCTGTACATGGCACTGTGAGGGCTGTGCAGAATGCAAGCAGAACTTGTATGTCCTTCTCAGTTGATTCTGAGAAGCAATATTGCATCCTAAACAGTGTTAATATTATTTAAATGATGAAATCTTTAAAGTTATTTTTTAAATCTTTCTTATATTGCAGCTTTTCAGGATGTGACTCTTGCATTTGTCCTGATTGTGAAACTCCTTTTGAGGCCACTGGAATGGAACACAATGAAGAGCCAAGCTGAGGTTGCAGAAAACGGACTGAGACAGTCACTTCAGATTTAATCGATGGGGATAGCCACTACACAACGAGCTATGGCCTCACTTCAAAATGTCTTTTAAAGAAATATTTAGGCAACAAATGTCCACTCTGCTGCAGCAGGTAGAAAGTGATGCTTTGTGCGAGGATTTTGACAAATCGTTTAAGATCAAATCGACGAGGCACTACACAAAAGGTTATGGCTACAGCCGCTACAACGTAGACCAGGGTTATACAAGTCACGGTCCTCGAGGTCCGAGCACTGCTGGTTTTCCAGCCTTCCTTTACCTGTCAGTCAGGTGTGAAGCCTCTGACCAATCAGAATCAGTCATTATTAAACTAACTAGAATTAGAAACAAGGCCAGTTTTTGGAATCGAGGTCCAGATTTGAAGAACCCTGACCTAGACCGTTTTTGTTGACCATGCCCCCCGCTTACAAGAAAGCTGTGAATGGACAGTGAATACATTTCACAATTTTAGCATGCACTTTTTGAAAATGGAACTGAGCCAATGCAGCACAGCAAACATGCCCAGCATTTCAGTGTGATGTGGCACAATTTCATTGTTAAATTGTATGCATTGTAATCCATTTTAATGGTTTTTCTGGATGGTAGTTGAACAAGATGCTTTTCACTGTGTCACATCCCCTTCACGAAACTCACTGAAAAGCAACGCCTCTTGCTCACTGCTTTTTCCACATGCCACAGTTTCTGAGCGCTGCACACTGCAAAACAATGCATTGCTTTGATTGCTTTCCCCCCGCATGTGTTCGCATTTCAAGGTGGCATATGAAATCTCCTCCATACAGCCCTGGCAAAAACAGCAGGCTAGCAATGAGCGAAACTCAACTTCTCCCACATTAAATTTCCCACAGCTGGAAACAAACCACAAAAAAACATTCAACCAGAGGAAGTGTGATACTACCAATCGGACCAATCACAGTTCAGTGCGCAGTCACATTTCTGGGGAGGGGCGTGTCAGGCTACAGCCTAGGCTACAGTGTGCTTATGACCTATGTTGTATGCAGAAAAAAAATGTCACCATTTGAATTTTTAGCTTTACTTTAGCGTCATTATGGCACACATTTATCGTGGCATTGTTTCCACAAGCTGATACATATCTCAACATTTATTTTCATCCAGATTTTCATTAATTTGTCATCGATCTTGTACTGATGATAGGTGATTTGGACCCCTCCATAAAGTCTTCTTCAGCACATCCCAAAGATTTTCAGTAGGGTTAAGGTCAAAACTCTTCGGAGGCCATATCACGTTTGAAAATGATTCCTCATGCTCCTGAGCCATTCTTTCACAGTTTAAACAAGTTGAACCTCATAATCCTGGAATATGTCCATGCCATTAGGGAAGAAAAAATCCATGGATGATGGATGAAACGGTAACTTAGCCATCCAGTAGATTCCAGTACTCAGCTAACTTCACTTTATTGTTGTATAACGTTGCAGAGCTGTAATAATGATCCAGTCATTGGCTTTTAAGTATTTGCTGATTTAAATTCAAATGGTGAGTTTTTTTTTTGGCCGAGCAGTGTATAAATCAGCCTTTATGCACATGGGAGAATAGACCCCTTCATTTTTTAACTAGAAAGCACTTTTTCCTCAGCCTTCCCAGCAGTCCGGTATAACCCAGATTTCACCTCAGGTAGCACAGCTCTTGGATTTGACATGTACAGCACTCTCAGTCAATGCATTTCATGACTCATGTACTATGTCCTACATTTAACTTTTAATTTAATTTTTTTTCAGATCCCTGCAGCTGCGTAATTTTATTCTTCTTTATCTGACATTGAAAAAATATTTTTAGAAGGTCCAAAGCTATATTCTTTGCTTTTTCTGTGAGCACAAATGAGCTTCAATTTATTTGCAAAAAAAAAGCTTGCAACTGATATAACATAAGTTTGAAGGACATCGATAACTTTTACAAATGTAAAACAGCAGTTGGGATTATACTTGGTGTATATGGTTTTCTCATATAATACAGAACTGAACTGATTGTTTAGTCTAGGTATACCCAATGGGAACTTTCTAAATAAAAGCTATAAAAGATTGTATAATGTTTGGACTATTTAATTATCTATGTAAGCGATAAAGGTCTTTCTAATGGAAAATTGCATGAAGTGATGATAAAATGACAAACTACCCAATTTGTTGCAGGTAAGAATACTTTGTTTACCACATTTTCCTCTGTTCTTAATTCCGATTTAAGCACATATTTTTTGCACCCTGATTCTTAGTTTTCTCTCTTCAATCAATCAATCAATCAATCAATCAAATCCTTATCTAGCTACTATGCTGTGAATAGCTATTTGTTTCCTTTATGATTTCCTCTGTTGTTACATATATGTGTCAGTGTACCTGAACCTGAACATATTATTTTCTTTTTTTTTCATTTTTTTGAAATTAGTTTATATAAGTACGTGCCTGTGATGGACCGGAATCCATTTCAGTGTGTTCAGTGTTTATACTGTAACAGTGGTTACCCGACTAGAGTTCATATATTTATAATAATTGTATTATAAGTTTTGTCAGGTAATTATTTTTGGAACTTTGCTGATTATGTAGCTCATAACTTTTAAGTTATATTTCCATTTGTCACAGAAATAAAACGTCTCTCACAGGTTATGATCCAGGTGGGGGGCTTAATTCCACTAATGTTAAGGGTCTAATGCCAGGGGCAGTTAGATCAGAAGCACACAGATCAAATTGAGTATCCAGAGATGTTGCACATAATATTGCAGGGCTCCATGTAATAAGAGACCAGAATAGTTCATTAGTAACCAAGTGAGGTGGGTCATTGGCAGTTCCGTGCAGGAGAAAAGGCGACTCAGTAATGCATCTTCCAGCTGCTTTTCCTAGTTATTATCATAAGAATAGGAAGAGCTGAAACCCACAGGCAGCGAATGTCTGGTACTCATGCTTTTTGGTATGCCGGTCTGTCACAAGGACATGCTGGTCTGTCATCAGGTACATGCCGGTCTGTCACAAGGACATGCTGGTCTGTCACAAGGATATGCCGGTCTGTCACAAGGACATGCCAGTCTGTCACAAGGACATGCCAGTCTGTCATCAGGTACATCAAATACAAAAGAAACCTGTACTGAAAAGTTAAAAACTAAAAAATTATCCAATGATACGGATTCCAACTTGTCGAACATGTGTCTGACTTCACCTCCACTTCCAGGTGGGGTGAGCTCACCACAGGCAAGGTGCTTTCGGCAGATCCCACGACTCTGGTGGCTTCGCTGATGTCTGGACCTGGGGAACGTGGAGGATCCGGTACGTGGGATGGAGGGAGGCCAGAAAGCCAGGACTGAGGTAACTGGAGTAGAATTTCTTTGAGAGTTTGGTAATTATGTCACCAGTTGTTAGACGAAGGACTCAGAAACAGGCATTTAGGCAAACAAAGGGGGGTTATTGAACTACACACGGGCAGGGAAATTAAACAAGACCTTGAAGGGTTAAAACAAGAAGGCAAATACAGGGAAGGACACAAGCTAAGAGGAGGAGTGACAACAGTGACTAGATTGGGGCTGACTATACAAACAGGTACTTAAATACAAAGACTAACGAGTGGCAACAAGCACCAGGCGTGGCTCAGCAGGGCCATGTTAGGGAGGAGACAGGAGGGTCAGGTGTGCAGGACCTAACAGCATGACCATTTGCCTCTTGCAGCGGGTGGTACTGGCCGGGCCCCTGTAGCAGCGTGCTCTCCCAAACAAAGGTCCTGAATTTTGATAGGTGGCTTCTGTCTACGCCCACCTATCCATTGGCTGGAGCGGCATATGTGCATCAATCCTAGAGGCATGATAAGAATACAGTTTTCTGGCATGCCTGGGGCCTACTCCAGGAAACACAAGGCACATGGGGTGTATTTGTTTATTTGTTTTCTTAATAAAGTAGAAGAAGATGATCAGCAGTACAACGTTCTGGAAGGCAGTATTGACATAGAGGAGAAGGTTAAAGAGCTGGAAATGAAAATAATGCGAAAGTAAGTGTAACAGAATAGCTCAGTAAATCCAAATATACAAAAATATTATTGCTTCAAGCAATGCAAGATGCCAAAACGATGTCAAATGTGGTATACATAGAATACAGGGCAAGTAAACAAGATCTCAGCTAACCTCAGAATTCCTCAGAAATGGTTTTTTCAGAAAGTATGGCAGATGTGTCCATATATTCCCTTCTGTAGTATTCAATCCCAACTTGCTCCTCATTGTCCTCTACGCCCTTCACAGCTCGTTGCCTGACTACTCTGCCATGATATCTGCAGCGTCATTTAAAAACTCAAGAGCCACCTTTGTGCTCTAGGGCACCAGCAGTGTAATGATGCAATAAGTGCTTTTTTAAGCTAAGTGCTATTTAGACTAAACACTTTCTGTCCCTTCTTCATTAAACTGCTGTGTCACACTCTTTAGCATACATTAGTCCTGTTTTTGTATGTGTGTGTGCGCGCGCGTGTGTGTGTGTGTGCGTGTGTTTGTGTACATTTTTTCTATGTGTGTATATATATTTGCATTGGTTTAATGCCCCATATTCTCATAAACTAGAATGATACAAGTTAGATATAAACTGCTAAACTACTCAGAAAAATACAAGCACTTAGATGCGGCTCTCACAATTCTGCTTGAGCAGGGAGGCAGGACTTCAGCTAACTAGGGACTAGGAGCCAAGACTCTAACAAGCTAAAACTAGGATTCTGGACTTCAGCAAAGTATTAATGAGGAGACAGTGTCCCCACATAGTAAAAATGGGAAACTGAAACCAAAAATCCAACTGAATTACTACAGAGATAAAAATGCCACTAATTCAGTTTTATCCAGCAAGTCCCGTACAAAAGCCCAATGCTCTCATTCTGTAGAACATAGACTTATTACATCTGGGCCAGGCAGGTCACAGGGGCAATCCTTAGCAAGACACTGGCATCTGTGCTATGACACGACTGTCTGTCTATGTGAAATATTTCCAAGCCGCAGTGCATGTTGATAATCCCAATGATCCACTTGCACGTGAATTTCTGAGTGTTACAAGTTCATTCAATTTTATTGAACATGTGTTTGACTCTACCCATGGCAAAGATCACACGGGGGGGTCGGTTTTTTGTTTATTTTTTCTGTCCATAAAACCTTTTAAGGTCATAAATAGATTTTATTTAACAGACACTGCCTAAATGTGAAATCCATTTACGCATTTGCTCTGCAGGCTAATTTCCCTTAGCTTTTACAAATTCTCGTTTGTCCAACAATCCAGCTGCTAATGCTAATTGTTTTAATGCTCTTTGCAATTGTATTTTGGACGAAATCGCCCCTTTTAAAGTATGACTTATTCCTGCGATAAATTGTATTCCTTCGTTACAGGAAAACATTAGCTGTTTTACATGGTGATGTAGAAAAGTAGAGAGATCATGGAAAACTACTGAACTGCATGTTCTCTAACTCCAGAAAGACCTGTTGCTCACCTACAATGAAATGATTAAGGATGTCAAAGCTGCTTACTTTTCTTTTTTTTCTTTACTTATCTCTAAAAGCAAACGAACCCTAAGATTTTATTGAATTTCAACTTAAAATTTGTCTCCTGTACCACCATTTCTGTCAGCTGTCTAATACTTTTTTATGAGTAAAACTGTTGATATTTTGTCTGGTATTTTGCCCCCTCCAGTCTTCTTATGACTAATTATAGTATGGATGCTGTAAATGAATGGTCACTCATTTCCCTCATGAAGTTTTTTAACAGATGCCTCTATGTTTATCCCCCATCCCCAGGCATTGCTGCACCTCTTTTGAGAAACGGTTAGTTAGCCATTGGTCCACTTTTACTTAACCCTATTAATTGTTCCCTTACTGTTCGTTTCTGGCTCATTTAAAAAATGCTATCATTCAAACACTCCTTAAAAACTGTAACTCGATCCATCCCTTTAGAACAATTATAAACTTATCTCAAAACTTTCACATATCCAAAGTTAGAGAAGAAGTAGCAGGACAATTCTGAGTGAAGATATTTTTGATAAATTCCAATTTGGTTTCCGTAAGAGAAATAATACCACATATTCTCTTTTAAAGGTTGTTACTAACATACTTATGAGTGCTGATTCTGGTTAGCACAATATTTTGACACTCTTCCATTTTAGGGTGGCTTTTGTTACAGTGGATCGCAGCAATGTGATTGAAAGGCTTAAATGTTGGATATGTTTAATTGGTGCAGTGTTACAGTGGACTTTCTTCCTCTACACTCAAAAAAATGACCTAGTAAACATTAAGAAATAGTTCTAAGTAAATTGTAACTAAAATATCTGAAATCAAAAGTGTATTAATGGAAAGGACATATACATAATGTGAATTTAGTCAACCCTTAATAAATGTAAATAAACCAGGTAATCTATATTTGAGTAGATTACGTATTACACGTATTACAGTCCAGCACAGTAGGTGGTAATAATACAGCAATTTTACAGTAAAATAATTATCATTGCTTTGGACATGATTTTGGCTGAAGCCAACGGGTATCAAGGAGGTTGATTCAGTGAGTTTTTTAATAGTCTATAATACTTGTAGTTTTTTTGTGTTAACAATGTAGCTTTTAACATTTATGATGTAGCTTGCAAATTACTAAAAACATTTTTGTCACTTTAGCACATGCCTTCTCTGCAACTATGCTGATTAACGTTACCACCTGCGTAGTGATTGCTTAGTGATTACGCCCGTTGGTCTCAAAAGTTAACCTTGTAGCATTCAGAAGAAGTTTACTGCACCAACAATTAGAGCATTGAACAGAAGAGGGACTGTGTCATTGGAAGTCTATGTGTCTACCTCAATGAAGACAGCAACCAAGAACCAAGGTGTACTTGGTCAGTGGTACCATTTTACTGTGAGATTTTTAAATTTAACTATAAACTATGTTTATTGTATTAGCCATAAATGTCAGTGTTTTGTTTTTCATAAGATATAATAGAAGTTTGTTTTTTGATCACCTGTTTTACTAAAAATAGTGAAGTGTCCTTGTGCTGTTATTTTAGTACTGTTGGGTTTGTTGTACTTGTAAAAATGTGTTTTTAATTGTTTTTGATAAATCTGGCGATAAAGGTACATAACTGTGAATGTCTTTTTGTCATTATTTCAGGAGGTGGGAAGACAATTAAGGTTCATAAAAATGCATTAACTTTACTCAATAACTACATAAACATAAACACATAAACATATACACTTAGGTTTTATGTAAAAGTTCAACTTAACTCAAAAATTACTTGTAAATATATGAGGCTAATGTAAATCTTCACATTAACTCTTTGTGCAACACCTACAGTAATGATTAAGTAATGTTAGGGTGAGGTTTTAAATAACCCTTATGTGTCTAATTATTACACAAAGTTTACATAGAAATTTACATGATAGAAACAAGACCCATTACATTAAACTTATGTAATAAAATTGCATGGAAAATTGTTATGTTAAAATACATAAAGTTTTTGGCATAATTATTTTTTGAGTGCACCTAGATATTTCTATGTTGCTGTGGATGGTTTCATTTTGGTTTCATGGGTCTTCATTAGCCGTTCTTTCCAGTGTGGTCTAAACTACATTTTAGTATATGCATGCTTTCACTAGGTAATATCACTTGGAATTTTAACATTTGAAGTTACTTTATAGCTGAGTTTCAGAGACAGGTGAATGGAGAATTACAGTAATCTAGATGAGATTAAATGAAAACATGAATTATACATTCAAGAATGAGGGGCAATGTTCTGTAACATGGAGATGTTTCTCAGTTGGAAAAAAGGTGAGCTTCTTTTGATGCAGATCACACACAGCTTCACAAAACAACTGTCTTGCACTTAGTTGATGTGAAGAACAACTTCTTCCACTTAAATTATAAGGCTGGGGTCCTTTTTGGCCCAGGGAGTGAAAGCTCTAAGGTGCAGCTAAGTCTCTGCCCCTTTGCTAGTTTTATTAAGTTCTCCTCTAAAACTCTGGGTGTTCTCTTTGACAAACATTTAAATCTTGAGGAACAAATGAAATTGCTTTCCTGCTCATTTTTTTCCCCAACTTTAAAACTTCTCCATGTTATGGAATTATGTCCCTCATTCCTGAGTCTATAATTCATATTATTACTTCATCTCATTTCATTTCCTATAGTAATTCTCTATTCACCTGCCTCTCAAACTCAGCTATAAAGAAACTTCAATTGGTTCAAAATGCTTCTGCCAGACTAATAAGCTAAACTAGTCTCAGACCACACACAGCTCTGGAAAAAGTTGAGATACCACAGCATAATTTTCACTTTCACTCATTTCTCATTTTATCGGTATTGTTACAAGCCCCAGTCTAGGGTCGGGGCGTAACAGAAAGAAAGGGAAAGGGGAATGGGGATAAGGGAATCACAGCAGGTATTACACAAGGGAACACACGTGGGGTATATTTTTATGTATTTTTCTGATTTTATTGAGACGCGACAGACACAGGTGTGATTATGGCCAAAATAATAAACAAAACCCAACTACTGAACGAAACCCAAATCTAACTAAATTGGAGAAAACAGAGAACACAATAACCTTACTCCCTAACCAAAACACAATATACACAGTCTTTCAAACAAAAAACGGCAATCACTTCCTACGCACCAGACATATACACAGAGTAAAGCGTCAAAGTCCGAGGGGCGCGCAAAGTCGTAAACAAAAAACCGCAAAAGATCGAAAACCAAAAGCAACAGACCTGGGCAGAAGTATAGAGAAAGGCCAAAAGCGAGAAATCATAACCCACTCGGCTTTTCACCTCAGGAACAGGAAATGTTGCGCGGCACATCGGAGGAGCTGTGGGCGGAGAATAACGACGAGGGAGGGAGGTCCAGAGAACGTGTAGGCTTCTCTTGGAAAATTATGGCACGTGACAGTATGCGTCTCTGCGCAATATACAGTATACATTTGTTTTGCAAAACCTGGATCTTCCCATTCATGAAGAGTGTCTTGCTTGCTTTATGGGTCTTCAGTTCTGCTTCTAGGAGCCTGATATGAATAGTCCTAGCAGTGCACTTTACACTACTTAATGTTTCCCATTCTTTTTGAAGGTCATTTGAAGTCATCCTCAAATTTCTGAGGCACTGCCAAGTTAGTTAAGAGTCATCTCTGGGATTAGAATGCTCCTCTACCTGGCTATTTCCTTATCCAGGCTACCCTATGACTCTGGCTAAGAAAAGTGGTTAGAAGCTGGATGAGTAGACAGAGTGGCAGAGTTGCAATTATTAAACTTAAGAAATCCAAATGCAAGGCAAATCGATGTTTAATCAGGACATTCAAATCATAGTCGTCAACAAGCAGGGCCAAAGCCAGGGAAGCAATGAAGCAACCAGCGGCAAAGGGGAAATCCAAAGAGACAAATGCAGGTACTGTACAGGCAAAGGGTTGATAACAAAGAGGAAATCTAAAAAGACACAATGGCAAGGATCAGGAATCCAGGTAATCAAAAGCACAGGTTAAATTAGTCAGCTAATCCCTGAAGCGCAGCTGTTCAGTGTTCATGATGATTGTTGGAGGCTTGGAAATCAGGTGGTTGGGGTTAGTCAGATATGGAGATGACAACAATAGAATACATCCATTCTTACAGTGGAAAAAATACATCTACTTTTAATAAAATTAATACCCAATATCGTGTTTTGTAAGTTTTTCTTTTTTACACATTGTTGCCTGGAAGTAAATAACATTGCAACTAATATCGATTCTGCTTCCTGAAGCTCGGCAGAAGAAATTTGCACATTATTGGTTAGCTTTGAGTGATGCTGTGTACATCGCATGCTCCATATACTCTTACAAACACCACATCTAAATATAGACGTCTACAGAAACCTGCTGTTTCCAAGATTCATAGACTTTTGCAGACATTGTTTTTGTAGCTATTTCACACTTCATGACCCTATTGCTGTAGTGAAGAAAAAAGAAATCACATCTTTAGACGAATAACAAAACCAGAATCAAGGGTAGTCATCCTGATGAGATGCCTGGTGACCTTGTAACCACAGGGGCAAACGAAGAATTCTAAGTAAAAGCTTACATCTACTGTAAGGCAGTAGTCAAGCTCTTCAATAGCTTGACCAATAGAAGAAGAGAAAATATAATCTTCACCTAGCAACCTATAAGGATGAGTTCTTCCTGTTGAACCTTTGTATGATACTGTCTACCTTGCATGCAATAAAGGGCTTCCATATCTACCCAGCTAATCTCCTTGTCTGACTTATGATTTAGAAAACTTCTACAATAATTTCAGGGCTTGTCCGTGTACGTGTGTGTGTGTGTGTGTGTGTGTGTGTGTGTGTGTGCGTGTGTGTGTGTACGTATGTGTGTGGATTGTGTTTATACTATATTATGGGGATCAAATGTCCCCCACAACATAATAAAATCTTGAATTTAGTCAAAAAACGAAAATATTTGTTTTAGTTACTTATGAGTAAGGTTAGGGTTGAGTAAGGGTTAAGGTCGTCATGGTGAGGTTTTTCCCATAGAAATGAATGGAGAGTCCCCACAAAGATATAATTAGAAATCCGTGTGTGTGTGTAACGCTGGCTTTGACAGAAAGCTGTCAGAACACAGAATGCATCACAGCTTGCCACATGGTCAGAGTGCCCATGCAGGCCCCTTTCCACCACCAAAAGTGTCTCCAGGGGGTATGTGACTGTCAGAACTGCACCATCAAGCCATGGAAGGTCTGATGTGTCACATTTTCTGTTACATCATGTGGACGGCTAGATGCATGGCACCAGAATGCACTACAGGAAGGAAGGAAGCCAAGAGAAGCAAACTAGGAAAGCTTTGGGTCCTAGCATTATGTCTAAGTTACTTTGACACTTTCCACCTACCTTAATGGCCTGTTTTTTAAGACAGTAAAATTCTCCATTGTTTCGCATTGCAATAGACATTTACTTATGAACAATGTAGTAATATTTTGGAATTTCACAGTTCCAATGGTATTAATCTCTGTAAAACTTTTACTTTTACATTTTAATAAAGACATACATTTTAACATTTATAATAAATAACTTATTTACATAAATGCATTTAAATCTAATCACTTTCAATAAAAAGACTTTACCATATCAGTGAAAATAAAATTATAAAAACTAATACATATCTAAATCTTGTTAAACCACAAGCCTAACATTTACAACCTAACATTAAGTACATTTACTAACTCAAACAAATGTAACTCACCAAAATACCAAGTAAAACAAACAAACAAACAAACAAATAAATAAATAAATATGTGACACCTCCAGTGTTTTGCTACAAGTAATATCATGAAATTGACCTCAGTTTTCACATTAACAAACTGCTCTCCAATTACAGTTGTGCTTTTCCAGCTTCTCTCCAGTGGGTATCCAGTGCTTTTTTCCTTCAATAAAGCAACTGTGGTAATATGTCCAATCAGTGAAGCAAACAAATAT
>JABFDZ020000042.1:1936742-1950916 GCA_019775955.2 Pollimyrus isidori
GAGACTTTGGGCGCAAGGGAACAATGCAGTATGGGGTGCCAACCAATAGCAGGGTACACTCCCACATCAGTCACTAACACCTGCACTAAAATATAACTTAATAAATACATCTTTTAATTGTGCATATGAACTGAAACCTCTTCCCCAATAATGCATAAAATAAGCAAAAAACTGGGCAACACAGTTTTTCCTGCAGGGTCACAGTAGGAGACACGGATAAATCCGGACCGCACGATGAATTTAATCCGGACCCTACTCAGCAAATTTTATCGTCGGGGACACCCCATCCCCAACCCCCCCGGCAAATTCCATCATGGGCGACCCCCCCCCCGCAATGATCCAACCCCATCGTCACCCATGACCCCCATCTTTACAGTATGTGGCTTTTGCGGGGGAGGCGCAAACTCTTCGGCTGGCGTCAGGACCATATGAATCGCAGTCAGACCTGTCACCCGGTGTGCCTGGCGCAGTGCTGCCCGCTGCAGGAGCGCCTCGTCTCCCCCAGATCTCCTTACCTGATAGCGACACGCTGACCTTTTCCTGCAGCTGCATTGCCCTGATTGGGAGAACAGTGTCATCATCCACGCTGGGAGCTGAGCTGAGCTCTGTGATCGGCTCAGTGGGGTGCAGCCCTCCATCTGGTAGGCAGGATTCACAGCTAATCCCCCTGAGTCGGCTGATCACAAACCCTATGCCTTCCTCTACCTGTGCTCATCTACCCCCTTATCCGGCTACCCTGTTCCCCCACTCTCAACCCATCTCTAAATAGCCAGCACCGATCCAGGTTTTTCCTTATAGCTCTGCCCTCTGCTCGCCTGTGTCGCCATGAGATGGAACGAGATTTCTACAATATCTGTGTAACATCAACATAACACATTACCCACAAAGACAAAGGAAAAGCGAAGGTTAAATAGTTAGTGGTATGAAAACTAGTTAAAGTATACATTTATACAGTATGTGTAGAGGTACTGTGTAACACAACTAAACCATTTCTAACATCCATCCATCCATTTTCTGTTCCTGCTTTTCTTACTCGGGGTTGTGGGGGACTGGAGCTTATCCTGGAGGGCAGGATGAGGCCACAACCAATCACAGGACACATTCAAAGAGACATACCTATGGGCAGTTTGGTACTGTAACTCCAATTAGCCTCAGTATGTTTTTGGACTGTGGGGGCAAACTGGAGTAGCTGGAGGAAGCCTCGCGAACCAGGGAGAACATGCATCTCTTTTATACCCATTCGTTTTTGTAGTCTGTCCTTGGCACAGAAGACAAAACTGGGAAATTCCAGGGCAGCTAAGATAATTAATACAAATTTACATTCAGTTGCAGAGTCACTTACTATTCAGAATTGCCAATCTCTCTGCACTGGGATACAGCATAAGTGGTAGCATAAACAGGAAAAATAGCATACTGCATATATAACATATTGCAAAATATATTTCCCTGGGCACTCTGCTTGCAGCCCACATTCGACAGGCATGCAGTTAAGCTAATTTGCATGTCTAAATTGCCTATAATGTATGATTTTAGAAAAAGAAAAAAATTGGGGGAAAAATGGATGCAAACCTGGATTGCGTCCGATGCATCTCCACCCCCCGATGATCGTCACCAAGATAAGCAGTGCAAAAATGGGGGCAGTGTTTGGCTCATGGACTAAGCCTCTGTTCCTGTGATTGGGAGGTCACTGGTTCGAGTCCTAGCCTTGGCAAATTAGTTACCCCCCACCCCCCCGTGGGCAGGACCGTTGTGTGCTGGCTGATCCTGTGCTCTAAGCGTACTCTCACCTGTTTGTGTGTCTCATGGAGAACAAGAAGGGGTAAGCAAAAAGCAGACCTTCACACAGGGATTAATAAAGTACCAAAATGTATGGATAAATGAGGCAAAGCCATTTGCACCAACTTTCTTTGTAATCTTTTCTGTTTTGGTGCCGTAAGAGATACCCTGGTCCATAACTGACGTCATAGTGAAGAACAAAAGGGCCTCTGGAAGCAACATGAGCGGAAGAACAGCACATCGGGGATTCTGTGAGAGTGGCTTTCTATGGCTGGGCACTGCAGCATGTAACCATGTACAGTACAATGCCAAATATTGGTTGGAATGGTGTGAAGAATTGTGCCATTTGAGAAACAGATAAAAATGCATTCTTTTCATGTAACGTACTTCACCATCTGGTAGTCTGATGAAATGAATTTGAATTTGGCAGATGCCAGGAGAAAGATACCTGTCCAGATGCATAGTACCAAGCTTAATGGTCGCTGGAGGAGCATAATTGGTCTGAGGCTGGTTTTGTTGTTTTGGTCTGTTAGTTCCCATAAACTGAAATCTTAATGTTACTGCACACAAGGACATTTTAGAGTATTGTGTACTTAAGAACTTTGTGACAAAATTTCAAGGAAGGACCTTTCTTGTTTCAACAGCCATGCACAAATTGAGGCCCATACAGAAAGGTTTTGCCAGGTATGGTGTGAAAAACTTCACTGCCCTGGCCTGAGCCTTCGGCTCAACTCCATCAAACATCAAAGGGGTAAATTAGAATTGACCACCATGCAACTGCATGAGATTCTCAACAAAGAAATATGACTATGATGTTTGAGTGTTCACATTATTCATACATATTGATGATGATGAGACTTCTTTAAACTTTACTACAAACCAACAGACCTGTTCAGCTAATGAGTACTTACTTGTCATGAAGGTTTTATGGTTTAAAAACTTCACCTTCATTCTACTGAGAGTGAAGCAAGGTATAATTTGTTCCTTGACGGGAAGAAGAATAATGACCTGCTTCTTTGCACAAAGTGGTTTTATTCCCTATCCAAGCTTTTCTTTGCCAATAATGCAAAAAACACAAGCCGTATTATTACAAGAAGTTCATAGAGGTCAAAAGCACAAAGCTTGGATTTCAAGAAAAAAAAGTGAGCCCACACTCTATAGTATAATGGGCATGATTACCGTTAAATTAATATTATTGAATAGCTTTAGTGTAATTATTTTAAAACTCAGTATATTAGAGAAAGCCATAATATGCCTGCATGTATGATATGATAGCACTGCCTTGGAATAATCAGAGACAATACAAAAGGCTGGTCTGTAGAAGTAAACAATTAGCTGGAAACAGGACTGACTGCCCTGTCAAACTTGCAGCCAGTCTTAAGATGCTGCCAGTGGTAGCTGGAGGCCCACTGAACACTTTTAGTGGGAGTTTAATTTTTTTTCCCTACATGCTGACAAACACAGGACATTGTTTCTCATTGAAGTTGTCACAGTGGCGACGAGAGCATTCACCTTCATGGATCTCCAGTGGATTTTCATTTGGCATTTCCAGAAATGTACTGCAGCTTATTGCACCTGCTCCTGCAGGCCTGCCTGCACTTGCAGCACTGCCCAAACCTTCACATACTGGTTTTTTTCATCCCGGAAAGAGGACCATATTTGAACACCACGGGATTTATATGTAGCTATGCAGCAACATTCTAGTAGTGAAAGAAGAGATTTTTAAAATAAGCTTCCTGATTTTGCATTATAAAAAAAAAAACAGAAATTAGTGTCCATGTGTGAGACAATGCCCTCTGTGAAATTCTGAATGTTACACTGAGTGTCTGATCCCATGATTATTCTTTTCTGTTTGACTCCCACTTGCACAGTTTCCTTGTTCTATGGCATTTTGGGTTTGGTTACTTGCCCTGTACTCATGTTATTGACCCCCTGCTGTGTTTCAATTATGTCTTTCAATTACACGTCTACCTATTTTTCAAGCTTCTGCCTACCATTGGGCACCAAGCCTGGAAATAAACCTATGGGTCTGTCAACTGGATCTTCATCTTGTGCAATGGTTACATAGTTAATAGTATATGTTAATAGTTAATGGTATACATACAGTATCAACATTTCTGTACTTTTAATTTGTCTTGCTAAGCAAATTTAATAAACAAATTAAGCTATAGTAAGTTAAAACACAAAAGTATAAGACCAATAGCTATATTACATTGTGGCAATAGCATTGTTGAACAGTGTTCCTAAATTTTGACTTAATAAATACATTTTTGATTGTGCATATGAAGTGCAACCTCTTCCCAATAATGAAAGAGATATATTACCGTGGTTTTCATTTTTCAACTAAAAACTGGAAGACAGCTGTGGTAAAATGTTAAATTAAAAAATATTTTTAAAGTACAAAAGAGGTGAATTTATTATGCTGATTTGTTCTAAAGTAGCGATAAATAAGCACAAAAAGAGCAAAACAATTCTATTGTTATTACAGGGTTATCTTTTGTACCATCTATGATGAAGAATCAATCATTGGTCATATTTACAGTAACATAAACAGAATAATTGCTGTTAAATTTAAGCATTGGCCAAATTGATTAACAATTCCCATAGCAATTGTTTATGCAAAACCATTTGTCTTGCAAGCTATCCATAGCGGTTGTGTCTAGTTAATGATGCCCTACATCCATTCAGTAGACTACCATGCTGGAGCAATCATATACCCTTATCTTTGCATTCATCCGTCTTCAAACCGCTTATGGTTAAGATTGTGGTCACGAGCTTGGAGCCTTTGACAGGCCTATCCTTGGGAGCACATGGCAGCGTATAATTAAATGTATCCTATCTCGGTTCAAAATACGCAGTCTCTTTTGCGGTCTTGTGTTTTCCCATATTTAATTTCCTTTAATAATATATACATCTCCCCAACTTCTGGCAACCTCGCCATCCAATCTGCGAGGAGCCGGATTCCCCGGTGCCACACCCCCTTCTCCCCAGTCCCATATGGTATGTTCCAGTGATGCTGCGAAGGCAGCTGAAAGCTGTACCAGGGCTTGCAATTCAATCGTCTTTCTACGGAAAGACTTGAATACCTGAATGCTTGCTCACCTCACCAAAACAGTAGGTTTAACGAATACCCACTCCCTGTTTACTGCTTCCCAATTATCTTCCCATCTAACAGTCCAAGATTATACGAGCACTCACTCGGCTTTTAGGAAATCACTGGAGATGAAGTCAAATGGGATTTAATTTTTTTTCTCGTGATTTATCTTCACTCGCAAGCCATGGAATGGAACGAGCCCTCCGGTAAAGTAACGCTTTGCAAAAGGTAATATCCTCTTCTCCGTTAAATATTTACGCATCTCAGCACTTCTCTTGGTTCGAAAGCTGTCGATTCGTACGCAGAAGTAATAGGCAGCTTGGTGTGTAATGCAGCCTGTCTGTCGAAAATGCGGGTCTGTTCATACGGAACATCTGCTGCTATATATTTATCTGGGAGTAGGTGGCTGTAATATTTTTCGGGTTTGGGCCATGATGCAAGTGCGTTTAGAAAGTCCTAACATGAGGTCCATAGTTATTTCTGGTAAGCCATTAATGCAGATATGCAGCTCGTAACGTCATTAAAATTACGTACTTGAACATTGTTTGTTGTGTTCATCTAATTAATTACTAAGTTTTTAAAAGGAGATACTACCACCATATCATATTACTTATCATTCCGCATTATTATTTGAACTATTTAGCCCTACTCGGTATGAATAGAAATATGTAAATCGAATAATTTATAGGAGTTAAAACAGTATTTTAATTTTTTCTGGCATTTCGCAACTCGTGTTGAAAAAAATAACTATACATTTGCTATTTTCTTTAAATATTAATATTTGCTTTTTAATCTTAATGATAAATATTTTGCGTGTTTATTTCCTGTTACATACCACAGAAGTGAACAGGTGTTGGAAATAATATTTTATATTAATATTGTTACTAGCATGTTTCATTTTCTGTGTATATATATCAGCACATTAATGGTGTTAATGTATTATTTTTCTCTTGATAATGATAATCTGGCAGCGCTACATACCATTTCACAGCATCCTAAAATTAACCTTGTTTTTTCTCCTTGGACAGTTAAATTTGGATTGCCTGTTTTGACATTTTCTCTCTTTTAAACTTTTTGTCTATATTTTGTACCAAACAAATTAATCAGTGAATCTATATTTTTCGATTACGATTCTGTGCTTACACTTAAGTAATGTATGAACACCTTAATTGCAATATTATGAGAACATGTAGTAAAACATCAGCATGCTATTTTTGATGTTTGATTAAAAAAACTTCTTGTTTTTGTAATTTAGCCAAAACAGCTGATTGAAGGTTATTAAAAGTTATAGTTCTTGTTTACTGATGCTGATGTGTACCTAACTATAAATATTGTGAAACATTGCCAGAATCGTACATGTTTTCTTATTATAGTCAGAATTAACTTTATTTGAAGAAAAGATGCAAGAGTAGTACAGGCTTTCGTTAGTTGGGAAAACAGTTTGCAAAATTGACTTACTTTGTGTTATCTTAATTGCAGGAGTTTAGCTTACATTGTCAAATGTTATTTCATGCTAAACTAGCATAAAAAAAAATCATAAAGTAACTTGGCATTTTTAGCTGGTTATATGATCACTTGGCCTGAAAGGATACTTTATTTAAATTGATCTCTTAAAATCAGGGGATGCTGTCATCTTAAGGGTAACATCTCTTTTACGTACAGTGGTTGGAACTTACCGGGTGATTGACAGAAATTTATTTTGGGTCAGAATTTTATTGTTTGTTGTTGAAGCTCAATGATCTATGAAATGGAGAAACACTTGATCGGTTAGTAGGGTGTTTCAGTTCTGCCACCACCCTTTGCATGCAGTTAGGCTGACTGGCATTTTTAAATCACCTGTAGGGTGTACGTGTATATTGTGTGACCTGCAATGAACTGGCATGAGCAATGGTTGGAGATTAGGGTTTTGCAGTTGAAAATAAAATGCTCTGAAATAAAAGGAGTGGGTTTAATTTATTAATAGCTTGGTTTTTAGTCCCCCCAAGCTCTAAGTATAGATTTTCTTTAACACTGAGAGTTCCATTGGTAGTCATTTGGGGTTAAATGAAATAATTATTATGCTAAATTTTATACTGTCTTTTTAGCTGAGATTTTACACAAAAACAGTTCCATCATTTAAGGTTTTCACTTCAGTGTTTTCTAATAAATATTCGTGATTTATTTGATAATGTAATTCCAAACATTATGCAATTTCGTAAAATATTAAGATAGAGCTGTGTAGCTTGCGGAGTCAATTCGGTCATTCTGTTATGTTAGCAAGTGAGGACAGCAAGAATGGACCCAGCTCTTCGCTATTCATCCTGACTGGGGACAACCAACATGAACAGGGGATGATGACTGGGCTGGGGAACTATTAGCCAAGTAAGGAAGGAAGGTGCAGGAGAACCAGCAGTACCACTGCTAGTCCTTACAGGGCTAGGATAGGGCAGGCATGAGCAGTTCCCATCCCCACCATGTGGTGTACACTCTGGGCATGCAGAGGCACCGCTATGGGTGGGACAGGAGGTGCAGCACTGGGGACACAGAACAAAGGACTGGGGGAACAAAGACAGGCAGACCACAACAGGAGACCAAGGAAACATACAGTACCAGACCCCCTGATGCTGGAAGTACAGGGCCAGGAGCAAGAGGCCGCCAGGATGTTGTCCAGCAGCCACCAATGAGGAACCAAGAGGTGATGAGGAGGCCACAGAAGGGGAATCTTCAGGCAGCAAGCAGGCTGCCAACGGGGAGCCTGGAGGTGGTGAGGAGGCTACTGATGGTGAACCAGCAGGGGACGAGGAGGCTGCTTATGGAAGACCTGGAAGTGGTGAGGAGATCGTTGAGAGAAGACTTGGAGGCGGTGAGGAGGCTGCCGACGGGGGACCTGGAGGCGGCAAGGATGCCACCAATGGGTAACTAGGAGGAGCCAACGAGATGGTGGCTTAGGCAGGCACCGATGGGATAGATGAAAGCACTGCCAGGGAGGTATTGGGAGACGGAAGGTGGCAATTAGGTGTCAACGGGGAATGAGGGTGCTGGCAAGGAGGGCACCAGTGAGGTGTCAGTAGGTAAAGAGGGTGGCAACACTGCCAGAACAGATGAGAAAGATGCAGACATGAAGCCAGCAGGCAACGAGGAACCAGGGGACAAGACAGAGAGTGGCGAGGGACCTGGGTAGGCAGGTGATGGAGGGATGGCAGGAGACGAATGGCAGGCTTCTCTCCTATTTGACTTCTCAATTTAACATAATATATAAATAAAATTATTTAAATAACAAACAGTAAACTTTTCTTGGTATTTTTTAAGTAAAGACCTATGATGACTTTGGATAGTAGACATGTTAGCCGCTGTGTATAGCATTATTTTCCAATAATGCTTACAGATGGTTTGTGTTCTGTCTGTCACCCTTTCACCATTTATATTTTCCAGCAGGTACCAAAAATGCTGCCGCACAAAAGATTTAACAGTGTCTGGGGCATCTACTATGATAATTTTGTCAGACGCCGACATGCTTACAGCAACTGATTTACACCCCTACTTGTAATATAAGCCCTACTCAAAAAATAGCGGCTAGTAACCATCTCATGGATTATACGCAGTGTTGCCAACAATTTTATTCCTATATTTCATGAGTTTTTAGACCCCTCTAATGACTTGTTTTCAAAAAAGCAAGAAATCTAGCGACTTTTTCTGGTGTTACTGGAGTCTTTTGAAGATGTATCGTTCTTACTCTTCTCGCCGAGTGGCAGATGCTGCCATAGGCTCCTCTACCATCCCAAATCACTCACAGGCGGCCAATCCTCGTCCATGTGCAGCTGCAGTCAGAGCAAAAGATGTGCATTATTTTCTCACATTGCCATTGACTGTTTTTTTTTTTTTCTATTGTCCTCTTTGGGTCCATTTAGATTGCTACTGCAGGTTTTATACAAAAAATGTTATGGTTAAAAATGTTCACGGTTCACTCTAGCTGGTCCCAAGCCCGGTTAAAGGAGAAGGGTAGGAATTGTGAAATATAAAAAAACAAGAATTGACAGAAGGAATTCCATTTGTAGTTGTAAACATATTTAGGGTGGTATCACAACATTATTCCTCTCAACTACAGTGTCCATTATAATTACATGCACATTATCCAAATGAGACGATGGCGTCATTTAGCAACTTCTAGCAACTTTTGGGACAGCCAATAGCTACTTTCTGTGCTGAGGAGTTGGCAACAGTGATTGTACGATAACTAGAATGAGATGCGATTATATGTAAACAAGTAATAATATTTTGACCCCCAGACAAGATGACTGCAAAAAGAAAGGAAATTCTGGTTCTAAAGGAAATTAAGTTGCAAGATATTCAGGATGGAATTTGGAGCTTGGAGATTTATGATAATTTTCCAGAAAAAGATGACATGACAACTATATTTGAATAAATGTATACATAGTGTATTTATGTTCATAAATAAATACACCATTGAATTGTTTACATGGAAAGATATGGTTAGAAGATGACATGATGTTTGTATTTGAATAAATGTGGATTTTTGTTCAGGAATACCGGTAAATGTACTGTAGTTTGTTGTACATGGGAAAATAAGACATCCCCTAAAAATAAGCCCTAATGTGTTTTTTTGAGCAAAAATTAATACAAGATCCTGTTTTATTTTTGGGGAAGCGTGGCATGGCAGGAGTAACGGCCAGAACTCATACTAGGCAGAACTGGCACGCAGAAAAAAAAATTGATATTGCAGACAGAACACGGGAGGCCAATGAACACAATTTGCACTTCCAGTCCTCTTTGTTTGTATGTCTGAAAGTACGTAAGTTGAAAGTTCGTAAGTAGAGGAGCATCTGTATATTATTTATAAAATGTTATTGTTTATAAAACTAATAAATAACTAAGTAGTATGTTTATATATATAAATTCAGTATGTTTATGTATATTTATGTGTGCGTAACTTATATTATTTATTTGTTACTTAGTTATTTTTTCGTTACCGGGGCCCCCGGTTTTTAATATTTTAATTTATATTACTAATATTCAATATTTTTATTTTACTTAATTTTTATGACCCACGACATCTTTATGATTCATATTAAATCTGCCTGTTAACCTATTAAACGTTATCCCATTAATAAGTGCTGGCAAGTTTCACTGCTGGGATCAGTGATATCAAACATATATTAGATATCTATGGAATTTTCCTGATATCATGATATAACTGACGTGACATGCAAGTGAGCAACAGGAAATGTCACCACGCAAATGTCAACATTCTGATTTTTTTTTTTGTGCAGCCGCCCCTGCCCATGTCATGCTTAACTAAATCCGCCACTGCATGGCATTCACTTCATGTGTCACCTGCCCCGTATTTTTTTCTTAAAAGCACAATACAGTTACAGAATCTAATATGTATTATTAGTGTATATATTACAAACAAGAATATTGAGATCACGGTATATGTTTTGTCGCGATTTTCATTTCGGCAACACGTGTGTCATGCGGGAGTTATATGCCCATGTCTGGTCTTTCCCAGCGCAGTCACACTGAGAATGCATAAAATTTATCAACGTTCACATTGTATGACTGTATACAAAAGTGATAAATACAAATTTGCCTGCATGTGCCAGGAATTTGTAATGCCTACTTTTAGGAAATGTGCTATGCATAACTACATGAGACCCTTGCCCTGAGGAAGTATTTGTGGCACAGATGGGCACTATTTTTTTTTACATTAAAGGGAGCTAACATGTTGCCACCATCATTGGTAACTGGTTCTTTGAAATAAGATAACTCTTTGCTGCTCTTTGACATTGGTGCAATCCTTTTCATATTTAGCTCTGAAGAGAAAATCCAACAAGAATTTCTTTTTAGACCTTTCACTCCCTCCCCTTGAGTCTGATCCTCTTCTGTTTCATCAATTCTTTGACTTTGTGATTTCAAGCAATTGTTCATCCAGGTGCACTCCATGATAACCGGAGTTGAGAACAGTGGCAGTGTGTAGCAGTTTTGGTATCAAATAACTTTCATATTTTATATACACAACTCATTTCAGAGTTAAGAAGAATTGTTGCAAATTGTAAGTTGTTGGCACGTGTCTTGTCGGTGTATCTTGTGAGTAGGACAGCAAACCATTTTGGTGTATTGAGGGCCACAGTATCCAGGGTAATGTCAGCATTCCACCATGGAGGATGGACCACATTCAACAGAAGCAACTGTCAAGGACTAATAAACCATTGGAGGACACCCAATGTTTATGGCAGGGCAGATGAACAGAAAAAGACTGATGATCCACAGAGTGGCTCCAAGAAAAAGAGGTTTATTAACAAAAATAAAAGAGCACAAAGGGATAAACCACAAAATAGACAGGCTACTAGGGGTCAAGAACTGAACAGGAGAAATAAGAACTACAAAGAAGCACAGAATAAACATATTACGGAACAGAGAAAAACCTAGAACAGAGCTAGGGAACCACCAAAGCTACAAATACTGTACACAGTAACAAGTACACAACCGAAGTGGTGACAGTAACGAGTACACACCTTAAACATGCACATCCTAAACAAAATGACTGACTGAAGACGGGCATGAAGGCAGGCACTTAAATTCATGCAGACAATAAGGCAAACAAGGGGCAGGTGTGGACCATAACCATATTCAACCAAACAGCAAAGCCACGGGACAACAAGCAACAGATGGAGTAACTTAAAATTAACAAGCACAGAAAGTATGGAACCTTAACAAACACTAATTAAAAACCGTAGGGAAGATTAGGAGCAAAAGTCAAAGCAGAACAAAAAGGCATGAACAGGTTAAACCCAAACTCAAGGACACAAGGCAAATACAAAAGCAGACAGAAAGGAAAAACAGCACACCGGTAAATATTAAGTAACAGGCCCCTGAACTGCTCACTCAACTCATTGAGCTATGTGGTGGCTTGGGGAACCAGGGGAACACACTAGGGCCTGAAGGGATTCAAGACAGAGAGGGGGGACGTAGGATGAGCAGCAACACTTGCAAGAGGAATAACTCAAAATCCCTCTCACTACGGTACCGGACTTGTATCTGTCATTCCCATTGCATGACACAGTCCTGTAAAAATAAGGAGAGTTACAAGAAATGTTAAATTATTAATATTATTATTCATTAGTCATATAATTTTATCATAAAGGTAAAAACAACATACTGCAAATGTCAACCTACTGTCATTGGAGTGTGTTCAGACAAGCTAAGCTCTCTTTTTGCTTTAAGCAAGTCCCATTTCTTCTGCCAGCTGTGTGAAAACATAATATTATTGGACTGGCAAATATCCAGAGCTCTACCTGTGCGATGCTGTTGATCCTTGACTGAATTCGTAACACCCAAAGGCAAGTTATGACTGAAAAAGAGGAGCAACTGCCATCCTAGGTGATCCTTGACCCAGTGATTTAATATTCACCACGTTATCAGTAGTTATGAATGCCAATATTGTATTCTGACAAGTCCCATTCTTGAAGCATTGTACGATGCATATTGTACAACGGTTAAAGAAGGCATAATTACTGATACCTTGGTGAATTAATTGCCATGTGAATCTCTGGAAAAAAGTTTGTTCTTTCAACCTGGCACTTTGTACTGGGGATTTAATGTATGAATGATGTCCTTAAAGCACACCTATTGCTAATGTTAGTATTAGCTACTTCACCTCGTTCATTTTGTTTAAATCCAATATACAGTACTGCCAAACAGGCACAGTTGTGTTTTTTGGAACCACGAGGTCATCCATTGCTCTCTTTTCTATAAAAGCTCTTTTTCTGACATCATCGGCGGAATCTCGTCTTTTGGGCATATGCTCTTATCAGTAACTGCAGGAAAAAAATATATTTTATGGGTTTGTTTTTTAAACTAATAATGTAGTTTTGATATTATATATATCTCATCAAAGCCGGAGCCAGGGCCCAACAGAATGGCATCCAGCAGGCCACTGGTGTGAATGTCTCTGAGCAAACGACCAGAACCAGACTTCATGAGGGTGTGCCACATCGCACCAAAACTGAAGTGGTGACAAGTGACAGAATAGGTGCAGATCTGGTGATCCATAACTGCATTAAGGATTAAGAGAAGTCACACAAGGTGCTCCAGGGATATGTGTGTGTCTGAACAGGAGAGTGATTAATCATGTTTGACCATTCTGGTTACTTCTGAGTATATCAGGCAAGATAAAATCACTTGTTTAGCAATATTCAGAACCACTTATTTGGCAATATTCCTTGTTGTTTTGTAGGCAAGGAATTGGTATAATCTAAGTGAAAGAGCCAAGATTAAAAAATTATTTGATTTGTAAATACTGTTCTTGCTGACGGTAACTATTTCATGATTCAGAATTCAAGAGGTTTATGGTTACTTCGGACTGCTGTACTTGTTATTGAATAATAAAATATATCCATCCATTTTCCAAACCGCTCATCCTACTGGGTCGCGGGGGGTCCGGAGCCTATCCCGGAAGCAACGGGCACGAGGCAGGGAACAACCCTGGATGGGGGGCCAGCCCATCGCAGGTAATAAAATATATAAAAATAACAATATAAAAAGAAAAATATATGAAATATGTTCAGTAGTGCATAATCTATACATAAATGATGAGGTAAAAGTGGTTGTGCTGTGCAATATAAGCGCAATGTTCAAGAAACAAGACAAATGTACTGATAATTTGGACAGTATGAACTGAATGAAAACAATACTCATAGGGTTATGGGCACTTGCACATGTGATGTCAGTGTTAAGGTGACTGAGGAGTCACTGTAGAGTCTGGTGGAAGACCTAGGGGCACTGAGACTTGTCCTGGTTTAGGAGCTGTATCACCTGCGGAAAAAAGCTCCTCTTTGACCTTTCAATTTTAGTACCTTACCTTAGTTCAGCAGACACAACAGAAAGTTATTGGAGTCCTTGAAGATTTTTGTTCCTCTGGTGTTACAGCCTAAAGGAACATTCTTGCAGTCGTGAAATTAAGTCTTTCCAGGAAATGTGAGGATTAGAGTTTGCACCTATTCTATATTGTTGCATCCAGCTCCGTCCGATCCTCGTGTGTGCCACGCCCACCTCATTACCCCATGTTTCTACCTGATTGTTCTCACCTGTCTTGTAGGCTTGGGCGGTAATACGGTAATATGGTATACCGCGGGATCTAAAAATAGCAATGGTATCAGTTTCAATACCGTTATACCGTCATAAAAACAATGCACTTATATAGGAGACAAGGATTAAATATTAAATACAACTTATTTAACCCTCTGGAGCCTAGTATGTCGTCGACGACAGAGTATTTTTCGCGTCTGTTTCAGTTTATATCTCGCTG
>JABFDZ020000042.1:1960910-1972129 GCA_019775955.2 Pollimyrus isidori
GTGGAGTAGAGGTGGACTTCTTAAAGGCAGAGTAACAGGTCTTTGAGAGCCAGAATTCTTGCTGATTGCCAGGTGTTAAAATACTTACAGTACGTGCAGCAGTGCAAAACAAATAAATTCTTTACAAATCATACAATGTGATTTCCTGATTTTTTTTTTTTACATTCTGTCTCTCACAGTGGGAATGCACATACAATGTCAATTACAGACCCCTCTATGATATCTAAGTGGAAGAACTTGCAAAATCGCAAGGTGTTCAAATACTTATGTTCCTCACTGTATGTATGTGTGTGTGTGTGTGTGTGTGCGTGTGTGCGTGTGTGTGTTTGTGTGTGTGTGTGTGTGTGATGTTCACAAGTCCAAGTCAAGTCTGAAGTCTCTAACTTAGAATCCGAGTCAAGTCTCCATAATGGTTCCAATATGACATTACTACTTACCAACATTGTAATTGTCTATTTGTTTTCTTCTATTAATAACCTATGTGACAAATGAGAATAACCAATTGAACAGTTCAGAAACTGCATGTCTCATAGTTCCTTAGGCTTATACACATTTTAAAGTAATCAATATTTGAAATGCCTTTGAAGAAATAACATTTTGTAAGGTCCTAAGCACTTTTCTAATGTAGATTTTAAAACTAATTCTTTTTCAAAAATAACATTATGATGAACACATCCCTTGAGCAGAACAGGTAAACTTTAGTTTGAATAGTTACAAACATAGCCCAAAGAGGGTCCAAGCTTGGCAACAAGAGTCAACTATGTACACACACACACACACACACGCACGTACACACGCACACCTGAAACCTTTTCCAATGTGATTAACAAAAAAGAAGCTTTCTGTGTATCAGGCATCTTGTGCATCTCTAAGGCTAACATTACTTGTTTCTTAGCTAGCTACAGTAGTTAGCTACCTCACAGTTTTGGTGATTGCAGTAAGTTTTTTCGTGGAACAGAATAGAGGTGTTTCCCAAAAACACTGTAGTGCAAATATCAGCAAGTAACAATCTCTTTTTGAACCTTTAATGAGCCTTCTCCTGTCAATCTTCATTTCAGAAATCCGCAACCCATTGCTGATACTTTGTATGTCTACTCGCAGCACTTGGAATCGAGTGTGACCAACATATAAGTAGGAGAATCTTTATTTTTCTCCTAAAAATCTGACACTGGAAGATGCTGGCATCAGCAGATAGATGCATTGAATTGGTACTTTAATAATCGATTTATCTCGATACATCGTTCCATCCGTGTCACTAAATGAAAATTGCAGCATCTATGGTGTGACTGCAACTGTCTTCATGTTTTTTACAACATTTTTCACTTCAAAGATCTCTCTCACTCCAGTGTGTATTGTTGTCAGGCATATGAAATTTGGTTGTAAAATGTGTGCATTGGTTGGAAAATTATTTTTTTTATTATTGTCATACTTGAGAAAGGGCACTAGCTGAGGTAAGTGATAAACGAGGAGTAATTGCATTACGTTGTACTGGTGGATAAACTAGATATGGGACAAAATGCAAGGTGTGTAACAGACAAAACAATTTCTTTGGGGGTCCTGTCTGCTCCGGACTATCACAAACACTATTAACAGTGTTGTCATATAGCAGACGACACGTTGTGGTTTGACTAGAGATAAGGTCCGTTCAATGTGTGACATATTATTCACATAAAGAATAAGAACTGTGTAACAGCTGAGGCTGCATCTCAAAATGTTCATAAAATGTCATTATGTTCAAACTACACCAAATATGCAATCATACTTAAACAATTCACTTCATTCAAGCACTTCTCTTGAGGCATATTTACTTTTTCATTTATTCCACATTGGATTCCACATTGTTACTTTTTTGTTTATTCCACATTGGAAATTAACAAATGGGACTATGGGGTTTTTGTTGGACATTTTGTCCTTGTCTTTCCTTCTTCTGTCTCCGGCTCGCATGCATTTTTCAGGTATAATTTGTCAAAAATGTTTGGTTTTCTTCCAAAATCCTGCACAGTATACAGTAGAATGAAAGTAGTTCTAGGAGAAGAAAGATTGGGCACTCTGTGACATAATTAGGCACCACAGGATGACTAAAAAGTAGATTTTTCATCTATTCTTCCTCTGTAATCTTAAGTACAGGGGTATACAAGTGGCATATATTATACATTGGGAACAAGCACTGCATGAATTTTATACTAATAAAAACATGGGGATTTGTGTAAGAGAGAAAGACGCATTTTTCTTCAGAATAGAAAAATGAAAATCATGTTCTTGTCACAGTGGGATTGGGGGACACTTCAGGTATAGCCTTCCAGGCCTCAAAGGGTCTATTTGTTAAATCAAGATAGATGCTAATAAAAATAAAATGACCAAAAGGCATCAAACAGAAGACAAGAAGGAACAACTAGGCATGACCAGGACAAACCTAGACTCAGACCAGCTTGGCAGGAGTCAGGACCAGCACCCTGCCACTAAGCACGCCCAACATTCACAAATATAATGACTAAACTGGGGAATATGACTAGGGTTGGCGCATAAATACACAGATAACGAGGAACCAACAAGAGGTAGGTGTGAGTAATTGACACTTTAGGGCTGGAAACAATGATAAAAATTGGGGAGATATGGGATGGCCAGTGACATCTGCTGGCCAAACAGGAACACGATGGGGCCGAGAGGGATGGATCCTGACAGTTTTGCTTTCTCTTTTTAACCTATAGGACTAGGATTCTGTGTATCACCCCAACTGATGCACCTCAACTTTGACATAGGACTCCAGCTGGCCTCCCAGCAAGACTACCCCTTGGGAATTGGCTCTGACGTTGATACTGAAACAGAAGCCGGTCCTTCACCTGACCATGCCTTACACCTCTGGATGCGGGAGATCAAATCAGAACACAGCTCCTGTCTGTCAAGCCGGGCCAACTCAGTACTGTCTCTCACTGACACAGAACAGGAGAGGAAGTCCGATGGAGAAAATGGTATGGTGATATCAAAGGCAGGGAATTTTGTGTTAATACTTTTATTTGGTTGACCTATATTATGAAGCATTGCTTTGCATAACGAGTGGTGTAAAGTCTTGTGTTACATTACCCAACAAATCACCATAAAATGTCTAAATTTTTTATATAAACATAGTATACAAAACATACCAAAGGTCAATATGACTGAAATTTACCTTGTGTTTTTATAATAGGTTTAAAGTGAATTGAATATGGTTCCCACTTTATATTATCGGGGGGGGGTATATGGCACAGAGGAATGCACATCACGTGCAGCTTTTCTGCTGCAGTTCTGTCTATTAATGACTAGATGTGTTGTGTCTGCCCATGTAAACCTTGATGCAGAATCACTTATTCTTAATGACAGCCATAATAAGTTTTGGATACATATACATTACCAGCCAGAAGTTTGGACCTAACCCTCTAACCCTAGTTCTTTGGCTTCCCCCAACAGTCTGTATGCTTGGTGAGGTGAATTATAGTTCACAAATTGCCCATAGGTGTGTGTGTGAGAGTAAATGGTGTATGAGTGTGAGAGTAAATGGTGTGTGAGTGTGCTCTGTGATGCCTTGGTGCCTCATCCTGCCATATTCCTTGCCTTGTACCCATAGTCTCCTGGCCTGTTTTATTTGTTGTGTTTGTTGAGTGTGTGAGTAAATGGTGTGTGAGTGTGTGAGTAAATGGTGTGTGAGTGTGGGAGTAAATGGTGTGTGAGTGTGCCCTGTGATGCGTTGGTGCCTCATCCTGCCATATTTCTTGCCTTGTACCCATAGACTCCTAGCCTGTTTTATTTGTCGTGTTTGTGAGTGATTACTAAAAAAAATGGTTATAGGATGTCCGTGTGAACTCTGCTATCTCTGAGGTCTTGCAGGGCGCAGGGTTGCTCTTACTCTGACTCAATGTGTGGTACAGCATGATGGGGCTCTCAGTTTAAGCTACAAATAGAACAGTCACGCACTCTGTGCTAATTTGTCACACAATATACCCTATAAATATTCCCTATAAATGCACGGGTCCTGCGCAGAGCCTGGCCATTTTGCTTGGACATTGAACATCATTTGTGTGATATTCACACTAGACACAAGTAGACCCTAATAAGTTACTGTATAGTACTTGGCAAATGAAACTTTGAATTGAATAAAATATTCTGACAGTCCCTTCACATTAATACTTTTAAAGGTTGTCTGTTCACATAAACTCCTTCCTTTACTACTTTATTACAATGATAGGAACATGAGATCCATATAGATTCTAGACATTCAGTGGTGTTATGGAATCTTGCAATGCTTAAACAATTGTATTTATTCATTCTGATAAATCATTCAGTGCCATCATCAGTAATCACTTTGTAATAAATGACAAATTGCAACTTAGAAGAACTATTCTCTATTCTCCAAGAATTATGTCTGGGAAAAACAAGAAAAATCCGCAGTAGGATTTTGAGTTCTAAGCATATATACTTAGTGGATAGCCCGACATGTCATTGCTTTGCCAACGTGTTTGGCATTTTCTATATTGTATAAGAGGCTTCCAGTAAGAAAAATACGGAGGGCAGTACATACAGTAAAGTTCTTAAGATGTGGGTGCAACACAACAGTGTTTGATGTTTCAAATGAGAAGTTGAACATGGGTGTTTAAATAAACAAGATAAACTGTAATCAAATCAAATTTAACTTTACTGATCCCAGAGGAACATTACGCTATTGAATAAATCATGGACTGGGATGAGAAATGGTACCATTCTAGAAGATATTTGCCAAGGGATGACAGAATGCCGAACCAGAGAAGCATTTTCTCTTCTATGTTGACCATCGCTTAAAAAAAGGGGCAAACCAAATGAAACTGCTCTGTTGATGCAACTGCAGCTTAATAAAGCTAACCCACTGTCGAGCAGGTTTAGTTCTGAGCTCTCAGTGCCACAGTGATTGCATAACGCTCAGTCTAATCTCGGTTTTTGGAATGGAAAGTGATCAAATACAGAATACATAAACACAAGATAATTAAAAAGGGGGAAAACAAAATTCAAAATCTCCAACGTGTCATGCCAAAAGAAAAAGAAATAGGAATCCACAAATAAATAGGAATGTAGTATGATCCACATATAAATAGGGCATGATCCACCAATGCACAAAACAATAAACAAATAAATCACTTAGTATTTTTGTGGATATTATTTTACATAACACAAATTAAAAAATACACATTTGTGGATAGTTAAATATTTGTGGATCGTTTTAAATATTTGTGGATTGCCTTCTGTGGATTAATATAACTTCCATATATTAATTTCACGATTCAAACAGTAATATGATGCAAGTGTAACATTTTTACTGCATCCAAAGTTTTTTGGAAATGAATCCATGTTTTAACACATTGTTCTACTATGACTGCATAAGAGAAGAGATTAATTTATACAGAGCTGCCTGTTAGGGGATTAACCCTGAAAGGCATTAATTAACCATTTGAACACTACAGTCCACCACATTTACTAGATTTATATTTTGCTTTCTTGTAAATGTTTGGCTTTTAAATCATAGAGTAACAATATTATTGGGGCCTATCCCATGATTTTTTTTTTACTGCAGCATAAAAATAACACAAACATATACAGTGCTTTATGTGGATAGATAGTCTACTATTTGACACCATATTCAAATTTGTTAAAAAAGGGACATGTCACTGAGAATTCTTTCCTGGTCATTGAGACTTCATATTTCTGATGTGATTTCTGGAAAGAAGTTTTTCAGAGGGAGTGCTCTCTAGAGATTGGAGATGTAGTGGATTAATACAATTACACATAATGACTACCTCACACATGACTGGTATGGAATAATACACGCCAGACTCAAGTGACAGTGAGGAAGAACACATTGATTTGTTTCATTAAAGAAAAAGACATATAATTACGATGCCAATTATAAGCCAAATTGATTTCTTCTCGGAACATTTTTTTCCTAACTAAAGTTTACTTTCATATCAGCAGGGATGGTTTTTATTGTTTCACTGCTGTTTCTTAAAGTGTTGTTTAATATCGATAATGGCTGGTCACTTGATTGCCATGTAAAATCATATGAAAGGTGGTTATTCCAAGTGGCCTCTATCAGAGGCATTCGGGATCAGAAGGTACAAATCCAGACAATAATTTGTTTCTGTCCAGCTGAGTATGGAGTCACAATCACACTTAACTGGTTGGGTGAAACAAGGTCTTGGCCTGGATTAATACTTTCTGGACCGGAACCAACCACTTCTGGCTTCTAGTAATGGATTGCTTACTTAACTGTTCACCACAGTTTATAATATTTCTTTGCTCTTGTTTGTGCATCCCCTACTAATGTACAATTAAGACCTCAATTTGAATGGCAAAATGGAATTAGAAAACGGCTCTTAGAAGTGCTAGTGTAATTAGTCATTAACATGTCTTTTCAGGTGCAGAGAATGTGGAAATTGCAATTGATTATACTTGTAATACTTTTTGAGATTGAAATATCCTTGGTGCATTTAATACAATTTAACAAACAATTGTGAACTCTTAGCGTATTGTCAGTGCCCAGTTTATTAGGTATAATTGTGTGGTAATCTAAGGTTTGTTTCTCTATACAACAAAACCTGTGGCTACAACGTAACACATATAGCACACAGATAGGCTCAAGAAGCTTGGTTACTGTTTTTGTTAGCTTTAGACTTACCTGAGATGCCTCATATATTTAATTTTGAATGTGCTGGTTTCAATATCGAAGAAAGGGGCGACCTCCGGGGACTAACACAAGCTGGTGCAGTGTCTGCAGCATCAAAAAACCATTCAGTGAGTGGCATTTCCTTGGCTGAAAACACCTTGAGAGAGGTTAGAGGGGAATGACCAGACTCATTAAAGTTAACAAGAAGATGAAAGTATGACAACTAAGTACAACAATGGACTGCAGAATGAATGCACAATGCATCTCTGAATGCACAAATCATCAGTCTTTGAAGCAACTCTGCAGGCAAAAGTGGGTCCTACCCGACTCTAGCCAGGTGTACGGAATAAATAGGCCCCTGCGAAAACAAACAATTCTTTACTAAAAAACTGTACCTTCTATGTTGCAATAGTAATAAATAATAATCTTATTTGGACCTTGGATTTAACACTAAAGAAAGTCAAAACAGGATTAATTGTGGGGGTTTCAGTAATGATGTTATTTCCACTTCTGAGCATTTAAGTAATTTTGTGTACATATGTATATGTGTCTTTCTTTCTTTGTCTGTGCAGATCTGCCCGAGAGCCCACCAGGCCAGTTCTCGTTCCGCCCCCTACCACCACCCCCCCCACCTCCAAATGCTTGTACATGTGCCCTTCCGACCCCTCATGCCCTCACTGAGTCCTTGCAGAGGAACGTCCGTGGACAGAACGCAGATTCAGCCAGTGCACAGGTGGATGGCAACAGCTGGGCTCTCAACAGCAATATCCCCTTGGAGACCAGGTCAGTGAACAACAGTCCCTTATACTCAGTCATGTCACTGCTCACAAAGATCATTACAAACAACTTCACTCTAGATCATTTAACCTCGGTCATTCACTGAGGATAAATTAAAAAAAATATAGAAAAGAGAAAATATATTTATACCAGCTTGTCCCTCCATGCTTAGAAAGTCAGTCTCAGTTGTGTAATTCTCAAAAAAGACAGAGGACAAGAGATTTTCTTATTTGTGATTCACATGTATTATCAGCCTCTAACCCTGGTTGATGGGTGGGTGGGATGTATTTTCAGTCTTGAAGTCGACATTTAATGGATGCAGAGATATAAATAACTCACTGGCAAGCTAGTTACTGTTAGAGTACTGTATGAAAATGGCAGGCCGCCATAGAAAATTTAATATTTTACATTTCAGTATGTCACTTTAGTCAGCCACTGTACCTGTCACAGTGTCATTTACAATCGAGCAACTTTTGATTGTTTTATGATATGAATACACTTTGCAATGGATTATATTGTATAAATGGCACTCATCATATGTCCTATATAGATGTCTTACGTCATGTTTAATTGTCATACATATTTATTTATTATGTTTTTTGCACAATGGCCACCAATATTTAAAGTGTTTATTTCCGTGTATAACCCATGCATCATATAGCTGAAGACCGCAATACAGGTGTTTGACCGAGTAAGAACCAAACCAAAGGAACTGATGTTTAAGCTATGGTTATGTTAGAAAAAAATGATTTCCTGTTTGTCAAAATGTCAGCTCAGCAATGTCTTTTGTATTTGCATAAAAATGCTGTGTTTTGGATGAACCTGGCCAATAACATATTTTGTTCTGCTAATAGATTTGAAGTTAATTAACTAATTAATTAGTAAACTAATTAACTAATAAACATGTGGAACATCTGAGGTTCTGCCAGAAGAGGTTTGGGACCTAAAGCTGGGATTTCCTAACCATGCCATATACTATGCAAATGAATAGCTTTAAATCTCATTTTCTCTGGCAGGGTGCGGCTTTTTCACAATACTGTATATAAATCTGTTTAATATGAGCTGGGATTATCATTAAGACAATCATGGGGATCAGAATTGAATATAATATAATGTATAATATTTTATAAATAAAAAGCTGCAAAGAAAAGGAAATTAAATTATTTAAATCTAAAGTGTAATATACTTTAAGTGAAAGAGCCAAGTTAATTAGTGTTGCAAATACTCTTCTTTCTGATTGTAGCTAATCCCATGTATATCCTGCAAATAAGAATGTGCATTTTTGTTCATTTTTTTATTGTGCAAAAGGAAAATGTCAGCATAGTAGTAGTTCCACATCAACATGTCAAATGCAAGTGATGGCCTACTCGCATCCTGTCATAAAATAATCCACCCTTCGGTCTGTCACTGAATATAAAAATTAAACTTTAACCTTCCAATTCACGTACAAAAATCTCATAGGAAATTAACAAATGTTAGAATAGAAATTAATTACCTTATGTTTGCAATAAGACAACAATTTGGTTCCAGAGCAGTAACCTACAAGCCCTGCTTTAGCTTTTTTGCAAACCAACCAGGTCTAAATTCTTAAAGTAACAGTACCATATTACTGGAAATCAGCACAACAAATCATGACAAATTAAACATGTCACTGGAAATAGAAACCATTGAAACTGTAACTTAAATTGGGATAATGAAACATACCTGGTCATAACCACAATTGCTGATTATTTTCAAAATGAAATAATATATTGACCGTTTTAGCTTGGCCCTTGCAGTAGTCATGCAATTAAGTCTTTCGGGAAATATGAGAATTAAATTTGCAACAATCCTGTATATTAGTGTATTTCTGTATTTTAAAAATAAAATGCCATGTCTAGTTTTGAGCCAATATGCAATGCAAATCATCTTGTGGTTTTGGGCGGTGCAATCATGAGTTCGATTCAGTATTTAGTAGGAGGCACGTTAAACTAATCCACGATTTAGTCAGTTAGTAGGCTCCTGTAGCTCAACCAAAGGACCAATGCCTTAACAACCAAAAGCCTAAAGCTTCAAATTACAGGCAGCCCACCTAAACTGTAGCCCACCCCTGTACTGTAAGTCTTTTGGATAGAAGCATCAGATATATGTAAAGAAGTTAACCATATGAATACACAAACAAATATGGTTAAATGGCTAATTAACATTACTGTTCCAGTTTGGTTGGTTCAAAAACAAACAACAAAAAAAAAAAATCATAGTGGAACGTGATTTTGACCAAAAAAAAATCATGACATGACATTTTCGTCACATTGCTCTCTCCTATTTATGACCAATGAAATCATTCTTTGACTTAACTGTACTAGAATGCTCTCACACAGCTTTTTAGACATCTTTCACTCATATGAGTAGCTTACATGAAATTTCATTGGGTTAGTAGTGGTATAGTGTTAGGTATAGGTGTAAATAGAAATATTTGAGATCCAAGGATTGCCCTACTCAAATATTAATGATTTTGCACACACCTTGCGCTGCAACATGGACACAGCGTCAGTGATGTCTGCTGTGGTCCTCAGGTGCTTCAGGTCTTTCAATATCAGACACCTTCACCCAGGCATCCCAACCAGGGTTGTTCCGGCCCTGGCTTGTGCCCAAGTACTGTAATTTGTGTGGTACACGGATCACTTTGCTTGATCCACAGCCATCTCACTGCCTTCTCATCAGGCTCACCTGTGAATTTACTGATGGTTCTTCTATTGCGCAGTCCCCCGACTGCAAGAAGCCTGAGTGCCCTTTAGAGGGATTGACCAGCATAGCCGATATATCTCACCTCAAGGAGCTTACACCAGGTCCTCATACCTCTTTCTGTCTGATCACGTAGTCTTCCCAGAGATTGGTCAGTTGCAGCAGGACCAATAGTCTTGTTGTGTCCTTTTACCAAGACATACAATTCACATGGGTGATTAAATAGCAAATACTTAGAATTAAAACAATGGTCTTGAAAATGGACTTTATTTTTTCTGGCCTTGGTCTCAACTCAGTCTGACCTCCCTCAAAGTTTCAATCTTGTGTCCTCTTCTCCCTCCCCCCAGTCCTGGTTTTTACTGGATTCAACCCGTCAAGGTCTTGGTCTTCAGTCAGACTTAATATAAGTGCTATTTTCACTATCAATAGTTCAATATGAAACATTAATATTAGTAATAAGAAATCATGTCTTTCACGCCAGCAGTGGTCTTAAACTCTATTGGAATTTGATGCATCAGATATGTGTCACATATTCTAATATTTTATATATTTCTTTATTTCATATTGTATGTATTCCTTAATGTGGTTTTAAGGTGGAGTCGTATTTTTGTAAGTGGATTCCAGTTTTTGTGCGTAGATCTCTTTTCACAATGTATGGTCATTGTATGGTTGTTCATTCATGCATTTCTCTTGCAGTTTTAATTGAGGCCTTGCACATGCTCCATGTGTGCAGCCAGATTAAACTTTTCATAATGCAGTCTCACTTTATATAGTTTACAATGAGATCTCTAATTCCTATATCTCGGCATGTTGGTTCAAAAATATCTCCCAGAACCTAGAGCAATTTTTTTAGCCAGATGCCATCTGCACCCAGGTTTCTGTAGCCAAAAAAGCTGTTTGCACCTGGGGTGGATTCCCAATGTGGCTATTTGCCCCTGAGTATATATAGTAGGGGTGCAATGGATCAAAAAACTCAAGGTTCGGATCGTTTCGCGGATCAGAGTCACGGATCGGATCAATTTTCGGATCAGCAAAAAGGGGAGGAGTCAAATGT
>JABFDZ020000042.1:1972229-1988513 GCA_019775955.2 Pollimyrus isidori
TTGGTAATAGCTTTAGCCCGCTGTGATTCTGGTGCAAAGTGCTGCTTAAATGCAGCGGTGAGCAGCTGTTGCTGTGGTTGCTTCGGTTTGCATCCTGTCTGCACACCGGGGCGATGTCGCTTCAGATGCGTGGCCATACTCGATGTATTGCCACTTTCATACGGCTTTCTCGTGCCACAGTGTGTAGACACACTGTAACTGTTTTGTCCACCACCCTTCTTCCGTCATCATTATATTTTACAGGAAACCCATTTTGGCTCCCATACAAAAGATTTGAATGACGCGGGAGGCTTTTCGAGTTCCTCTGTTTCGCCGCTAGCCATCGTTGTTGACTGAGTTACATGTTCCGCTGTCATAAACACGACTTCTGTGTAATTGATTATTTATTATTTAAGCAATATTAGCAGAAAAACACTGTTTTATCTGCGGTTGTTATTTATTTTTTTTATTTAACTAAAAGTTTAAAAAACGAGTTAATCCGCGGATCACGTGCGTTCCGAACCGTGGGTCGTGATCCATACGGATCACGGATCAACCGCGATCCGTTGCACCCCTAATATATAGCAGGCAGATGCTATTTTATCAGTAGCCAACAATTCACCCATGACTACAAATAAATAGTGGAGAAATGAGTACAGCAATGTGAAGTTCACCAGTCAGTCTTATAAAACTTCAACTTCATTTGACATGCAGATAAAGAGGGGAGTGGAGTCCACTAAATGGCTTATACTTTTGATCTGTGCAGTTTTTTTATTGCACCCTAAACCCCACATGAAAGTCTAAAAATTTTCCCCAATTTCTACACATACAGTAAGAGGGGAAATCACTGAGTTCTTTCTGTCTGTTAATTAGTCAGTCTCATATAATCATGCATAAGAACATAAGAAATTTATAGACAAAAGGTCATTCAATCCATGAAGCTCATTTAGGGAGAACTTAACTAATAGCTGAGTTGTTAAAATCTTATCTAGCTCTGATTTAAAGCCCACCCCAGGGTTTTAGCTTGCGCTACACTAGCAGGAACTACACACGGTGTAAAGAAGTGCATTCTCAAATTAATTTAAAAATGTTTTCCCACTAATTTCCACTTATGGTAGCAATATTTAATCTAATATTGAAGTAGCCATTTGGCTGAACAGCATCCAGACCTTTTTTGAATGTGGATGTTTTAGTGGAGAGTGGAGTATTAGCATGCTTCCAATCAGAAGGTACCACACCAGCAGATAAAGGTTGAGTAATAATATCCTTAATCTCTTTTAAAACTATAGGTACTGTAAGATGCCATCAGGGCCCTGCAATTTATTTATTTTGCACATGTCACTAATGTTAATGTGAAACAGCTGGATGAGTCGTTCAATCAAGGAAGCCATCCAGTTAAGGTGCAAGAAAATTTAAACTAATTAGGGAGGCACAGGACACTTTCAGTTCTAGTTTATAAAACTTGTAGTAGCTCACAGTGTCGCCCCTGACATGGATTATGTGGTCATTTTACCTGTATCTAGTCCTGATGCTAGTTAGCAATATTAAAAGTTATCTTCGACTAGCTAACTACTGTAGGCGACTAACTGCCAGGAATACGTTGTGTATTTAATGTTTCCTTCCTTTTATATTCGTATACCACTTTGGCACATTCAGCCATTGAAGTGACATGTGATCCTGCGTGCAACACAGAGAATTTTTTTTCTTCACTAAAATTAAGAGAGAATTACGCAGCACAGCGGCTCGGTGGGTAGCTTTGTTGTGTCGGACCTGCAAGGTTGGGGTTTGTGTGTGTGACATTTACATGTACTCTCCTTTGTTGTGTGTTTTTCGTTTTGTAGGCCAAGAAACAGTTAGGTGGACTGGAATCACTAAATTGCCCAAAGCGTAGGGGTGCGCACTGGGCCAGCCGTGCTCCCCTGCCTTGGGATTAGTTTCAGGCTCACCACAGGCTGACGCTATAGTCGATAGCCATTAGGAAGATGAATGACTTCACTGTCAGTCAATGGCAATAAGCATTAGCCTGCAAAGATTTTATCACTGAATAATTACCTACATAGCTCATGAATAAAAAGTAAAGCTTCATTAACTGGTAAATGCCATTAAACTGGCGATAACCAAATTGTTGCATGAAAGAAAAAAATATATATCTGTAACATATTCTCTTTTTATATATTTATATACTTTACCATTCCTAAGTTTGGGGTCACTTAGAAATGTCCTTATTTTCTATGAAAACATACATGAAATGGGTTTGAATACGAAATATAGCTAAACAGGAAAATGTCATTGACAAAAGCTCTTAAAATTATTTTAGAAATGAAAATAACAATTGCCTTATTCAAACTTTGCTTTCATTTGTATTCGTTAAAGAGCACTCTATTTGCAGCAATTCCAGCCTTGTAGACCTTGGGCATTCTAGATGTCAGTTTGTTGAGGTAATCTGATGATTACCCCATGCTTCCTGAAGCATTTCCCACAAATTGGATTGGCTCAGTAGAGTTGACTATGCTGCCCACTCCTTTATACACAGAATACCAGCTGACTACAGTACTTCTTCCCTAAATAGTTCTTGCATAGAATGGAGCTGTGTTTGGGTCATTGTCCACTTGTAGGATGAAATTAGCTCCAATTAAGCACCATCCACGGGTTTTGGCATATCACTGCAAAATGGAGTGATTGCCTTCCTCCTTCAAGATCCTTTTGACCCGGTACAAATCTCCTACTTTACCATCACCAAAGCATCACCAAGCAGCCCCACACCTTCACATTACCTCCACCATGCTAGATAGATGTCTTCACGTGCTCCTTCAGAGTCTTTTCATTAGATCTGCATCTCACAGATGCTCTTCTTTGTGATCCAAACACCTCAAACTTAGATTTGTCTTTCCATAGCATTTTTCCCATCTTCCTCTGTCCAGTGTGTGTTCATTTGCCCATCTCAATCTTTTCTTTATATTACCCATTCTGAGATACTGTTTTTCTTTGCAATTCTGCCTAGAAGTCCAGCATCCTGGAATTGCTTCTTCACTGTTGATGTTGAGACTGGTCTTTTGCGGGTACCATTTAATGAAGCTGCCAGTTGAAGACCTATGAGGTGTCTGTTTCTAAGACCACACTCTCCAATATATTTAACCTTTTGCTCAATAGCAAACTAGCAAACACAACATTCCACTGGAAAACAGGACTTATTGTTGCTGATAATGGGCCACTGTACACCTATAGTATGTAGATAGTTCATTAAAAAAAACTGCTGTTTAGAGCTATGATAGTCATGCCTACTGAGTATTTATCAATCTGATGTTATTTTAATGGGCAAAGATCTCTTCAAAAGCAAGGACATTTGTGACTAACCCCATACTTTTGAACAGTACACATCATACACACAAACACACACACACACACACACACACATTTTTAATAATATCTTTGTGGAGACTCTCCATTAATTTCTATGGGGAAAGCTGTAATCTCAATATGAGGACTTGTGTGTGTGTGTGTGTGTGTGTGTGTGTGAGCGAAAGGGTATACCTTACCTTATGGGGACACAGTGTCCCCACAACGTGATGAATACCTGTTTTTTTCCTTTTGGCGAACTCAATTTAATAAAAACCAGTGACTGCAATAAAAAAAAAAACTAAAAATGCAAAAATTCTTGTATTTCCCTTGTTACTTATGGTTATGGTTAGGGCTGGGTAGGGGTAACACTGGTTAATAATGATGCTATCCACTCATCTTAAGAGATATATGCTGCAGCTGCAGTAAATCCCTTAGATAACACTAATGAACTGCAGTTTTCAAAGTGTATCGCAGATTTTTTTGCTTCGTTTTCCCTTTCTTTACAGACAGAATTAGATTCCTTTGCAGTAGGTCCCTGTATTTTTGTTCCATCCATCATTCCTTGAATTCTGACAAAATCCAGAGTCCCTGCTGATGAGAAGCACCCCCACAGCACGATGCTGCCAGTAGCTTCCATATGACGTCTCCTTTTTCTGGAATGAGGTTTTGAGAGTTTGGCTTCTAGGCGGCGTTTGGGTAGAATGATTCAAATGCCTCTTCCTGGTTATTCAAATAGCAGTGATCACTGGGATATCTATATACTTAGACATTGTCCTTCATCCTTCTCCTTGAATTAGTGTTACTTCTTTTTTTACTTCTTCAACTCTTTAGTCTTCATTTTCATATTTCTTTTCGATTCACCTCCTGACAAATAACCTCTGCACAGACTATGGCAGCACAGTACAAGAGAAGACAGTGTAAGAAAAAAACACTGCGGTATAAGAATGAGTAGACAAGTAAGAGATATGTGCTGTGGGACCACAGTATAAAATGGCAAATGAATAAGCGTATAGAAGAATATATATAATGATAATGTGCAGATAAATATAAAGTGCAGGTAGAATATTAACAATAGCAGCATAATGTAATGGTAGGACTTTCCAGGGCAGGAATGTAAAGAGCAATGAACTGAATGACCAGTATCCCTGATGGTGAATTTGCTCCCTGCAAGATCTTTAGAACCATCTGGTTCATTGCAGTAATCTGAGGTCCTGAGCGGTTTGGTTACCAAACCACACCACAATGCATCCGGTTAGCATGTTCTGAGTGGTGCATTGGAAGAGTTTCACCAGGGTTTTGGTTCCCAACCCAAAGTTCTTCAGTCACCGCAGGATGAACACCCTCTTCTGAGTCTCCTTGAGGATGCAGCTGATGTACTAAGATCAAGAGGGAGTTGATCTGGACACACAGGAACATGAAGCTGCTGGCTGCCTGAACGGGAGATCCATCATTGAATACCTAGGAGTGAAGGCCTCCCTGAAGTTCGATGATTTTCTGCCTTGTCTTGTAAATGGTCAAGGGGAGGTTTCTGTCGTTGCACCATTCAGTGAGGTCTTGTACTGTACCTCCTGCTGGTAGACTATCTCATTACCATGAACGATGGAACCAGTCATGGTGGTGATGTCCACAAACTTGCGTTGATGATGCCTCTGCTCTCATGTTTTTCATAAGTGAACACACAGTGGGCTGAGACAGCAGCCTTGCGGAATGCAATACAATCAATGAGTATGATCTTCAGGAGCCAGTTCTCCCTGTCTGGGGTCTGTGAGTTTAGAAGTCAAATACACAGTCGCAGCTCGAGCTGTTCAGACTCAGATTTCCCATTTTTAAAACAGTCTGGGTGCTATAATTGTGTTCAAGACTGATCTATGCTAAATACACAGCATCCTGGTGTACAGGAGGTGTAGGTGTAATTCTTTGCTAAAAGTCCCAGAGCCGTGTGCATGGCGACGAAGTTGGTATCATCCACAGATTTCTTACATCTGAATGCAAACTGGAGCGGGTCCAAGGCTGTGGGGATGTTGAGGTTGATGTGTGACATGGTCCAGACACTTTATGACTACAGAGGTTAAAGTGATGGGACTGTAGTCATTTAAGCAAGAAATAGTGAATTTCTTGGGCATGGGGATAACTGTGGTCTTCTTAAAGCACAACAGCACAGTGTACAAAGACAAGAACAGGTTGCAGAAACTAATTGCGTGGTAAGCTGTCAAACAGCTCCCAAAAAATGATATGGAATAACAGGTTTTAAGTCTTAATACCTAATTTCAGAAGTTCTTTTGTCATCGTATTTAACAGTTCATTTTGAATAGAATCGTATCCGTACGACTGAAATTCCATCGGCTAGGTCCCCAACCACCGGTACCGGTCCGCGGGTCATTTGTTACCGGGCCACATAGAAAAAAATATTTTATTTCATCGTATTTTCGTCATTTTATTTCGTCATATTTACCCCGCAGACTTTAAAGGCCGGTCTGTGAAAGTATTGTCCGACATGTAAGCGGTCCGTGGCACAAAAAAGGTTGGGGACCACTGGGCTAGAAGACTAGCCCTATCTGGTTTGTTTCTGGCTCGCAAATGAATTCATTTTTCTGGTCCTTGAAAGGCAAAACCTACTAGCCCTACTTTATCTCTTACTGTATGTATATTCTAGTTTCCCTTGTTTTAACCAAGCCAATCGCATTTTGCAATAAAATAATCCGTTATTTCTAGCATGTTATACTGTTAAGGACTGAATGTAGAACTTGTTTTCTCTGAGGGCTTTCTGCCACTCCCTCTTCCTCTGGCATAATCACCCCATCCTCCTCCTCACACGCTTCCACTGCCAGATCCCAGCAGGGGATGGTCCACTTAATAGTATTGCCGTACAGTGTGATCATTAAAAAAATAATCGCTTCATAATGTGATACCAGTTTAAGATCATTCATTTACTACTGTCCTCATTAGATGACGCCAGTCAGTTTTTATTCCTTTTCTGGGATGTCAGGAAGTACATTTACCACATCATTGGTGGTTCAGTTTCAGGAAAACTCAGAGTTCTTTGACCCCCTTTTCAGGGTGGTGGTGCCTTTACAACCTTTTTCATTGCCTTTCAATTCAATTTATTTTTATATAGCGCATTTTCACAATTGCATTGTTTCAAAGCACTTTACATTGTCTCTGCCCAGTGCCCCCAGAGAGCCAGCCAGAAGTGACAGAGATAAGGAAAATTTCCTAGTAGGAAGACACCTTGGGAGGAACCAGATTCCTTGGTGGAGCCCATCCTCCTGAGCAGGCAGAGGAAATCCAAAATAGCAAAGTCCCAATTTATAATGTGCAATTGTGTATAGTCTAGGTATAAATTCAGAAGGTCCAGCTGAAGGAAGCTGCTTCCTTTGGTGGGATGGAGGGGTGGTGTGGTCCAGCAGCAAGCAGAGCAGGCTGGATGGGCAGGCAGGGAACCTCTCACCATCAGGAGCTCCATGACAGAGAAGTGAACAGTGCATTAATAACCCTGTGTGATAAATAGTTGACATCATTCAAGGTATTTTGTAATGTGGTATGGAGATAAGGATGCCCCCCCCCCCAGGGTCAAGTTAACTGTGGCGGCTTAACTAGGCAGGAGAGGTGGGGGGGTGGGGGGGCGCACAGGCATGAGGAATCCCTGAGCACCACCACTCCAACAACACATGGGACACGTGAAGGCAGATTGACAGCACTGAACACCCAGTTCAACCAAAACCCCTAACAAGCTCTGCCCCGCACACTATAACCCTAGATGGGGGTGAGAAATAGCTGTCGGCTTTGTCCCCATATGCTAGACTAAACATATTAGTTTTCAGCCTTGACTTAAAGATTCCCCTTTCCAGGGCAGTCAGGCCCAGAATTCATTCTGAGTGCTTTCAGCTCCTAGATACTTGATCATTTCACTCCCATTCTGTTCATGGTGGTCGCGTCTAAAGTCCCAAAGGGAACAAGATACTGGGGACAATTCTTGAAGGGGGTCAGTTGTTCAAAGGGATGCAGTAATCTTCCTGCATAACTTAGAATCTCCAACCATGATACTTAGCATTGATATTTGGCAAAGTATTATTTCTCTTTGAAAGGAATCTTTTTCCATTATGTCCTTTTTCTACACATACATATTCTTAATAAAAATGAAACTTAAAAAAAAATCAAGACATCCAGAAGGTGTCTCAGGAAAGGATGGAAACAAAGGCGGCCATGGGCAGAACCAAAAGGGTTTTAGTTAAACAGAACTACATTTAGGGCAAAAGGAAACAGACCACAATGGAGTCAAAACGGGGTAGGGAGAATCAGGACACACAGGGGAGCACATGCAGGCAGCAACATCAATGACCAAACTAGGGAGTTAAAGACAGAGAGGCACTATATACATGTCACTGACAACGGAGCAGATGAGAGGCATCTGGGGTGATCCACACGAGGGCTTTAGAGAGACAAGATTAAGCAAGTAACAGGTTCGTTAGAGAAATTTGTTAATCCCAATCAAGGTGCAAAAAATGAAATTGCAATCTAAAATTAGTGCATTTATGCATATAGTAGACATACATTTCTCTGATATTAATTTAGTTTAGAATAAAAATACAAATTGAGCACCCTTTTAAATATTCCACTGATATTAAGATTCTGATTCTTACATGTAAGACTCTCCATAAACTGGCACCTTTGTATCTTTCTGGTGTCCTTCATATCTCCACTCCTTCTCATACCCTTAGATCCTTTTCTTGTGTTAATCGTATTATACCTCCTGCTTGCTACTGTAAATAATTTTGTGGGAGAAACAGTGGCTACCATACTGTTTATCCACCTGTCTGTCTGTCTGTCTAATTATTAGTATCAACCTGTTTACATAAAGATTCTAAGTTAACAAATAACTACAGCTTAATCTGTATTCAATTTTAGAATACAAATTAAGACGCTCAAGATTCTATTCTAAACACTGAATTTTAACAGAAGCAGTTCACAAGGTATGGTGCCCCATAGTTATAACACAGAGAAGGGGAGCCTCAGATCCGATTAGTGTAAAAAGTACTGACCAATCTTTTTCAAACTTTGCAGATTACATGCTGTGTGAATGAATATCTGATCAAATGTTGAGGCAAAATGCACCAAAATTTAACCAAAATAAAATGGAAGCCATAGACACTTTATGGCATCAGCAAAAAGCATTTGTTGGATCTTCTTCAAACGCTACGGCATCTTTGTGTGGGAATAGATCTGGAAAAGATTTCATTTTGAGACAAATTACACCAAAATTGAAGCAGCGCTACTGGGAGGCATCAAAGGAATAAATGGTGCAAAAAGTACAATTATATTTACATGTACACTCTATTGTCCTAAGTGGCGTACAAGTGAGGCAAATAGCACATTGCAAACATACATGATGTCAAGGAGTGAACTAGGCATAAATGCAGCTAGGCTTAGCTTTCAAACCATGCAACCAGTGCAGTTCAGGGGAATTAAACATCTAGAGGCATTGGACTAGTAGAGAAATGTAACAGATCGGTCTTGAGGTATTTCTTGACATTGGAAAGAACTCTGAAGTGACGCTTTTGTATAGTGGAGGGAGCTCCAAACAGTGCACGTTTGCTGATTTTGTGAACACAGTAGAAGTATTTGATGGATCTTTTTCAAACTTTTCAGGAACATTGTGTAGGTGAAGATCTGGGAGCCATTAAAGAAAATTAACTTAGTGGTGGCACATGCTAAAGCCCTGTTCACACCTGACATTAACATGTGTGCTGAGTGATCCCATCTCAAGTGCACAGTGCTAAATACAGGTGTGAACACACCCATAAAGCATTGAAAACGCATCAAGATCCGAGTGTCAGTTGAGTAAGCGTTCCTTCAATGAGGCCCAGGACACATTCGCGTTCACGCGACGATAAGAATGTACATCCCAGACCACCTCACAATGTGTCCTGTGCTGCCTTGAGGGACCGCCTACTCAGCCGATGTCCTCGTGTGGGCATAAGCACATATGTGCTCTTTAAATGCATATGTGTCAAATGGTATTTGATATATAATTTATATCAGAACATAAGTCAGTGCAGAGTGAGTCATTGTGTACATTATGAACAACTGTGCATCTTTTTCCCTACAACCCCAAAAAATAAGTTTGAATCTACTCGGAAGTTGGTTTAATATCAGATTGTCATGACCCATTCACATAGAAACTTTAATTAATGTGCATCATTAATTTTCTGTGAAAAATCGGGGAAAATAAATTGTGTAAGAAGTGATTAATTAAACATGTTTTGAAACACACTGATCATATATTTATTGTGCACTTTGATGAAGCTTACCAGTCCTTATTTCTGTCAACGCTGCTCTATGCTTTATATATAGTATATTGGTGAAACATGCTAATGTTTATATAAACTAATTCTTTATATGGTTTTATACTGGGCTGTCTAGGGGCTTGAAAATTCAGGCCCACTCTGGCCCTGACTACTTTGCTTATTTTACTTCACCTGCTCCAATTCTGCCATTTAATTCAGCATATTAGGCAAAACATTGACCCTCTGTTGAAATTTTCACAAATTCTGAGCTTCATTGGTTATGATTAAAAGCTGAAATATTATCATATGGGAGCAACATAATGTATGACAGACTGAACCCTTTGCCCTGATACAGAAAAGCATTAACTTAAGTAATGAAAGACCCCTTTAAGACATACATTTGTATAATGTTGATGTGGTATGAAAATGCATGCCTAGGACGTGAAAAGTTGAACTCTATCGTGAACTATAGGTTGAAATTGCATTTGTATTATGTGAAATAATATTTTATAATAGTGACTGTCGAATGAAAATCATGCTATTATGAAATACAATTTAAAGATCATATGTAGAAGATAAATGTTATTAAGAAATATAATGCCCTTTATGGAATTATTTAAAAATTAAAGGACACATTAATTATTGAAATATTTATTTATTAATTTACTTATTTATAGACATATCTACTGATTTCATAACATTATGTCATTCATTACAAACATCTTAGGTTAAACATCTTTTATTCAGATTTTTTATTGTTATTTTATTTGTGCTATTTCTTTAATGTCTGGTTCTGTGTCTGTTCAACACTGTTCTGCGTGCCTCAAATTGCCCCTCGGGCCAAATAAAATTTTTTGTTTGATTGATAGGTGTTTTTTTTTTTACTCTGGAATGTGCCAATAGATTCTGATTTCTTCTTCTCTGATTTAATGTTTGCCGGACTCTGCAAATGGAAGTGAATTGCATGCTTATTTAAATAAGTTGCGGGTAAATGATTCGATTACAAACAGTTGATAGAAATGAACGGAAATATTTAGTGCTGTCCAGTTGTGATAAGATCACCCAGGATGCATGTGAATACCAGGTGTGAACAGGGCTTAAGATATGGTAAACCTGATTATACTGAGATAAGCTGGTCTTTTAATTTGGATTTTTTTTGGAAAGGAAGGGAAAGTGTTTGTGGGATGTGGGAGGAGCAGGGATTTGATGGGAAGTAGGCAGTGACAGGGCCATCTGGCGAATACATTGTTTTCATTCCAACTTCCTCTAATTCAGAAGTAGTATTACAAATTTTATCATATAGGACTTTCATAGTTGCATTTTTAACTTTTTAACAATGCAGCGCAACCATAAATGGAAATTAATCACTCCAAAAAAGCAGAAGCTTAAAAAATATGACAAATTCACTGCTACAAAAATCATAGTAGTTGCACAATTCATTCCACTTCTAGCTTTGCAGTCATGTTTTCTTTAGGTAAGAACATAACCAAAATGTTAAAAAATGAGAGCTCAAAATAGCAAATTGAGAGCACAAAATAAATAATTTGTGTGCCTTTTTTAGGATTGTGTGAGCTTGATTAGGAATTTTTGAGAACATACAAATACTTTAACATGTAATATAAATGACATATTCAAACATCCACAATAGAACACCCACAAAGGAATGAAAGCAACCACTTCATTGGTGGGGAAGGATTCTGCAAGTTGTCCTATGGAATGTAAAATAAATGAAGAGCTGTAGTTTCAGAGTTACATGTACAAGGAGTCAGAGCATTCGGGTAAAACCACATTTGTTAACTATAACATTTCCAGTTGATCCATCCAGTACTTCTGAATTGTACAGAGTGGTGAATGCGGGACGAGTATGGATTGGACATTTGGAGCTATCTGGGGAATACAATGCTGTCATTCCACCAGCCCCCCTTTATAGTCTTATTATAATTACAAATGAATCTCAATTGACTGCATAATATTTAATATTTTACATATAATAGTGCTTCTCATTAACTTTATTGGTATTAAATGAAATCTTTTTTTTAAATTTGTTGTCAAATGATAATTTGCAATTATTTGTAATTTTTTCAATGTAATGATTACTTTAGAGCATGTGAATATGAGTAAAATGTGCTTTATTTTCCATTCTGTAGGCATTTTCTGTTCAAACATGGTACTGGATCCTCCACCCTCTTCAGAGCACGAAGCCATAATTACCCCCTCACATCAAGTACTGTCTACTCCCCCCCTCCACGGCCCTTACCCAGAAGAACCTTCTCCCGGCCAGCCTTCTCCTTCCACAAGTCCTACAAGTGCTGCAATTGGAAATGTGCTGCCCTGAGTGCCACAGCCATCACCATAACTCTTGCAGTTTTGCTCATCTATGTTATTGGTAAGAAGCGGGTTGTCCTCTTGTTTCTGAGGCACATCAGCTTTTTTTTTTCCACTACCTGTTTTTGTTACTCCAATTCGTAAACCTAGCAACTGTGCTGAAATTTAGTACCAAAAATTACACTGAAGTTAAAAATCTTAAATAATATTTAAAACAACAAATTTCTCAGATCAATTAAAATGGGACATTTTTCAGTGAATTTACTACTTATTATAATGATCAGTTTGTTAGCTCCTTTACCTTTACCTTTAGTACCTTTACCGTGGAAAAAGAAAAGCAATGTATATGGTGTAAGTGTGGAGTTTTATGTGACTAAACACAATTGAAATAAGAATTAATTTTATTTATTAGTCGAATACCATTGAGAGGGGCACAAAGAAAACCTGGAAAAGTGCCCTTCCTCCCCCTTTAAACTTGGCCTCAACTGATCGTGAGACTTACTGACATATTGAACTTTTAGAATTTTAACAACACAGAGTTATGTATAATAAAACATTGTTTGGAGTATCAAATAAATTCTTATTCTTTTTAGATTCATAAAGCAAGAAAGTGACACCAGTGTGGTGAATTCTGGGCTTAATATAAATTAATTATTAATACCGCTTTAAGACTGAGAAAGCAACAAGTCATTTATAGCAGAAGTCGTTCCTTAATTAACAGCTCACTAACAGCAAAAACTAGATTTACTACTTTTCTATTTACATGACACTCACACTCAAGGTTAAGTGCTGACAAACACATGCACTCTATAGCAAAACATTACACAGGTACAACACTTATTTGCAACACATAGAAATGTCACATCATGCTTAAGGACATCTGCTGGTCCTCTCCAGTAGTTGTCCAGCTTGGGCAAACATCCCTTCTTATGATTGGGGCAGAGTACATCCAAATTGAGTCCCCAGCACTGCAAGTCCTGTGCATCATAGGAGTACTTCTGCTGGGAGGTTCCTGTGCCTTGGTACTTTCAGGGTAGGTAGTGTACCCATGAAGTTGAACTGCTCCACCAGTCCATCACTTTGGGGGTGAAAGGGGGTAGTGTAGGTCTTCACATTCCCCAGCCACCTGCAGACCTCATTAAACACCAGCACTTCAAGTTCCATTCCTGGTCACTGTGTAGTTATTTTAGCACAATAAAGCGGTAGAAGAATGAGCTTCTCAGCCCTGGTCACTTCACCCTTATTGGGAGCTCAACACATCTTGGGCAACTTGGAAATAGTCCTGCAGGAGAAAATAGTGCTGCAGGAGAAAAGGTCCAGGACATTCGACCCTCTCTATGGGTGCTCCCACCTGGTGTTGCTGTACAGGAACTTGGGACTGGTGGTTTAGGCCTTTGTGGGTGTGGCACACATCTCAGAAGTGTACAAATAACCCCTGACATTGGCTTGCATCAGGTCAACATCCAGCTCTATTGTGGTGTCCGGCCTCCCAATCACTTGTCAATGATGTTCTCCTACACGAGAGAGGGTATCAGCATTGCCAAGGAGCCTACCCGGTCGGTGTTGAACCTCGAAGGACCTCCAGCTAGCTGGGTTACAGAAACTCATCAATCAGGTGATGGATATGCGGTGATTGCAGCTGCAAGCGCAAGGAGGATAGGAGTATATGATGGATGACACAGTAGATCCGTTCAGGGTGGCTCAGCATCCAGCTGAAGTAGGCCACCTCCTTCTCACTCTGAAGCCCAACCTGGGGCAACATGGTGCCGAAACCCTTGTTGCTACCATCCATATCCACAATGAAGGGGAGCACAGGGTTGGGGTACACAACTACTGGGGCCTCCGTGAGTGCAGTCTGTAGATGGTTGAAGCTGATGGTGCTGTCTTTAGACTATTCAGACGTCCATTCTCTGTGATCTGGTGGATTGGTTTGGTAGTGTTGGCAATGTCCTTTACAAACCCACAGTAGTAGGCAAGATCCAGAAACCTGTGGAGTTTAGAGTAGCTCTATTAGTCTCTTGAATGTGGCTGGCGTGTTACACTAGATGAGTGGCATGACCAGGAAGTGCCATAGCATGGTACCGGTGGTCTTGGGTTGAACATCTGGGGCTCATTCAGTCAGCCAATAGCCACACCAGAGCTGAATCACTTTGACACAGTGACATGATCCAATCCATTGTCAATCAGAGACAACAAGTGAAAGTCCTTCCCGGTTACTGTGTTTAGGTGCCAGTAGTCCATGCAGAAACACGATGACCCATCCATTTCTTCACCAGGAATGCTGGTGTAGCCCAGAGGCTCTCAAAAGGCTCAATGACTCCTGTTGTCTCTATCTCTGGATATTTTGCACTGTTGCTTGAGGTCACTGACAAATAGGCTGGAGTCTGGTGTCAATCCAAGGCTGAGTCTGGTTTTTCTGCATTTGTTATCTCAGACCGTGACGATATCGATATACCTATCCAACAATGCCCTCATCCAGCACCACTACGCTATAATCAGGTCTATGCTGCTCTGCTTCCACGATTGGCAGACCACCTCCTGAGAGGGTTCTGCTGTCATACTGTTAGCCATGTATTGTTTAGAGGAGGGTGTTGGCAGCGATTTGGGATACTCTAACAGCTGAACCCACCCAACTGGGGTAGAAGGGGCCCCCTGTGCAACAGTCCAGGGTGGAGAAGGTTGCTGGTGGACCCTGTGTTCATTGAGGTAATACATTGGGTGTCCTCTACTAGACAGCTGACATAAAAGTCACATTCTACACCCGGCCAGCCTACTTGGTGTGTTGTGCTAGGGGCAAGCTGGTGTGTGGTGTGGACTTTCTGGATGCCATCTGCTTGGGGCTAACCAGTCTGTCAGGGGGGGCTGAAGCAGGGCAATTGCGGGCCATGCGTCTAGCTTTGCTGCAATGGCCACAGGGCACGCTAGCTTGTTTGTGAAGGTGTCGCTGTTACTCAGAGCTGGTCACTCGCACCAGATCCTACTGGTCCTTGTCTGGGCTCTTCATGTCACAAGCATGGTTTTGCAGTATGATGTTCCTGGTGTAGACAAGACTGTTGCAGTCCAGTCCACATCCACTAGAGTATCAGCCAGCATGGCTGGCGCTTTTAGTTGACCATGCTGACATGGCTGCCAGCTCTTGCTTGGCACTAGCGAAGTGTAGTTAGCCCTGCTGTGAATAGAAATGGAGATCTGTGGCGATCATATCCAGGGTCTGGCTCACCCGCCTCTGCTGGTTCACCAGCTTTCCCCTTATGGCCTCATCTGATGGTCCTTGTTGATCCACTGCTCTTTTGCAGTGACCAAGGTGGCATTGTCCTGCTGTTTGTCAGTGGACGGGCTGTTAAGGGCCTAAAGTGCTCCTCCACCCCCTTCCAGCACTAGTGCTAGGTGAATTGGTGCTGAAATACCAACTTGAGGCAACAGATCAAATCATCAATCTCATCAATGACCTGCCATCCCACTTCTGACACCAATATTGGTCATTGTTAAGAAATGTCCCATACCACTAAAAGGTGGAGAAAACATCAGTTCTTAGATTGTAAGCTGTTCCTTTACTGACATCTCACTGCTCTCCATACTAGGAGAAGGGGGTTAACGATTTCCATGGCAGGGTAACACGCTAACAAACACATGCGCTCCACAGAAAAACATTACACAGGTACACTTGCTACTTGAATACAATATGTATCTTTTTACATGATCGACTCACTTACTTATTTACATGCTTCACGGCACGCAAATAAATCCCCTACAAGCTGTACTCACAGCATATTATACAGAACAGAACATTAGTCTTTTTTTTCTCAGGAATATCTGCCTTGCAGTTCAAAGTATCCAAGCATGTCATAATAATACTGACATGACATTTTTCTTGCAGCAGTGCATCTCTTTGGCCTAACCTTGCACCTCCAGCCTACGGATAGGCAGCTGTATGAGAATGGGATTAGTAAAATTGACAAGAGCCCTGAAACCAGGGATAAAAACTTTTCTCAAGATGAGGAGCCTCTTTCCAACAAGACAGTTAAAGGTAACAAACAAGCCAATATGCAGTGTGTCAAGATGAATGTTTTTAACAAATAGTTGTAAATGTAATTAAAATGAATCAATTACTTTTAAATTAATAGTTTAAAATTGATTAATCTCAGTCATTTGATGTTGTCTGTACTATCTGGGATTTTGTACTAATGAATAATTCTAGTATGTTGCAGCATAATAAATGTAGAAATATGACTAGTCAATGAGAAAACCTAAATTGTGTAATGTTAATGACTGGACTGACTGGCATTGGCGGTTCTAGACGGGGGCCAGGGTGGGCCAGGGCCCCTGTAGAATTGCTCTTGGCCCCTGTTATGGCCCC
>JABFDZ020000042.1:1994126-2009574 GCA_019775955.2 Pollimyrus isidori
TACTACTTGTGCCATTGTATTACTATTAGGCTGTACCTCTATACTACTTGTGCCATTGTATTACTATTAGGCTGTACCTCTATACTACTTGTGCCATTGTATTACTATTAGGCTGTACTGCTGTACTACAGATGGCTCTTTTTGTTCCTTCATCATTAGAGGAATCTTGCTATTTTCTATGCTGCTTTTAATGCATTTTACCTTAATCAAATAAAATGTTACACACTTAAGTATAAATGAATTAAACTCCCCCAGTGACTCTAAATAGGACAAGGAGTTTCAGAAAATGGATGGATGAATTAAATCCAAAAACTAGAACATCGAGAATATCTAAATATAATCTGGACAAATTCAGTCTCAATGATGTTATACTGACCCTTTGACACATGGCTTTAAGCCCATTATAATAATTAAATTGAATTTCAAATGCCTGACTAACTGTTTATTACATATATTTCTGAATTGATTTCTCATCCCAGAAATATTTTAATAAAGATTATCTACATTTAAATGATTTTTAAGGTATCTCACTAATGTAACAGTCTAGCTATATGTTCAAGGGAGATATTTTGTAAATCTGTATTTTACAGAGATATATAGAATCAGTTCTTCAAAAGTATGAAAGAGTTTTCCAGAGCAGCATAACATTAGTTTACATCACTCCAATGCAGGGGTTGATTATGTAGGAGTCACTGCCAATGAGGTCTTCAGTTCAAACAAGCCACTTGTGCAGCAGTGAAGCTTACAGAGTGGGGGTGGGTTTGGGTGGGTTTAGGTGGGGTGGGGGTAGTGGATTAGTGGAATGACATAGTTTATAAGTCTCCGTGGAAAACACAAAACATCGATCTGTGGCCTAGATTTATGAATTAAAAATGAATTCATGAATTAAAACCATGTCCTGGGCCATAAAGAACCATCTTGTGGGCTAGATCTGGTCTAATGTGGCTGCCTGTAGGAGACACAGGGTGAATATTGAGATCTGATGATCTGATACAGATAAGAACAACATATAATCTTTGATTATTATTATTATTATTATTATTGTGTTGCTGTTCTTATTTGTGTTTTATAGAAACCATGGACGGCTGCTCTACAAACTGCAATGGGAACGGGGAGTGTGTTTCAGGTCATTGCCACTGTTTTCCTGGATTTCTTGGTCCTGACTGTGGAAAAGGTATGAGTTTGCTCATTGTTTCTGTTGCATTGTATTGCAATACTTGGATATAATAAATCCATCTGGGACCTGAATTACAGAGCAGTATTTCTTGCTTAGGCTGATAACTTGTCTGATTTAAGTTACCCCATTTTAAATAGACATTTGCACCATTTAAGCCTGGACTATCTTAAACATAGATGACAAGTTATTCAGCTGATCAATAAATCCTGCTTATTATACAGGCCTCAGGTATAGCTGATAGAAATTCAGATTTGAAGGGAGGTTAGTTACATCAGCAGAGTTCCTCAGCTTGATTTAGTGTGGCTCCCTTCAAGAGTTGGTCTACAGAAACGGAAACTCTTCCCCAAACAATCTGTCATTCTCTGGTGAATACCTTCAGGAATGGTACCATTTCTCTTCCTAGTCCGTGATTAATTCAATAGCCTAATGTTCCCCTGGGATCAATAAAGTTTAATTTGATTTGATTGAGTTTTCTTATTTGGAGAACTGTTTTCAGTCTCTTTTTTGAAACATCACACACCATGGATTTGTACTCACATCTTTACCACCTTCATGTGTCACCCTCAATTTTTTTCCTTATCAGCCTCTTATATAATATAGACGACGCCGAACACATTGGCAAAGCAACGGCATGTCAGGCTGTCCCCAAAGTATGGCTTACACCCTGAAGGGTGCTGCAAATTTTTGTTTTTCCAGACATAAACCTCTGAGAATAATTAAATGATAGCTCCACTACATTGCTGGTTTGCCATGTATTACAGAAATGCTTGTGACAGCACTGAATGCTTTATCACAATGAATAAGTAAATAATTGTCTAAATATCACTGGATTCACTAATACCACTAAATGCCTAGATGGATCTCACATCTCCATCACTGTTAAAGTAGTAAATGAAGCACATTAAAGGCAACCTTTAAACAGCATTAATGTACACGTACTGTCAGAACCCTTTATTCCAATTCAAAGATTTCCCAATGTGTTGTGACTTAGGGGTTACCTATGTCCACTGTCAAGATTACACAAATCATAGCTCTGTGCATACATTTATAGGGAATGTACATAACATGACAGATTTGCACAGGGTGTGTAAGTGTTCTATTCATAGCTTAAACTGAGAGTCTCATCCTACTGTACCATGCATCAAGCCAGAAGAAGAGCAACCACTTTAGCTTGCAGACCTTGCAGAGGGCAGAGTTCTCAAGGCAGACAGCCTTTTTCCTTAGAACCACTTAGATGATATAAAGAGAAATTCACTACAGTCTCAATCTTGTGCTCCTGCCTGCAAGTAAACATAACACAGAAACGTCTTGGTCTTTTCACAGGAATTAAGATTCATCCATTTTTTGACAACCACAAAATTAATTTCTAACTGGTATTAAAGCAGTTCATGTTCTAAACTAGTGTTTCTTTTTGAAAGATTAATATTCTCCATCTGGAGATCACACTTTATTAGCTTCTCCAGATGGACCATGTACAGCTCCTTTAAAGGCAAAATATTTTGTAAATCCCGAGTCTCTAAATATCACCATTTCACTTATACACAGGACATTAGGAATAAGGTCATACTTGACACAGCTGTGCTGTTGAGGTCAGTGGACCCTCACCATCTTCAGATGGGTCAGTCAAACACTGTTGGAGGATAACAAGCGAGTGCATATCATCAGACAGGACTACTGATATGTGAGATTCTGACACATGAACTCTGCCGTCCTCCCTGGATGGCCCCTCATTGAATAGTCTAATGTGGCTCCTCATCCTAGCAGAGTTTACAATGCACAACATAAGACTTTAAACTGCCGAAGCACCACTACACCTCAATGACGTGTGCTGTTGTTACTTACATTAGATTAGCTGCTCTTCTTTATTGCTGCTCCATTGTTTATTTAATGTTTTATGTTATGTTTAACTCATCTACTGTTTTTTTAACTTTTGTAATCTCATTTTTCTAAAACAAACTACTATTTTTGTGTTAGTCCCTTCCCCTCAAAAGGCTATGCCTTTCGCCTGGCCACAGTTGTAAATTAGAAAGTTGTTCTTAATCTGTGTTGCCCGGTTGCTCTGGAAAATATTAAGGGACCACAACTAAACTTTCACTTTCACTCATTTCTCACCTCATCATTATCTCTGTATAAAACATACTTTTTTTTTTTGCAAACTCCAGCCTGGCTCTTCTCTACGTCTCATTGATGAAGTGCTTCTTCCTGGATTTATGGGACTTCAGTCCTGCTTCCAGGAGGCTGTTATGAACTGTCCTAGCAGTGCACTTCACACCTGCACTTAATGTTTCCCATTCTTTTTGAAGGATACTTGATGTCTTCCTCTGATTCATGATAAACTGTTGGACAAGTTGACGGTCACCATTACAAATTCACTTCCACCCCAACCTCTACATCAGGGGTGCCCAACTCCAGTCCTGGGAGGCCGGAGCTCTGTGCAGCTTAGTTTTTCCACCGTAAATGAGAGCTGTGTGGTAAAATGAGGGTCAACAAAAAACTGTGCAGGGCTCAGGCCCTCCAGGACTGAAGTTGGGCACTCCTTGACCTATATGGTTGGGTTTTGGTAATTCCCATTGTGTCCTGCTCCACCTTGTTCTTCTGTACTGCTGTCTTAGAAACTTTGAGCCTGGAAACAATCTGCCTCACAGTGTAGTCTTCAGTGTAGTGTAGTCTCATAGTGTAGTCTTCTGACAGCAGATCCAGGATTAAACCAGGATTTAAAATGCAGTTTTTTAGAGTGATTTCTTCATTTTTTCCAGAGTAGTATTCAATTACCTCTAAAAGTACGAGGTTTCTGCTCAGCAATGTTTACATGTATGAGTCACTGGTAATTATTTTAAAATTACTGTGGTACAAACATTGCTAACATCCCCATCCATCCATCTATAATGAATGCTAACCATTAGCTAAAGGTTATTACACAAATGTTGGGGTTAGCAAACATCAGTAATATTCCTGTTATCTTGAATTACGTTTTTGAATTTCATTCTCGAAGTTCCTTTTGGTCCCTACTGTGTTGAAACTAAATGAATATATTCCCATATATAAAGTGAACCATTATATTGGATACTGTTTTTGACCTCACCACTCTGATGAATTGTAAATAAGAGTGATCTACTTGCATGTCAACTAGTTGTGCATTTTTGCAACAGTCTGTCTCTACTTTGTTGCAGCTGCGGTTTTGCCCTTTCCTTTTAAATAAATCCATAATCAGCATACACAGACACTTGTTGATGTCAATTTTTATGGCAAGTCATTTTTACAGTGATGAACTGATGACAGCGTTTTGTTGTTCCGAGAGACCGTCCTTCAGTTAGCAATAACAGACGAGTAAATTCAATCTCAAAAGTCATACTCAGCATTTCTGAAACCAGGGGCCCATGTCAGACAGCAGGATTTCTTGCTTAGCTTCACAGATTTAAAGTAGTCTGGGCTAAATGCAATTGAACAAAGATAAAGTCCATTTAAACTGGGATACCTTAAATCCAACAAGTACTCCGACTAAGCAAGAAATCCTGCTTTCTGAAACGTGAGTGTTTCACAAAGCAGAATTTCTCAGTTACCTTGGTTAAGTCATGATTGTCCAACATGAATGTTCCTTATCTAAACTCTAATTGGATGACCATGATTAGTTTCATTAGTTAGTTTTGGAAGCAATTTTTATCATTTTCATATAGTTGAAGTTTTTAGATTTTATTTTCGCATCATTACGAATATGTTTTCTTAAAGTTTTAGTCTTTGTTAAGGATAATAACCCAGGTAGGGCAAAACACAGTGCAGTTACTTGTTGGGTTTCTCTGACTGACTCATTGCTTCCCTTTGGCATGTTGTTCCGTCGTAAACCAATAAGAGATGCGTTTTGTCCCTATTTCACAGTCAGAGAATTTTACAGTTGAGACAGAGGGCTTAGCACTCCGTGATCCTTCAGGAAGGAAATTGTTCTGTGTGTTCAGCTAGATGACAGTGCTTCGGATGGTTTCCATTTGGCAGGTGCATTCCATTTCAGCAGAGTTTACGATACACAACATAAGACTTTAAACTGCCAAAGCGCTGCCACACTTCCAATGTCTTTTTACCTTGTTTATCCACAATATCTCCTGTTTAAAACATGTTGCTTTTTTCACTGAGAAGAAAGTTTCCTCTGAGGAAGCACTCATCTCCTCCACGACTCCATGATAATACCAAAACAGTACAATGTTGTGTACTCCACAAATTCAGTCAACTTTACAGTGTGTTCATAAGTTGTCTCTTCTTAAACCCCTACCATATGAATGTTTGGAACTGTGTTAATTTCTGTATTGTGATCTGTGATCATTATATATCAACAGTTTATCTATCTAAATATTCTTATAATTTGAATGTTTTCAGTGAAGCTCCATGGGCTCATGGGGATATTTTCTGTGCTTTTTCATCATAACATGTGTTTATATGTCTTTGGTTTGCTCACACAGTTTTGGAAGATGGTGTAAGCCGTCTTCTATGTCAAGTTTGCATCCACACATTGTGTGACTACTTACATAAGGTCACACAATGTGTTTGTACCTCTAAACCTGATATTCAAATCATTGAGATGTGATACTACAGTCAGTCCTGCTACAGTGCAACTAATGTGCTCACAACAATCGCATACTAAAATATACATTCCCAGTGGGAAAAGTAGGGTTAGGGGGATGCGACTCCAAAACTTAGTAACTTATACCAAACAAGACGAATAATATAAATAATAAAAAACTGATACCAGTGGCCAATAATGCAACTATGTGCATTTAAAATAAAAAATAATAGAATTAAAACCCATGCAATGCGTGGAAGTACAAAAAGTAGTTCAAGTAGAAAAGTTGGAATTTGCATAGTGCTCTTCTCTCTGACTGACAATCATGCAAATTCATATACAGTTCTGCGTAGTATTGGACTCGCGTACTATCAATCGCATTAGAACAGATTTGTGGTGTGATATCATGCATTATAGCAGGATTGAGTGTGTATATATGTTGGAAATGTAATAGCCTCCATTTTCTCTTAGTTTTGTAGAGAAAAAGATTACGGTAGCTTTTCTTTTTTTGGGAATAGAAAAGTCTGAATTGCTTTCTGAGCGCCCCAACCATTCCGTTACCATCCTTTTCTGAGGTACCTGATATGTGGAGGATAAAACCATCAGAAGTACCCAGCTGTACCCATCTCTGTCAGAAATGTATGCAGAAGGCAGTAATGCAGTGAAAATTGCACCTTCAAATAATTTACAAATCTCACCAGTCATCGTGAGGTCTTAGTGTATCTCAGTAGCACACATAACTGTTTGGGGGATAATGCTGGTATGACATCTGATTAGAGTTTTCATTTTTTTAGGTGTTGCAGCAAACCTACTTTCTCCCATTCATGGAAAGATCAGTGAACACAATGTGTGCATATTTATCCCTATCAAGGAAAGTAACGATGTGCTGACTGTCCTAAAATATTGTCACGAAATGTTTTCTTTTCTTTATTGTAAAATCCAACATGGACACTTGGCTATGCATTATCTGTGCTGTATATGGATTCATCAGCAGCTAATGAGATAAATTCTGCCTTTTTTAATAAAACACAAAGTTGCTTAAGCATATTTTGACCTAGTATCTCAAGCTACCAGCTGGCTACTGCTGATCGGCTGATTTTGCAAATATACTGCTGGTAGGTATAGACCAGTATAGTCTAGGATTTTTCAACTAGTGGCTGTGGACCTACATTAGGTAAATGGTTGGGTTGCCTCCCCCACCCTGGTTGCTGAAATTCCCAAGTGGGATTCTATGCCCCCCTCCCCATCACCACCACTCAGGTTGGCATCTTCCCCCAATGGGCTGCTGACAAGCCCAGTTTCTCCAGTTGGGCCTTGTGGTTGGAAAAGCTAAGAATCCCAGCTCTAGACTGGCCCCACCCCCACCATTTCAATCAAATGTATTTAGCTTGTTTTCAGACCCATCAGTTATGTAACTATTAAGCCGGTGAGCTGATGCTTAAGAAGTGATGCTGCAAAAAAAAGGTTTTACTGGTCAGTTGTTATTATCAGGTGCAACCTTTTTCATGAAATACAGTTATTATAAACATAAAGGTAAAACTAATGGAGTGATTTTGAGAATGAAGATACTTACGCTTTATTATAGGTGTACATTGCTGCTTGTGTGCTATGTTGCATGTGCAACACAAACACAACAAAAGCCAAAAGGTCTTTGTAGAAAGCACATCTGTACTTTACTTTATTGTGAGAGCTTCCACTCACATCATGTTCCCCAAATGCCAGCCCATGTTCACCCTAGAATAAAATCACCTTAATAAATCTTTTTAGAGCCTCCGGGTTTTCAGACATAAGTGCCCAAAAACATTGTGTAATATGTAAGGAATAAACCACAGCTAGTCAAATAAAATAGTAGGAATCTACTTATGCATTGATTCCTTCAGAATACGTTCCATGTCATCTGTCATTCGTTTACTGCAACTGAAGTGTTGCCTTTGTCTTTAAAATAAATCCATAATAATCATATGCAGTCATTAATATTTACACCTGCAACCTCATAAAGAATGGAGCTTGTAATTTTGTTTGTAAAACCTTTTACAAAAACAATTACTGCAAAATTCAAATACAAATTCTATTTCACAAATGAGATGAAGCACTATTCAAATTAATTTTTTTCTGAAGGACTGATACAATATAGATGGTAATATGTCTCGAAAATCCTTCTGAGCATTGCTACTAGTATAGGATGGGGATCTTATTCTGCTGCAATGGGGGGTGTAAAAAATGATCTGTTATGGGAGATGAAATCAGCTGTGAAGTATTGGAATCCATTTACATGTGTATAAAGAACTTTTACAAAAATGCAGGCATTTGGGAATAGGAGAAGGATAAGATTTTTGGTAAGAGATGGCACTACATCAGATTTCAGAGCAAAGCCAAAACATAATGGCTACTGTAGACAACAGGTGATAGTGTGGCACCTAACTGGACTATATGAGCTAAATTTAAGCACAAAGAGCTACCTGACTGATTACTGATTGTATTTATTTGGACATTTATGGGAAATTTCAGGTGTGAAATCAGATATAAAGAAGATGCCCATCATTGGATTAGCAGCGGGGAATTTTATGCTGTCAGCAAAAAGGTTTTTATTAGCTTTGTAGCAAAGTCTCTAATTTCACTTCACAATGTTTAATCAACACTACATTGCAAATCAGAGGTAGTGACGAAAATGTTATTTACAGTATTACCAGCCGTAGTAGTTTCTTAAATGGAAGTCTGCTTCCTGATATGGATGCATGCCTAAAATCGCTCCATTCATTTCCATCTTTAAAGAATTAGTGACACACAGAGGGTTCAATGGAAAACATTGAATCTTTATGAAATAAACATGCTAGATAAAAAGGATAATTAGCTGTTGTGTATATATGTCTGAATAGTTTAGTTAAGATGCAACATAATGTCATATCAATTTTGTGCACCATTATGTGTGTATGTGTGTTTATGTGTTATATAAGTGTATTTTTTCACTGTTATTTTAAGGATTTAAATTGACAGGTTGTTATAACCTGTTGTAACCCCTTGAATTGTATGGCAAAGTTTTGTTTTCCAAAGGGAAAACTACATTTTTAAAATTGTCAAAATACCAATATAACACATGTCCACCCCATCATAAATAGCCTGAATGAACTTGCAATTATTTGATAAAATAAATTGATTTTATACAAAACAATAACCTAGAAATTACACAAATACATTTTAAAAAGACAGCTGAAACTGAACTGACAGTAACAACTGAAAGTCATAGCTATTGCTCTTGCTTACTCAGTAGACTTAATCCAATGTTGTACATATTCTAAGAAATGTATGCTATTTCTTACTATACACGCATGGGCTTTATACTTGAGATAAAAATGCAACGCATAGTTCCAGCCTTGTACCATGTGTCCTACAGTAGGATTGCATGGTTTGGAAGCTATTGGTACAGGAAGAGACTAACTGAGAACCGGATGCCAACCCACTTCACACACACCTACACGCAACATCAGTTAACTTTAGCATGTTCTTGGATTGTGGGGGGAATAAACCAGAGTGCCTGGAGGAAACCCCACAGAAAGACAGGGAGAACATGCAAACTCCACACATGAAGCCAGGGCAGATACTCGAACCCAGGGCCCAGAGGTGCAGGGTAACCATGGCAAGGTATTTTTGCCTCCATGCCGCGTTTCACAAATAAAGACGCCATTACAAACTTCTTTTATTGGGTGTTTGAGAAATTAACCAAAAGGAATTTTATGGCATCTTGCCACTACCTTTGCCATTTTAAATAATTATAAATCTTTTAAAATATGCATGTATTTTTCAAAATTATGTAAATCTGCTGCCAGCTTCGCAGTATTGCTGTTATTTTTACATTCTGTTCTTACACCTACCCTGCCTATGTAAACTCAAATAAAAACTGCTTTAAATGATCAATCATTTCCGAGGTGCAAGAACAGTAGCTTCACAGATTAATTTGCATGAGAAAAGAAATCAGTTTAATTTTACAATTGACCTACATTCAGAACTATGTTTTTTTCAAAATGTTGACAGATTATTGCCTCATAAAACTCACGTTGCATGAATAGTTTATTGTACTAAATTTACTCTTGAAATAAGTGTTAGTCCACGGTCACAACAGCAACATGATCAACAACAGTCAGAATAATGATTATTATTTTTGATTGTTTTTTTTCAGCCTGCCTGTTTTGAATTTAATCTTGGTTGTGGTTGCATACAGTATGCAGCAAGTCTTGGAAGGGTAAAAAAAAAAATACATACGGATTATTTTTTTTCTTTTATTTCTCTGGCAGGCAAGGTAATCAAATGTGCACTCATCCAGTATCCTACGGTGTCTTCATCACACGACTGCAGACGGAGGCTGGAGCTTCTCCCAGTTAGCATAAGGCATAAGACAGGGAACAGCATGGATGGGATGCCAGTCCATACACACTAAGGCCAATTTAGAGGCACCGGTTCACATAAGTGCATGCCTTCGGACAGCAGCAGGAAATAAGGAGAATATGCAATAATATTAACACAAACACAATGCGAGGGGTTTACTTATGAGTGGCCACCCTGTCAGAACATCTCTCCATAAGCTCTCTGTGTGAAATAAGACTTTGAAAACACCTATTATTATATCATCAATAAAAACATGTAAAATGCAATTGTTTTCAAGTCGTTTTTTAGTCAAACAGTGGCGGTAAGTGCAGGAGTTCAGATGCAAATGCAAGTACAAGTGGTTCACAGGCTGATCATTACTGGATTTCAACATCACAATAGTGCTGTCAGATTTCTTACACAACAAAAAAGCTGCCCTGCATTAGCTTGCAATTAAAGGACAGGATGACCCAATCCCAATAAAGCCAAGGAGCTGCTGGTCAATCTGCACAGCACTGGTCAGAATCCAGTCGGCCCAGTGAACATCCGGCGACTGGGCATCGAGGCTGTCAGCTCTTATAAGTGTTTGAGTATTTACATGAACAATAAACTGGACTGGACTGACAACACAGATACGCTTTACAGGAAGGGCCAATGCTGGCCCTGCCTGCTGAGGAGATTATGGTCTTTTGCAGTCCAAGGGGTGCTCCCAAGACCTTTTATGACTCACTAGTAGCATCAGCAGTCCTGTATAGCAGTGTATTCTGCAGCGGCTTCTCCGTGGCAGGCAGGAACAGGCTGGACCAGCTGATCAAGAAGGAAGCAGAGCAGTGTGCTTCAAATTACCTCACAATATATCAGGATTTTTATAGAGGACAGAAGAAATTTTTTGTTTATTTTTTTTCTGTTGATTTAGACATGTTCTAAAATAAAATTGTGTTTTTAACAACCCAGAAAAATAGCCTCGAACATTTTCCTTGACTACGTAAGAAGTTCGCATAGTACTGCAGGTGTGCCCTGTGATGGACTGGCATCCTGTCCATGGTGTAATCCGACTGTGGGCTCTGTGCTGCCTGAGATAGGCTCCAGGTGACACTGATAAGTGGCTAGAAGATGGATGGACCATCGCAAGAAGGCATTTATTTTGTGGTTTTTAGTTTCAAAAACATGTATTTTCATTTTTAGACTCAAAAGCCAGAGACCACTGCAGCTAGAGATGGATAAATTGAAATGATGCATGAAATAACAGGATTTCACAGGATGAGGCAATGAGTTCCAACAGATGGCTCTGCGTCTATGCAGGCAGTTATTAGCGACAGTCAAAGTTAACTCCCAAGTTTGTGATTCCATTGCATACTTGCAGGTGTGTGGCCATTTGCTTGTGATTAGAAGGTTGCCAGTTCAAATCCTGCAGTCAGCAGAGTGGTTTCATCATTGGGTCTTTCAGCAAAGCCTTTAACCTCGAATGGGGGCTGGCCGTCCCTGTTTTCTCAATTGTACATCGCTTTGAATAAAAAGTCTGTCTAAAGTTATGTAATCCAGTGAATTTATTTGCTTTAAGAGAAATTGCCCTACTAGAGGTTGCATTGCTGTTGTGCTGTCAAGGTAGAAAATTCAGGCAGGATTTGTATAACTAGAAAGAATCCAGGGAGATATTTTCTGTAAAAGCATATGCACAATTGCCACATGTTCTGTTACAGATGCTTGCCCAGTGTTATGCAGTGGGAACGGGGACTACCAAAGAGGGCACTGCATGTGCCACCAGGGTTGGAAAGGACCTGAATGCGACATCCAGGAGGACCAGTGCCTGGACCCAACCTGCTCCAATCATGGTACCTGCATCCAAGGCATATGTGTGTGCATTCCTGCATACAAGGGAAATAGCTGTGAGCAAGGTAAGTCCCTAACCCCCCCGCTTGCTGTAGAGTCAGGCCCAATTGATTTAGGTGTAATCAGCTGTAAGCATAATAAATACTACCGTGTGTGGTTAACTCAATGGAGTGGCAAGTTTTTTTGTTTAGTTTTAAGGGGTGGTGTGTGGTTCTGCTGGTTAGAACAGTGGGCATGTGATTGAACGAGTACTATTACAAATATCCCATCATCAGTGGAGTAATTTCACCGTTTGGTCCTTGACCAAGAAGCTTAAGCCGCCACGGCCTCAGGGACTGTTTGATCCTGCTTTCTCCACTGTATGCTAATAAACATGGTAATGTATTTTATATTCAAAATGGTTATGTAGGACATACAGGCAGTCCATACTTTAAGAACGTTTCACTTATGGAGAACTCATACTTACAAAGGACTGTCAAAAAACTGTTTATATAAAAAATGTAGGTAAATATAATGGTTTGTAATAACAAAGGCACGCACTTTGGGATGCTCATGAAAACATCTACAGGTTTTTTTGTCCGAGGTACTACAGTATCATATGTAGTTACTTTTTTATTACTATATTATTATTATTATTATTATTATTATTATTATTATTATTATTATGTACAGCATGATTATTTTTCCTACAAATTCAGGTTAAGGACAGGTCTTAGACAACAGATCTTGCTTGTAACCTGCGGACTGTCTATATACGACATTTCCATTACATATAATTATATTCAATTACAATTTAAATATTACTCATTACTACTCTTGTCCTTACCTACTAAATGCAGCATTGTGAGTGGAGAGTCCTGACGCGTATTTTCTGTCTGGCTCCTCTTCAGTTGACTGCCTTGACCCCCAGTGTGCTGGACATGGCGTTTGTGTGAGAGGGGAGTGCTTGTGCTCACCTGGCTGGGGAGGGGAGGGCTGCGGAAGCCCCCTGCCAGACTGTCAGGAGCAGTGCTCAGGGCATGGAAGCTACATGCCTGATGCTGGCACTTGTATGTGTGATCCCAGCTGGACGGGTACAGATTGCTCCACAGGTAACGCTAATTCACACCAGTGATGTCTCATGTTTCTTGCTTGTTCCATTTCAAAATCATGGGAGCAGAAAACATATTGTGAGAATATCGAAAAGGCACTGCATATATTCACCCCCAAGGAACTTTTTGCGTTTTGCTGTTTTACAGCTCTGAACCACAACAAATTTCGTTTTTTTTTTGACACCGATAAACAAAAAAAGAGTTCTGTAGAGTGACCATATTCACAAATCCCTATGAAGTGGTCTAAATTAATTACAAGTATAAAGCATAAAATAATATATTGCAGACGTATTCACCCCCTTCAAGTCAGTGTTCTGCTATCTGCTATCGGCCTTGCACGTTTGCACACTGCAGTTTTTCCCCATTCTTTTCCGTGAAATTGCTCGCGCTGTATCAAGTTGCACGAGGAGCATGACTGAACAGATATTTTTAAGTCCAGCCACACATTTTCAATTGAACTTGCTAAGTCAGCGCCCCGCCAGAAGCTAACACCCTAGGCGGCAACCTGTGCTGCCTGATAAGCCGGCTTGCCCTGTGTTTAGTACATATTAATGCTCGCAAGAACGTTATCCTGTAGATTTGTGGTTTAGTTTGTTTTGTATTTGTACCAATAAAATATCTTTCATTATTAATATTGTTATGCTATTTAATGGAGCTGTGGAAAAACATGCATTAGTTCTTTCAGTAAATAAGTATGAGAAATAATAAGTAAGACAGTGATGAAGGTATGAATAATGAAGACCAACCACAAGTGTGAATACAACCAACAGCAAGGCAGGGCAACAGGGAACAGGTGGAACTATAATATATAAGTAATGGATGAGGGAACTCTAGCAATTGCCATGACTATGCAAAGGACCAGTACAAGCAGAACATCATAAAACAGAGCACAAGCACGCTAAGTGAAAACAGTGAAGTAAGGATACTGATAACAAACATTAGGGGAGGGGAGCAGAAAATAAACAGGTGAAAGCTGGACTAGAATCCACAACCAGAGGCTTCTCAGCCTCTAAGCCAGGCACTCAACCCATGAAGCCATGTAGCAGTTTGCAGAACAGACAACACACTAGAGTTAAAAAGCTAGAGGCAGAGAAGGGGGGAATAGGCAGAACGGCCAGCGAAAGCAGGAAAATATTTACAATATGAAAGGGCTGTGGTTTCTTAACTATTAGAGATAGAGTTTTAATATTGGGGATTTCTCTATAAACTACTGATATAGGAGCAACTATGTTCTTTTTCAGGGCAATCTTTTTCAGGTGTCTTGGGACCATCTGGGTGATTTGATATGGAATGACCCAAGAGCAAGAACTAAATTTACTCTATTTACAAATAATTGAATTCAGGTTTTTACATTTTCCATGCATTATTTCTGACTCTTTCCTCTTATTCTAATTATCCATCAGTGGCACACCAGACACCTTAATGAATATTTTTCCTTGCATTCTGAGTACAAATTATCCCTTGCTAGCAGTTTTTGGTCCTTTTTCCACAATTAATTCCTTGGTTGTATATGATAACATTCCTCACTTAATGACAAAGTTCCGTTCCTATGACTATAGTTCTGCAACTGATCTCGCCAAGGGGACACACTTGGTGTGATGATTGTCCACCACGGGTCACTTAGACACTCACATGTAACTCACATGTAATCCAACTACACATTGGATTTTAGAAGCTACAGACAGAACTTTTAAATAATTGAAATATAAAAACGCATAAAACAGCATATTGTACAAATTATTATCATGTGCAGGCTTTGGAACATGGTTCTAGAGAAATAAACAAGTCACACAGTCTTGTATTGACTTGAGTACTAAATGTACCAATTAGTCATTAATATTGCTGTCAGCAGTCTTTTGTACACGAAACAGAATAAATTAAACAAAATGTTCAGTTCCATTCAATTCAATTCAATTTATTTTTGTATAGCGCATTTTCACATTACATTGTCTCAAAACACGTTACAGCATCCCCCAGAGAGCAAGCCAGAGGTGACAGTGGCAAGGAAAAAACTTCCTAGTAGGAAGAAACCTTAGGAGGAACCAGACTCAAAGGGGGAGCCCATCCTCCAGGGGGCAGCAGAGGAAGCCCTAACCCTAACCAGACCCAATGGGAAGCCCATCCTCCAGGGGGCAGCAGAGGAAGCCCTAACCCTAACCAGACCAAAAGGAGGAGCCTGTCCTCCAGGGGGCAGCAGAGGAAGCCCTAACCATAACCAGACCCAAAGGCTGAGCCCATCCTCCAGGGGGCAGCAGAGGAAGCCCTAACCCTAACCAGACCAAAAGGGGGAGCCCATCCTCCAGGGGACAGCAGAGGAAGCCCTAACCCTAACCAGACCCAATGGGGGAGCCCATCCTCCAGGGGACAGCAGAGGAAGCCCTAACCCTAACCAGACCAAAAGGGGGAGCCCATCCTCCAGGGGACAGCAGAGGAAGCCCTAAC
>JABFDZ020000042.1:2021452-2039208 GCA_019775955.2 Pollimyrus isidori
GGGAATCACAGGAGGTAACGAGGGGGGCGTGGCACACGAAGGGCTGGAACAGGACGGACGACGCGGGACGTGACAATGGCATTCTTTCTGGTGATTAAAGTGACAAAACGATACATTTGAAAAACACAGCGAAAATGTCTCTCACCAGAAATCATGGCTCGGTAACTTTAGATAATCCGTAGGCGCTCGCAGTTAGCAGCTGCATGTAGGAACTGCTTTACTTCTACCTTAGTCCAACCATATCACTGCGCTGAAGTTAGTGCTGGGCCGTTTATACTCATGACAACGTGACCTGGTGTAAACATCAATGGCGTCTTACTTAGCTGAGCTGTAATGTTAGCTAAGCACTGGGATACTACCTGAGCCAGCAATATCGGTTTAGCAACGTTGCACTACTTACTCAGCCCTACTTATTTTAACTAGAATACGCGCACAAATATTAGAGTAGTACACAGAGTCCAGAGCCCAGTTACAGAATTGTTGATTTAGGCATGGATCTTGGAGTTTGGAATACAGTCTGTAGGGGAATATAATAATAAATGCTGAGTTAACAGCATTGAAAAATATGTTATCTGGTGCGTGAGGTGGGATAAGACAGCGTGAAGGCAATAGTAGTGGTGTTTATATGGACCTGGTTGCCCTATATGCATAGTGGTCTGGTAGATGGTATCCAGGGTGGTAGATGGGAGATGGCAAAAGTGTGGACTGTCTGGGGGTTTCCAGGGGCTTGCTTAGGAAACACTGCTTTATAGTATAACATGGACAGCACTGTGTTTCAGACGGGCTGACAGACTGTGTGGACCCAGACTGCTGCCAGCAGGACAACTGCCACAGTAACCCCGTGTGTGAAGGCTCCCCGGATCCCATGGACATCATACAGCAGAGCCCCCAGCCACTTGGGTCATCTTTCCCACGCCTCTTCTTTGACCGTATTCGCTTCCTAATTGGCAAGAGCAGCACCCATGTGTTCCCTGCCGATGTTCCATTTGACAGCAGGTATGGCAAACTTCTCACTTGCCTGAATTTGTGGATCCTGAGGCTCAACACCTGTCAGTTGATCCAGTTTATTTTTTTTTTGTCTTCAAACCTTGGTTCTTAGAAGATGTACTGCACAACACATTGCACTTAAAGCTAATGCAGCTTTTAAAAATCCATGGTTTGTGTGTCTCCAGCTTGGTTCAATATAATTTTGTTACAAAAATCCAGGTCATTGAAAATTAGTTATGTGGAACTCTGTGGCACATAATTACTCCATGCATGGATGGGGCTGTCATTGAAGAAATATAGGACTTATCTGCATAAACATAAAAGTATATGCATAGAGATGTACATGTTTCCATGGAGGTTGATGAAGAGTGTTTTCAGATGTTACAGTTTTGAATATGCTGAATAAGAATTCACACATTATTATATTCTGCAAATTATACTACGCCCTTAGAAATTGGAAGTGTTCTGCTGCATGCACACTTCGTTCTTGAGGTCTTTGCTGTGCCAGCGTGTGCTGCTGCTGTTTCACGTTTTAGTGAGGTCGGGTATTTGTTATCCAATTTAGAAATCCCAGCTGATGAAAGCCTAACCCTTCTCACTTTATTGAATATGTAAATATACGGTAATTTCTCTGCCATCCCCCTGCTGATTCTTTATAGTCGCGCAGCTGTGATCCGAGGCCGGGTGGTTCTAGCGGATGAGACCCCATTGATGGGCGTCAACATCAGTTTCCTGCATCATGCGGAATATGGCTTCACTGTTAGTCGCCAGGATGGCAGGTATGGTTGTGTGGGGGGGGGGACCCCATGGACATTATGCCAGGTCAACACAGGGAATACACCAGAGGCAGCCTTGATCCTGGTGTGCCGCTATCCAGCAGGTTTCCATCTTGCATGAACCACACCTGATGTCAGGCAGATAGTAATTGATCAGGTAGGATACAAAACCTGCTGGATACCTGCAGTCCAGCATTTGGATTGCCTACCCCTGGTACACACAGATACATAATGAGCAATGAGCAATTGAGACTGCATGTCTTAAGACACAAGGGTTTTACAACATTCATCAAGCAAAATACCATCCAATCAGTCAGATGCAAAAACATGCATCTATAATAATATAGTTCAAAAAAGTAATATAGTACTAGACAGTTCTTGAAACCATGTGTGATCTTGATATGGTGGTGCTTTTTTTCAGTTTTGATCTGGTTGCTGCTGGAGGGATCTCCATAACACTGGTCTTCCAACGTACGCCATTCTTTACTAAGAAGCTCCCTGTTTGGTTGCCATGGAACCAGTTTGTGGTCCTGGATAAAGTCATCATGGATAAAGTGGAACCTCAACCCTCTACTTGTAACATCAAAAATTTTGTGATCCCCTACCCCGTTGTCCTACCCCCACCACTAACTCAGTTTGCAAGTACCTGTGGGGAAAGAGGACCAGTAGTCCCAGAACTGCAGGTATGAAAGGGATTGTTAAGGGTGTGTTAAAAAAAATGATAGTAACTAAGACATAGCAGCTGCAGTGACTGTCTCTATGTGTGTATCTTAGTTGTGTTTGACTGTAACCGACAGACAAAAAAACCCCCATAAAACTCTGTAAACCAGAAGTAAAGATAGGATTATGAAAGACAATCTTTCATAATTAGTGGTTTCTTTTCGGCAGCATAAACAACACAATTTCAGCTTCCTTTGAGTTACATTTAAAATAACCATCAGATTCATTCTGCAGAAATTGAACACCAATTAGAATAATGGCTTTAAGATTATTCATTTTGCGAGTTGTAAAGTTTCAGAACCTGTACAGTTCAGGGTGCCATGCTTAGATTTCAGAGGTTGTTCTGTTGGATCATATGCATATCATGGTAAATGGACTGTATTTATATAGCACTTTCCTACTCCTACAAGTACTCAAAGCACAATTCATGCCTCACATTCACCCATTGATACACCATCTTTATGGGTTCCATTATCGATATAGTGTAAGGTTATAGGACATCGACTCGCTAATATTGGACAGAATATATTATCTTATACTACTACAGTAAATTACTAGTCTCTAAAACTGAGTAGTTCATACAGTATGTGCTAAATGTATAATCATACCTATTGTTTGATGGTTGCTTTTATTTTTAAACATTCTCATGCACATGTAACCTTCACATATAAAGACAATATCAAATAAAAAGTCACACAGCTCTTTGTAACATAGAAACTGGTAATACAAAACGGTAATACAAGTGCAAGAAAGTCGTGCACTGTGGGATCAAAAAACACAACAATGCCGTATCACCGCATTTTATCGCATATATTTTTAAATCCTTTTGAAAGCTTGGATGACTTTTGCATGTGGTGGTTAATATGATGATCGCATACATGTATAGTTTTGGGTGTAAAATTATTACAGTGCGAAACTGCATCATCTGTTTTTACCAACAAGGCTAAAGCAACTGAAAATTGTGCCAAATGGTGACTATTATACAAAACCATTTGCATACATATAGTGAAACATCTGGAAATTAAGTGAGAAACAATGAAATGGTTTTGTGCTGTGCAGAGTGACAGCATGGTGTTGGGATTAAGCTTGTTGTTTTGCAAATGTCAGTTGTCAGTTGGGAAATGCTCCAAAGCAGTCAAGGAAAAACTGTAATACACATTAGTAATAAACATTAAATGATTATAGGATTATACAGCTGTAATGTCTTGTTCAGTATACATATTATGAATGCAGTGTTTTAAGAGATGTTGAGGTATACTTACATGCTACTTATGAATGTTCCATGAATGCATTTTGAAGGTGCAGTTAATGTAAAGCACTACCCAGTATTTTGTATAACGATTCAATGGTTGCTTTTATTTTTATAGATTTAAAAGCAAGAGGTAGATTTAGCAGAATAGTATAAGAGTGGCTTCATCGTGCAGGTCTGCTTTGGGGTTTCCAGGCTGTACAGGAAGAGATCAACGTCCCTGGTAGCTACATGAAGCTGAACTACCTCAGCACGCGTTCCCCAGGATACAAGTCTCTGCTGCGTGTCGTCCTCACTCAGTCTGTCATCCCTACCGGCTTGGTTAAAGTACATCTGACAGCAGCTGTTGAGGGGCGTGTCTTCCAGAAGTGGTTTCCAGCCGCTCCCAGCTTGGTCTATGTCCTGGCCTGGAATAAGACAGACATTTATGGCCAGAAGGTCTATGGCTTGGCTGAAGTAATAGGTATGTTTTTTTTTTCCTTTTTTTTGAAAATATGTAGCATTAAACAACAAATACATTATCTACTAAAGTATGACTGCACAATCACACAATGCAGTTTTAGGTTTGGTGGCTATTCATACAGTTGAAGACCCCTCAAAAGAATCATCACTTCTGCAGTGACGACCATCTTTAAAAGATCGCATTGCAGTATTCTGTTGTCTATTTCATGTTATTCTCATACCATACTTGTTTCAGAGAAATCCAAATTCAGTCCATCTCTTTCTGTGCTGTGCATGATGCATGTCTTCAGGCATCATATATATGTCATATATTGACAGTGTAAAACAGATAATATAATTTGTTTCATTGAGCCAAAGCACACTGGCTTTTTCTATACTCCACAAATCCAAGAAAATTTCAATCATAGTAAATAGTGCCAGATTATCTACTGCACAGTGTAGTAGTTATCTGGATATTAATGTGCCTCCTTTAGTCCATAAATTGTCTTCCAGGTATCTTTCCTCCATAGTTCTTCCAGGCACTAGCAATAAATACAGTTTAATAAATAATTATCCATTCATACTGGTGTATATACTGTATAATGCTCCAGCAATTTTGATTAATGCTTCACACCTTACATGTACAAAACATTATAGAAGCATATGCTTGAAATAGAGTGACCAGACGACAAAATAAAACCTATGAGTTTGTGCATTGCACCTATTTCAATAAGCATGTATTGTCAAAGAAAACTCTTCACCCTATTCAGAATTGCAAGCAATGAGGATTTTAACAGTATAAGACGGACTGTGCCCCAACTATCACTGAGTGAGACCTTAACAATGGTCTTTTCTATGTTCTTTTCTGTACTCCATGCATCTTTCATAGCTTGTCAAATCAGCCATATGTGGTTTAGACCAGGACAGAAAATCAACAGAAATAGATTGCCGGAAAAGTACCCCCCCTCTCCCATACACACACACAGTGATTTCCTCCCACAGTCCTGTGGTGTTATAATTTTTTTAGCGAACAACAACAAGTTCCTGAAAGGCTCAGTATATGACATGAACCAAGTCTGTCCAGGTATAGTGTTTTAAGTTTTAACCTTTCAAGGTTTGACAAGACTGAGACATAGATATGAGGGAGAATAGACAGAAAAATCCTGCAAAATGCCTTTGATCTTGTACAGTATATAGGGCAATCTATAGTTAGTCATGTGAAAGTTCAGTGTAACACAAGTGCTGAGAGACCCATAAATACAATAATCATCATCACCTACTACAACTGGGATATGGCGCTTCTACTTCTTACGTTAAAAAAACACGGAATTGTAGTCGGAATTAATGATTTTCTGAATAGAACATGCCTTTATTGTTCATATGGACAGCAAATATATTTTTTCATATCCCATTTTGCTCTTCCATGACTGGCACAAACACTTATATTCATGTATTTCATTTAAGTTCGTGGCCCAGTTACAATACATTTGAATGTCTGTGGAATGTTTAATGTAACAACAAAGAGAGCCACTGCCATTCAACGCAACATTGCTGTGGGAAACACTGGATGTCTGACAAGGGCTGGATGTCTGACAGCATCAGCGAACATCCCTAGTTTAACTAAATTGTCCTACTAAAGAATTTCGTGATTTTATAAATGGGAATAATTGGAGTGTGAATATTGTTTTTTCTCACATACACTATTCTTGATATATGCTTTTATTGCATAACAGTTTAATGTATGCAGGGTAGTAAGTCTGTAACCAGATGGGAGCACTTCCACAGGCAAGTAATGATACCAGTGATTCCTGGAAAAGGCCTCCAAGGTCTGACAGTATAAAAACTCCTCTGTTACCATGTCCTCTTGATTCGCGCTCATAGGCTATGCAAATCTCTAATGAGCTGTGCAGTGTTTTAATACAGTACACAGATGTTTTGTTACATATGCTATTTGAAGGTGAGTTTAAGGTGACTATAATGATTCATCCAATTTCTATACTCACTCATCCTATGCAGGATCACAGGAGCCTAGAGCCAAACCATAAGCTAAATATGTAAGACAGGGAATAATGCAGGCTGGGTGCCAACCTATTCACACATGCAGGCAATTTGTCAACTCCAATACATCTTTTCGATCTGGGGGAGGGGGCGATATTCAGAACACGCAAACTCCACGCATGCAGAGGTGGGCAGAAACTCAAACCCAGGATTCCAGAGATGTCAGGCAGCTGTGTAGCCACTGTACCGCCATGCCACCCAGCTGTAACGATAATACCATAATTACTACATCATTATCAATACATTTTGTGCTACCGCTTGTCTTATTCAGGGGTGCAGGGGGGGGCGTAGCTTACTCCCAAACAAGGCAAGGATCAACCCAACATGGGGCACCAACCACAACAACACAGGGGGCAGAGACTCGAACCCTGGTCCCAGAGGTGTGAGGCAATAGTGCGAACCATCGCACCACTGTGCTGCCCCTTGTGTGTAAAATTACGAACTGCTATTTTTGTGCTTTTGTGCTGTTTTTTGTGCTTTGGCAGCATGGAGAGAGAGTGAGAGTGAGCAAGCAGTCAGGCAAGTTTGTCCATTGTATTTGTCCATTGTATTTGTCCATTGTATGTTCTTGTGCTCTGCAATAGAGTGGGATCCCATCTTGGGTGTTTTCCTGCTTTCCTTGGGATGGGCTCTTTGTACTTCATTACCTGTTAGAAAATGTGTGGGGATGTGACCTTATACAGTACGCTACAAAGTGAAAAGGTGATCTTTGCTGAAAGAACATTGATTTACATGAACATTTTTATGTTTTGAAGACAAAATAATGCATTTTGCAATACTTCCCGATAGTGTATGTTTTAGGTCATAGTGTTATGTATGCTTATCGGATGAGAACTTTTGCCATTGCTTGGTAGCATGAGTTTATTCTTAGGTACTTTTTAGTGATTTTGGTGCATTATGGAGGTGAGATTAACTGTTGGGCTAAACTGCATAATGGTGATATTGATGGAACTGTGTGAAGAGTTTTGAAAAAGTGACTTTAGTATAAAGAAATGCTTTTTTGCAATTGTATAAAACTACAATTGTGTGGCACTGAAAGAATTATTCATGAAGAAAGGCTCAATACAGTACGGAAAAAATGGGCTTCGCTCCTAGTGATATAACACCATTATCAGAGTGCTGGAACGCAAAAAAAGAATCAATCAAGTATGACATGAAGAGGTTGCACTTTGCTTAACACGATTTTATGCAACGTCTCTATGGAGACATTGAATAAAATCGTATTAAGGAAAGTGCGGCCTCTTCTTGTAATACATTAAGAAAGGCTGCGACATTCAAATTAGTTTATGAATTAGTAGTTAGACTGAAACCAAATGATGATTGTGTTTTTCTTTCAGTGACTGTCGGCTATGAGTACGAGTCGTGTCCTGATTTCGTTGTCACGGAAAAGAGGACGGCATTGGTGCAAGGCTTTGAGATGGTTCCTTCCAACTTAGGTGGCTGGTCACTGGATAAGCATCACACTCTCAACTTGCAAAGTGGTATGGATCATAGATTTGTTTCCTTCTGCTGCATACACTGCAGGCACATAGCCCCGTACAAAAATTATGGGTTTGAACCCCCCCAAAATTTGTTTACCACCAGCCATGCAGGCAGTCACATAAATTATTAGTTATTAGTTTGAACCCCCCTCTAAAAATGGTTCCAGCCCCAAGTTGGCAACATTCACCAATGGGAACCCCCCCCCCCAATTGGGCATATCCTACCAAGGGGGACATCCGCCCAAAATATATTTCTAGCCTTATATACTCTAGTAGATTCATGTATCTGTTATAGCAAAATTCTCTGAAAAAGTGATCAAAGCTAGTGTTCAAGCAGTGAACAAGGGCTATAAATGATTTAATGACAGCAATTGTATATATCTGTAGTGTCCCACTCATGATATAGAATGAATAATAAATATATTGTGGCCACGTTTTACTAAATTGTCCCCACAATATATAGAAATATGGGTACAATATATATAATTATTATGGTTATGTCATGAGCTGGTCTCAATATATATCCCTTCATTCAGGTCTTTATTTTTCAGCAGGGTAGTATACAGAATGCTCTTGTAAAGACCTTGATTATTGAAGTGCTTGCATGTGCTTGCATGTCTGGAGTTAGCACCACAGTGTACAGTGGGGGTAAATGGGATTTGCGGTGTTGGGGTTTAATAAACATTTTTGTATTGCGATTAGTTTACAAAAAGTAATGTTTCGGGATTTATGAGAGATTTAATATTTAATGCATATGGTATTTACCAAGTGGGGTAACAAAGTTACCATATTTGAGAAAAAGGTTTTTAAAGATGTACGTTACTTAGTGTAAAAGAAGGAAAAGGACTACACTCAGTGACCACTTTACGTTTTTTCTCAATTGCTTTGGCGCAAGAAACACGCTTGGGGCAGTGATTGGCACAGTGGGCTAAGACTCTGCCTGTGATGGGAAGGTGGCCGGTTTAAGCCTTGGCAGAATAGTAACATGCTCCTGGGTTCCACACATTGACTGAGCCTGTGCTTTGACCTCCAAGCTACGGAGAGAAAGACGGAGCTGGCAAACCGTATAGTTCTAATGTACCTGTACTTGTGCAAATGCTAAATAAAATATTATTACATACATGACTTTCTTATGACTTTAAATGTATTTCTCAGAAGAGTTTATATACAGCACAACACTATGGTTAGGCAGCAAATGGCCGTCGCGCACCCATAATATTAACTCGCGTCTCAAAAGAAAATAATTCTCTCAGTAAACAAATTTGGAATTTGTGGGAAACAATGAGTCATGATGTTCTGCTGTGCATAAGTGATGTCATGGTGTGGGGATTACACTCATTGTTTTTTAAATGTCAGTAGTCATTTGAGACATGTGCCAAAGCAATTGAGAATGAAAATGTATTAGGTACACCTAACTAATACTGGGTAACACCTTCTTTTAACCTTAAGAACTTCAGAAGGGTGGATTAGTGGCGCATTTGGAGAACCCATTTTGTACATTTTTCCCCAAGCTGTTCATTTTGTGCTGTTAGTATTACCTCACCACCATTGCTAACGAGGTGTTTTCACTCGCAGAACTTCTGTTGTCTGGGTGTTTCTCTGTGAATTCTTGACAGTGTGGTGGATGTAAATCTTGGGAGAGCGACTGCCTCTCAGATGCTACAGCACCATGCTATCAGGCAACAGCACTCACAACATATTCATAACCACTTGGATCAAATGTATTAGCTTTTGTAATGTTCAGCCAACCAGTGAGTGATTCATTTGGCCTGCATGCTTTATGTGTAGAGTTACAGCCACATTATTTGTGGGGTGAGGAGCACGTTCTTTGCACTATTAAGCAGCTGTGTGCAATAAACAGGCCACTGAGTTTAAAATGTTTTTTTGGAAAAAGGACTCCATGACAGAATCATTTCTGGACCTGTCAAAGCTTTTTGGATGTTCCAATTTAAATAGACAATTAGAAATTCACATACCAGTGCTGTAAACATCGTTGTGCAAAAGCCTTCACATGAACTCCCTTTCTGCCCATATAAATATCATGTTTATGGTGGCACCGTTCCCATTCTCTTTTTATGATACAGGTATTTTGCATAAAGGGAATGGGGAGAATATCTTCATATCTCAGCAGCCTCCTGTCATCAGCACAGTTATGGGGAATGGGCAGGTGCGATCCACCTCCTGTGCCAGCTGCAATGCGCCACCATTGGACAACAAACTCTTTGCCCCAGTTGCCATTGCTTGTGGTGCTGATGGAAGCATTTATGTCGGAGACTTCAACTTTGTAAGGCGGATCCTCCCAAATAGTTATGCTCTTAGCATCTTAGAACTCAGGTACTGTTTATTATACATGTGATCATCTGATATACCTTAACTTATTATATGTATGCGCATGAATACACGCACACACACACACACACACACACACACACACACACACACAGTACTGTGGTGTAAAAGTCTTAGACACTCACAGAAAATGTTTAAGGCTGGGTAGTAAATATATATTATCTGAACATTAAAACGTATGCAAACCAACAATAACATACAGTAATGAAAACTAAAGAAACATTTCTTCTGATCTCTAAAAAGTTGATGTCTTGTTGGATGGCAAGGTACACACTACTTTGGTTCCCAAAACTCTCCTTATTGGCACCTCAGCAATACCATGGATTTGTTAAATTTTACAACCAGCTCAATTAGTTAATTGATTGATTAGTTAGTTAGTTGGTTGGATAGTTAGTTATTTAAAACCCTTTATGAGGTATTGATTAGCTAAACACAATGTGCTACTTACTGGTCGAGTCAAAACACAGTGGGGTATTAGATGGTACCCGTAAATACTGGGGTAGCTTTACTTTGGGTGACTTTAGTCATGACCAAAAGTTTTGAGAATGACACAAGTATTGGTTTTAACAAAGCTTGCTGCTTCAGTGTTTGTAGATCTTTTCGTCAGATGTTTCTATGGTTTACTGAAGAATAATTACAAACATTTCATAATTATCAATGGGTTTTATTGACAATTACATGACGTTTATGCAAAGAGTCGGTATTTTCTGTGTTAGCCCTTCTTTTTCAAGACCTCTTCAATTCACCCTGACATGCTGTCAATCAACTTCTGGGCCAAATCCTGACTGATGGCAGCCTATTCCTGCATAATCAAGGCTTGGAATTTCTCAAAATTTGTGGGGGTTTATTTGTCCATCCACCATTTGAGAACTGACCACAAGTTCTCAGTGGAATTAAGGTCTGGAGAGTTTCCTGGCCATGGACCCAAAATGTCGCTGTTTTATTCCCCGAGCCACTTAGTTATCACTTTTGTCTTATGGCACGGTGCTCCAACATGCTGGAAAAGGTATTGTTCATCACCATGGATGTTCTTGGATGGTTGGGAGAAGTTGCTCTCAGAGGATATTTTGCTACCATTTTTTTTCATGGCTGTGTTCTTAGGCAAAATTGTGAGTGAGCCCCCTCCCTTGGCTGAGAAGCATCCCCGCACATGAATGGTCTCAGGACGCTTTATTGTTGGCATGACACTGGACTGATGGTAGTGCTCACCTTTTCTTCTACAGACAATCTTTTTTTCCGGATGCCCTAAACAATCGGAAAGGGGATTCATCAGAGAAAAGTACTTTACCCCAGTCCTCAGCAGTCCAATCCCTGCACCTTTTGCAAAATATCAGCTTGTCCCTGATGTTTTTCTGGGAGAGAAGTGGCTTCTTTGCTGCACTTCCTGACACCAGGCCATCCTTCAAAAGTCTTCGCATCACCGTGCATGCAAATGCACTCACACCTGCCTGCTGCCATTCCTGAGAAAGCTCAGCACTGGTGGTACCCCGATCCAACAGCTGAACCAACTATAGGAGATAGTCCTGGTGGTTTCTGGGCGTTCTTGGGTGCCCTGAAGCCTTCATCAGAACAATTGAACCTCTCTTCAAGCACTGCCCTCCTTTTGAAGCACCTAATCTGCTATTCTAGCTAACTGTTGACAGAGTAATCCACAGCCTCGTCCTCATCAACACTCTCACCTGTGTTAACGAGAGAATCACTGAAATGATGTCAGCAGGTCCTTTTGTGGCAGGGCTGAACTGCTGTGGAACTGGGTTTTTTGGGATTAAGTTCATTTTCATGGCAAAGGGACTTTGCAATTAATTGCAATTCATCTGATCCCTCTTCATAACATTCTGGAGTAAATGGAAATTGCCATCATAAAAACTGGGGCAGCAGTCTTTGCAAAAATTAATATTTGTGTCATTCTCAAAACCTTTGGTCACGGCCGTAAGAGAGATTTTGAAATGCTTAAGCTCATGCACTTTGACAAAAACACACACATAGTTCCACACAACCATAGTTCTCGACCTACATGAAGATCATTTTATGTAAAACTAATGATATGTTCTTCCTTCCTTCCTTCCTTTCTTCCTTCTTTACCTGGCATTCTGGTAGAAACCGAGATGTAAGGCACAGGTATGTTGGAAATATATATTTTTAATCATTTAATTTGTGCTACACAATTTCTGTCATTTTTAAGATTTTGGTTAAATATTCTCAGACAGACTCCTGCAATGAAATTGTAATTTGTCTGATTTTTTTACACAAGAGCAAAGTAGAATTTAAAGTATTCATTATTAACAGTTAAAATTTACTTCTGATCATGTACATACAGTGTATTGTGATATCACCTTACACTACTTTATCCTCATTCAAAAATATTGCGTAGAGTCATTTTAAATAATTTGTATTATGTAGGTTATTTTAAAAATACTTAAAATAAAACCTAGAAAGTCAGATTATGTAACAAATAAAATTAATGCCATATTTTAGAGACGTTCTAATACTTGTTCTGAAATTAACTGCAATATTAGCCAATATCTGGCCAGAACACAAACACATCTGTGCATGTTTCTCTGAGCTTAATAGCACAAAAAATAATCAATATATACCAGACAAACAGTTTGGACTGAACGTATTCATGACTGGTGACAGTAAATAGATATCTCAAGCAAATATTTGGAAAATGTTTCAGTGTTTCTGAAAAGTACATGAGGCCCTAGCTTAACTGCCAGACAGCAGTTAGCCAGAAAGTGAAGAATCCAGCTGCAAGTGGGTTGTTTCAGACCCTGATCAGGTAATCAGAGAGTATCCTGTTTTGTAATAATGTTGAAAGCTGAGCTATAGTCGATGAATAGCATTCATGTCAAAATATGTTGTCTCGTGTTTGAGGTGAGTTAGGGCAATATGAAGGGTAGGGGAGATGGATTTATTTGTGGATCTCTTTGTCTGGTAGGCATATTGGTTTTAGTCCATAGAGACTGGGATGATGGATTTGCATTAGGAACAGTCTCTCAAAGCATTTCTTGGTGATGAGGTGATGGTAAGTGAGCAAACATGATTACTGTCAGATGTATATTTTGTCAATTGTATGATGATACTTGACTTGAAAAGACAATGGGCTGGGACAAAGTCAGATATATAAGGTCTAATACATGTCCTTTATACACTTTCCGCATGGTTGTGGAGGCAAAGGACCACCTGGCGTAGAGGGTAGTCACCTCTGTGGAGTGAGTTATATGTATAATGTACGGCTAAGTGCATTAACCCGCATATACCGCAGTTGTCACACACTTAGCTAACATTTGTGAAAACAGTATTTTTACGTTTATGAATGAAATACACATTTATTAGTAATCTACTATTTAGCCTTAGGCAGTATTATGGTGACACAGAATATCGCCAAATTACCTTTGGCGAAATTGTATGTTGAGTGAGTCGAATTTTACCTCCAAGATTCCAAAATACCAGAATCTTTACTATATCTTGAATATATTCCATTGCTAAGGCTTTATGTATGGGGCTATTATTGTAGCAAAATTATTTGCAAATGTGTATGGAGAGCTGGGTGACTGTATGTCAATCCGTATGTGTGTAATCACATTTGTAATTGTGTAATAGAATTTGTAAATATGTATTCAGAATCCGTGTGCGTAATCACATTTGTAAACCTGCAAAAGAATCTCTAAATGTGTAATGAGATTTGCAAGGGTATTGAAATTTGTTTGTGTGTAGACAAATCTGTAAATGTGTATATAGGAATTAATTGCTAAAAAGTCTAAGTATTTTGCTCCAAGAACTGCAAATACAGACAAGTCATCAGTTACAACTCAGACGAATCTCTCAATTGGCTGTCTTTCTGCACATGATTTTTGCTGCACTTCTGCTGTGGCAGTTCTGCAAATGCATGTTAAGATTTGTCTGTATCGACCAGGTTTTGAGGGCTCAGGGTTTAACGCTGTCCCACTGGCAAGCTTTTGAGGGCTTAAGTGAGGAACAGTGTCAGGGTATAAACCATGAGACAGTATGCATTTACAAATCCTTAAAAAAATATACAAATCTGATTTCATACATGTACATACAGATTGAGATACAATCACACAAGTCTCCATACACATTTGCAAATACTGTAATTTTGCTACAGTAATAGCCCCATATTTATGCCATTTGTACGAATGTGTAAGCCAAATGTAAAGTCACCGTAGCATATGTGGGTAAATGCACTCTGACACAAGCATTATAAGTTTTTGAAAGTGCTGCTGTGGAGGCAAAGAAAATGTGGATATTCACTATTTCATTTATTTAGCGTTATGTGCCCCCTGATATTCAGCTGCATTATGGGTAAAACCTAACTTATTTACCGATGAAATCTAGACTTCGTACCATCTCATTTAAGCAGGTGAAACAATAAACTATGACTGGATTACAAGTGCCTCACATCAGTAAATAATTTTGGTACTTAATAACTGACTACAGGTCCTGGTTCTCAGCCTGAGGCACTGCTGTACTCGACCTGTAGTAATTTCTTTGTTTTTATTTAAATTATTTATTTATTTTATTTGATTTTTGTTACTAACATTTGTTAGAACTAAAGACCATAACTGCATATTGATTTACTTCTGTGATTCGCCTGACTGGCACTACAATACAATACAAGGGCTATTTACAGTTATACAGTAGACAGGGGCTATTTACAATTTCCCATGAGCATGCTGGGATATGATCGCTACATGATCACTACTTCTCCCCCTCAAAGGTCAACTGTCCCCATAACCACCACCCCTTTGTGTCTTATTTTAATCATAAAAAATGAATTGCCGTAATGTTTTGCAGACAAGTGCTTTTTTATTCATTTGACAATAGATACATTTAGCTAGATGGCTAGCTACTTTTCGCCACAATGTTCTTGATTTAGCCTTATGTAGCAACAATAACCTAGCCAGTGATCTAAAACACATAAAGTAAAATATAGGTCTAAGTGACGAAACGGCTGTCAGAATTCCATATATTATCTGCTTTGTTAAAAAAAAACATACTAAGGGCAGTCTTAAGCCATGTATAAAGAGAGATGATAAAATTAATGGTGTGTGCCCTTGTTTTATTTGCGTTATTGATATTTCTTTTCTCTTGCATTTGACATTGACGTAGTGAACATTATGAAATATACTCAGATTATGTTACATAAGTAATGTAATTCATGGATTATGTTTCTGACTGTACTTTTAACAGATATATAGTAATTGTACCAGAATACATTTCTAAAGTAACCTTCCTAACCCTTCCTATATTTTTAGCCCACAGGGAGACTAACTTGCAGAGATGATATTTGCCTTGCTGCAGTCATACACGCTCACAAAAACACACTGATGCCGTCTCAAATGATTAAGCATTTTGAATATGTTTCCAGCAACATATCTGACTTGGGTATAACAGAGCGGACAGACAATCTTGGTCTTATCAACTACTCTCTCTCCAGTGCTGTGTATAATTTATTGGGAAACCACAATGCTCCCAAACTGTTGATTATGAGTGACTGTAACAAGCTTTTGCTATAACCAACTCATACTAGTAATATGTACTCCTCGATGTCTGTGTGTTTGATGTGTCTTGCATATTATTTCCAGTTTGTGTGTAACAACACATTATATAATAATGCAGCATTGTGTAATAATTCGACTGAATGTAACAAATTTTCATCACCTAATGTCGCACTATTACATAATGTAAAAACGTGATGTAAAAACACTGCATTATGTAATATATTGACAAAATGTAACAAAGTGTCATTAGATAAATTAGGTAAATTATCAAAGGTGCATTTCCAGAAAGCTTTGTGAAGCTAAGTCGTTCATTATCTCATACTTAAAGATCATTTGTTGATTAAAGTAGCTCATAACCTAAATCACTTAATCAATTTTCCAACCCACTTGTTATTTTCTATGTTGCTATTTATTTGAACTTCTGCCTGCTGTTCTGTCACAGAGACATGGAAGTCACCCAAAAAGAATCACAAAATCACACAAATACTTTTCTTTAGACAACGTAATAAAGATGATGATGATGATGACTATGATGACAATACATTAATGTTGTAATATAAAATAATGTAGGCTATACGTTTATACAAAAAATATTTATTACATAATGTAGCCAAAGATTTGCTACATTAAGTTATTATATAATGTAGAATTATTACTATTTTCACAAATGGAACTGCAAGTGCCTTCAAACCAATTTTTTATTGTGCGGATGGATGGTTTGACCTGAATGTTGAATGTCCTGTAAACCAGGGTCAGGAACAAAAAAATGTGACTGGACTGACCGAAGTGGAATTGGCGTATGGCCTTATTTCTATTTTTGATATTTATATAAACCCAAATCAAGTACATTTGCACTTCGGATTAGACATTTCACATGTTGATTACATTTTGTAATCACAGGCTTTTGGGATTGATCAGGTTGGCCTGATTGAAGTCTTCAGCTAGTTGCAAGTTACAGATAGAGTGTGTACTTTGTTTGCTAATAAATGCTACCAGATTATGAAATACTGCTTTACATTTGTAGGTGGTGCTATATATACAGCTGAAATAATGAGTACGAATTCCCGTGGTAAATAAAATGGCATTGATTTTAATGCTGGAATCCAGAGGAATAATACCTACAATACTTTTGTCTCTGTACCTCTCAGCATGTCCAAATAAATAGAGTCTTCTATGTATGTTCTTAAAGGAGGTCTTTCGTTCCATTGGCATGGAGGAGAGTGACTCATTAGTTTGTTTGTTGTGCACATCTATAAAAATCATGATAGAGCATACAGAAATACTTAACCTTAGTTCATTCCTTTTGTTAGTTAACCTGACGTTAGTGATGAAAATGATTGGAAGTAGAAGATTGTGGGGGAACTCCTCAGTCAGACTTGTATTCCAGAGCACTTGCCTCATTTGCTTACTCTACTACCATTGCTACCATTGCCTACTAGCCAGAATGGTAATCCAAAGGATCTCTGATGGGCTCTGAAGTCTTTAAGAGTCAGTTGATTGCACATGTTTACAGCGTTCTTCAGAGCCATATAATACATTTGCAAGTCCTTCACACTTGTTCAAACTACCCAATATACTGTAGAAAAGAACAATAGATGTATAACATTGTTTTGGGGAAAATAGGGTTGCTGCATCATCAGATCATCGACAAAATGCTTATATTAAGCAAATGAAATCCCAAGTTAGCAAATGCCACAAAAATGATGTTCGTTTTTTAAATAATCACAGCAATACACCACCAAACGCACAGTATAAATAAAATAAAGTGGACTGTACTATCATGCGATCCATATTCAGGTATAATGTGGCACAGAATAACTTACTGTACAAGGACGATGGAGTAACATACAAACAAGACGAAATAACAACAAGTGACAACGGCCTTTGCTGTTGAGTCATCCAGGATTATCATTAACGAAAACTAATACCATAAGAAGTCCTGTAAACTGAAATAGATACAAAAATAAAAATTTAAGTGTACCTGACTGAAAAAAACAAATGCCAAATCATTTCCATTACAGTTTATCAGTATTATTTATGTCACAGGGGCAGCTTCCTAACAAACATGGAACTTTATTGGAAGAGAACAAGAAACAAACTAGAAACGACGAAAATTACTGAAGTAATTTTGAGATGGGCCTATTCTGCTTCTTTTTTGAGGAGCTGACGCATC
>JABFDZ020000042.1:2041351-2055934 GCA_019775955.2 Pollimyrus isidori
TGTCCAGTATAATTAATTGAACCCATAAACACTGACTTTAGCTGAGGAAAGAAAAGCTGCAGCAACCTGAAATGTGTTTTGATCTTTGGCATGATAGGGACTCCTAGGTAAATTCAGGACTTTTCCTCTTTTACTGATTAATGGTCTGATCAGAGTTAATTTAAGATCTAGAGCTTTAAAAATGCACAAATTAAACAAAATAGGATTTTTATTGTTTAAGTATTCAGTCAACGTATCCTAATTATCCCCATAATTGAATTTGTTAATTTGGGGAACAATTGCATTTTCATGCAATTATGTCTTGCACTCATTGAGGCAACAAGCTAGCAGGAATCCACTATGCACAAGCAGCTCATGGTTGGGGGAAGGTCAGGGAGAAAGGGCTAAGCAAGTTGCTTGAGTTTTCTCTGCCCACAATAGTAGATAGCAGCAAAGATAACTTCCCTAAGGGGACTGTCACCACCCATCAAATTTAATTTAATTATATGGCCATTTTATACTGTACATTTTCTGTTATTAGAGCATATAAACACCTAGCAAACACCTATTTAACAATGTGCAAAACCCACCTTCACGATTTACAATCACCTTTTTTCAAAAACAGAAAGTATATAATACAGTAAAATTGCTGAAACAACATAAAAGAGGTATTAGTGTGGCATTTAGGACTAAACATTAACATTATGTGTCTTTCCTTATGATTACTAGATACAGTCAACTTATCTCGGTTTAGTTTCAGGAAGATACTTATGATACTACTGAACTCACCCCTTGTCATGGGCTGTGGCTCATTGCTGCACTCATTGCCAATTGCAGCACCTTTCACATCTACAGGATTTGGTGTCGCCGTCAGGTCCAGATATTTCGCTTGCTAGATATCTGACAGGCATCTATGCCACACTGGCGACTCCGGTCGCGTTATAAACAGTTCAAACATAGCAATGGACCGCCGATTTGTCAGTGCTGATCTTGGGGTTTTGTTAACAATTTCCCAAAGCTGTCGGCAAGCAGAAAACCGGGACTAAAATCGTGTAGTGTGAACTTAGTGCTAGTTATACTGGAAGCTGGCATTTGTGCAGACATGCACCAAGCAGGAAAAACAAATCATCCTATGAGAAAGATGCAAGGAGACAGTGAGAATTGATACATACACTTGCAGAATTATTCATCAGAGCATAACGAACGTTGCATACGAATTTTGCCGTAATTTTCATTGTCAACCATTTTTTTCTTTACATTGTCATTACAATTCAGGCATGAAATAAAAGGTCATCAACAATTACATTTACGAAATTAACACTGCCCTCTAGGCTTCTGCGGCTTCTCATGGAAGGCTCCCTGCCACTCGCAGGGGACGTCAGGGCCTATCAAGAAGTAGCTGTCTGGGAGACATCTGGGCATCTTCTGCAACAACCACCATGACTAGTCCATTATCTCCTGCGGTGTTTCAGACTTTCATCACTTATTCAGGAAAAAGACCCACTCATGTCTCCTTCCAGAAGAGATCAGAGTACAGTTTAACATTCTCCGTCAACCTCCCCAACATGAATCAGGCGCAATAGCTGCCATTGGATGGCAGGTGGTTGCCCTGTGCAGCCTTGTCACTTTAGCCATAATTCCCCAAACCAGCATTGCAGGGACACATCATGGGCCCTGAAGTCCCCAGACACACGGAAGAGTGGTAGCACTCCTTCCATGGGAACTCGCAGTTGACTAGAGGCCAGTTTTCATTTTGTAAATGTAAATTTTGATGATAATTATTTGTTGATGACCTTGAAAATTGTTGATGACAATGAAAACTATGGCAGAATAAATTCCTGGTCCATAGTGGCATCTGTAATACTCAGTGCCCTAGCAGCGAGAATGGAGGGACTTGTCTGTGGTACCCCAGAGGCAGGTGGATGTTATTATAGATCTGATTTACACCTATGCTCTGGCATGGTACCTAGGAGTCTTTAGCACTGAAGAATACGTTTGGGACTGCTTTTATTGCTTGGGGATGAGTCCCATCATCAAGAACTTTTGCCTACAGTGCCCCATCCACCACCACCCAGCCCCTAGGTGCAACTTCTCATCACTGAGGTGTTCTTCTAGCATATTATTATTGGTGAAGGTCCCTCCCACCCAGTACGTGAAGCCATGAATATGTTCTCGTTATTGTGGATTATATTACCAAGTACCCCCAGGCTGTGCCACTCCCAAGGTTCATTTCACAGAACTTGACCTGGGAGCTACTCCAACTGTTCAGCCTGATGGGCATCCCCGAAGACATCATCATTGACCAGGTAATGACATTAAAGTCCTGGCTGATGAAGGAGATCTGCAGGCTTTGTTGAGCTATTTAGCTTGAGCTTTTACTGCCTTCAGTAATACACCTGGAGAACAACCACCCTAGATGGATTCAATAAATAGGTATATTTTTCTTCATTGATCAAGGCATCCATGATGTATAACTTAACTAGACACGTACATAAAACAAAATATTAAAGCAAACCAATAATTCTGATTTATTTCTCAATTTTAAATGCCAGTAAATATTTATGAGCATTTATATATTTTAAAATCAACAACAGAGCATTATATATTGGTCCCCCTGCACTTTTGCAGTACAATTATATGTAATTTTTTTATATTAAACTTAGAAAGGTCTACCTCAGTCAGTCCTCCTATGAAGACCATTACTTACTTGTCAGCTGAGAACACCCACCAGGGAAACAATTATACCACTGTGCAACAGATTCCTTTTAGATAAGAGTGTGGTTCCTGTATAAATGCTGTTCCTGTCTACAAGATGTTCCCATTCTGAATTGGTCCATTATGTGGTCTCCCTTAGTCAGACTGCAGTTAATTCAGGATAGTCCTGGCCAAAAGGGTTCAGTGGCACCTTATGTAGCTAATGATATGAATCTGACTGTTTGCTGCATATCTTAGGAGGTATATATACAGAAGGGATCCGGGTCCCAGCACGCTGAGCTGTATCATTGGACTTGGTATTCCAGTACTAGTGGTATGGCAATAGAGATTGATCACAGCCTTGGGGGTCTTTGGGTACCACTGGTTTGACTTTGTGTCGAGCGACCGGTTGGTAGAGGAGTCATATTACACATCACATAATGAGGCACATTAACTTCATTGTGAGGGACCATCAGTTGCAGCACTACGACCATGTGGCGAGATTCCCTGAGGGTGATTTGGCTCACAGGATCATTATTGCCGAGGACCCATTGCGGCTGGATGGACTTGGCCAAGAGGACACCCATGTAACACCTGGCCAAGGCAGAAAAATGGGCTTTCCTGGAGGGTGGGGTTGGATCATGCTGGCCTGGAGGGGTCTTCAACTGGGATCCCGACATGTTTCGCCAGGTGGTGGGGCACAGCAACCCGACCTGACCTGATACTGCCACACATTACAGTGTGTGTGTGTGTGTGTGTGTGTGTGTGTGGGGGGGGGGTCCCATTTCATATACTTTGTTTTGCAATGTTTGTCACCAGGATTTGGCTATGCCCAAGATATTGATGTATACCCCAAATCCCCAAATACTGCAGAGTAAAATGCTTTCAAACTACACCTGTTATCGAGTTGTCACAGGCAGCAACACATTTTGGTGTTGCCTTAGGCATTAGCATTAGCATAGCTGTTGCATTGTGTTAACACTTTTTTATTACAAATGATGTTATAGGAAGCTACTCCAACATGCCAGCATTATTGGTATACATACCAGAATACTGTTTTGATTGATGTTGGATATTATTAAATATGACAACTGTAAAACATATTTCTGATATCTACCTTATCCTGTATATTTCCTGGGAAAGCTGCCAGGATCTCCAAATCCCCTTATGTGAAATTATACAGCAGTAACAGCCTATTTAGACCCTGGGGTTTACATGTGGGGTTCTGGGGCAAATGAGACAACTGGCATGACATTTTTTAGTATTTTGAGAGGCCTTCTAATTGTGTCAGATTGCTCTTGAAGAATGGCATAGTTGTCCGATTCAAACAGAAGTCTAAAATGAAAAAAAAAAAAAATCTGTCTTTAGTTATCTTTCCCCATCAAAGATACTTGATTTTTAAAGCAACACGGACATAAAGACCAGGTGGACTGTTGTCTGCTCAGATACCAGTCTGCTTGTTTTCTGAAAATCAGTATACAGAGAGGTTTGCAAGCCAGTTTTGCAGTAAACACCTTTTTATAATGCTAGACAGCCCAAGGTCACTGGAGATTAGAGACTAATCCTCTTAGGACCTGTAACGTAATCAGTGGACCTACATACTGTTTTCTGCAGGCAGTTAAAATAGAGTATATAGTAAAATGTAAATAAGAAATAGATGAAACAGCTTTACATGCCAGTTACAGTCTGCAGCTGGTACCTGATTAACTTAAGGTTATGAAACAGACTGTAACTCAACCTGAATATTAGCCTAAAAATGATAAGGCTTATTTTTAAATGGTCATTACTTATCTGAAATTCTCTGACAGAATAACAATTTACATAGCATAAGCTTTGGATGACATGCAATTTCACTATCTAATGTGGACCCTTTAGTTTACTGGAGAAACTACAAAATAAATAAATACAATAATCATTAATAATATCAAAGCAGTTCCTCCTTCAAGTGATTCTTAATTCTCACACTTTTAGATGTTCTATACGAATGTTCTTAATCGATCAAGTGAAAGGTTCTCACTGTACACATTGTACATCTCAGTATTATTCCTCAGGACATTCAGGTGCGTCATGCATTCTATTTTCAGAAACAGAAAAACTTTATTTTGATACAATACAATTTTGATGCAATAATAATGTGAAATAATGTCTAGACTGACCCCCACATTTTCATGTTTTTTTTTCCAGCACTAGCCCTGCCCACAAGTACTATCTGGCTATGGACCCACTAAGGGAGACCCTGTATCTGTCAGATACCAGCAGCAGAAAGGTCTACAGGCTGAAAACCCTCACTGAACCCAAGGATCTCACCAGGAACGTGGAGGTTGTGGCAGGAACTGGAGAGCAGTGCACTCCGTATGTTCACAGTTACTGTGGAGATGGAGGAAAGGCTTCAGAAGCTTCACTCACAAATCCCAGAGGTAAAAAGATAACCATCTTGCTGCTATTTATTGTGATTCTTACCATTTTCTTTTATTTCTCTGACTTGTTGCCATGGAGTATAGAAAACATTAAGCAAAGGCTGATTGATGACTTAAATGCAGTGCCCTCCATAATGTTTGGGACACCATTTTCCTTGATTTTTCGTACATAGTCCCCCTCATTTCAGGGAACCATAATGTTTGGGACGTTTGGCTTTCCCGGTATTTCATTGATTCCTTAGTGCAGGGATTAGATACCTTGGCTTACTTATACCATTTGTAGTCTATAGTTGTTAAGCAAGAGGAGAAAAGCTATTATACCATTTGGAGTCTATAGTTGTTAAGCAAGAGGAGAAAAGCTATTCCCTTGTGGTACTAAACATCACTGCTTTAATATACCTATTATTACTATGTCCCAAACATTCTGTGAGGAGGTGCAATGTGCACTTTAATCACATCTGAATTATTTCATTTAAATGTGTCTGTGTCACAAACATTATGGAGGGCACCTTAAATTAGTTCATAGTTTGGCCTACCTATAATTTCAATGCTTAATATGCTAGTCTGCCAGACTTCATTTCAAATTTGTAATACTGTAAACTGGCAAATGCATTCACTGACAACTCATGGTATTCAACTATCCTGAATCTTGCCAGTTGCCTGTTTTCTATGTTAGCGCTGCAAGAATTTATTTATTAACATAAGAGACTATTTTGAAATCATGCTGAAGATCACTATGATATCTCTTCTTCTAAAATCATTTCAATCACTCCTTCACTACATAACAGCCATTACTGATGCATTTTTCAAATTGCTATATAATGCATCTTTTTTACTACTGTAGCTAATGTAAGTAAAACAAGCAAGCACATCATGGAAAAAGGGTAAATTGATTTCTGTATCAGTACCAGTATCAACACTTGCTGTGTTATCTCTTCCTCTCTTCTGAAATTGGCTGAGAATAGCTTAGTTAGTGGCCGACAAAACTGCTCACTGCTTAAGTGCTTTTTGCTGGTGGTAGAAAGCCAGCTTCCAAGATTCCATTGCTGCGGAGGTGACAAGAAAATGCCTTTGTAAAGTTGTAATATGGAATTGCCTCGTCTCTTATTAAATGGAGCCAGTTCCTCCCTGAATTCTCACCACTGGCACACGTTCTTTTTAAACTGCCAAAATGTAGAGCAAAGCCACTTAATAATGTTAAGTCCTCAGACTCCATAAGTAAGAGCCTTTGAGTGACTCCCATGTGTTCATAAAGCACAGAGGCAGGAGTTCAGTCTTAAAAACAGCAATGAACCTTAGTTCACCCAACAAATATCAACTTTTCTATGGTGCATTATAGGGATGGAGTCAATTGTGTAAGAGTCTGCTTAGGTAATTACGCATTTCATCAGTAAATTGTTTTAGTAATTCATGTAAAATACAGTATTATTATATTAGTCAGGATTTGGTTTTATTGGTTTTTTACTAAAAGAGTATGTGAGTCCACTCAGTAGCTCTTAATTAACCATGTTAGCAATTCAGATGAATTTATATTGTGTGATGTTTTATTACATTTTTATGATAAAAATACCTAAATAATATTGGGAACATACATCCATCAGAGGTAGATTTTATGTGTCTTTCTGCCATATACCATTACAATATATACATGCATTTGACTGAATGAAACAAATGTTAAACCACAAAATCAACTGAAAGTACTTTGTTCAGTAGTTATATTATTGCATGAAATTGTCCCATTTAGTGGTCAGGTATCTACTCAATGCAGTGATTTAGAAAATCAAAAGACAACTCAATACAATATAAATACAAAATACATGTTTTGTAATTTAAAGAATATTAACATTGATATAGGACAATAGAAAATATAATCATATTGTACAAGTGTAAAGGTCTTTGGTTTTCAACTACTTATTTCAAAACTAGTTGAACACTGAACCAAAGAAGCCAACACAACTGCTTAATTTTAAAGTCACTCATACATCCAATCAGATTTGTGCAATAGGTATTGATTGCCATAAATTGCAGAGTGCACTGAATGCTGGATCAGAGCATTAATTTAAGCTTGACTTGATATAGGGTCACAACTGAGCTGGCTTGGTAAAAATTGAGTCGCGGTGCAGAAAAGTTGAGCACCACTGATATAAAGGCTACTAAAGGTTTGCTGAGAGCAAGGTACAGATACACAGAATGTACAAAATGTTAAAGAGCAGGTTATCATATTGTTCAAAATTCTTAAATCAAAAGTGTTACAGTACGTAGGAAAAAGTTACCATGAAATCTGAATTGATTGCCCGAGAAAAGGAGTCAAAACTGGTTATGACCTGCTTGCAGGAGGTCAGCAGCGATTTTCACAACTCTCATTTCGGCTGTGAAGAAAAAGAGATTATGGGTGCTGGGCAGCATAATATACCTGGATGTGATCATGTTATGATGCATTGCAGGTTTGATGATGCACTGCAGTGGGTGTGTGTTGTGTTTAATTCCATAGTGGAGGTGTTAAAACACACTCAGTAGTAGCCGTGTAAGCCTGAACCAGTATGTCACAAGGTAGGCTGATTTTTTCATTTTTTAATAGAAGATGCATCCCTGCTGGGCCTGGAGTTAATGTTTACTGTCTCGCTCCAGTCCTGAGAAATTGCAGTTTCCAAGAACTGTGTGGGAACCATGCTTGCATTTTTAAGTGCCTTTGGATAAAAGCATCTGCTAAATAAGTAAAATTGGAGGGGCTTCGTGTGTATCAGTTCTGTGTCAGTGGTATCAAATGCTGAGCAGGACTCTAAAAACAGCATCCTAACAGACCCCCCCTAAACGGGCGAGGTGTGTAGGTCGCAATATGACCCTATGTTTACTGATCCATGGTTGGCTTGCAGTATTGGGATGGTTGCTTTTGAAATTGTAAGTTACAGATTACTAGTTACCCTGTTAAAAATGTAACAAATAGTGTAACTTTTGATTTTTATTACTTCATCAAAGTAGTGTAACTTATTGCATTTCATTACAGTTTGATTTCTGTTCTGACAAATGTTTTAAACTGGACAGTAATGTTGAAAAGCTGCAACAGTGTTGACCTGTGTTTTGTGGAAATATGCCAAAATGAGGCATTTCTGCAGGGCAAAGCGATGCAAAGCAACACAACGAATGTTAGATTTTACTTATAAGCTTTCTCCTGAAAAAAAAGTATATTCGCGTGTAACCCTTTGTAACGAACAATATTTTTATTAGAAATTTACTGTAATTTACATATTTTATGGCAACAGAGGTCAGAACAGCAGTTCAGCTGATCCACAAGTACATACATACAGTACAGTGTGACATGGTCAAGATCTGTCTTCCATGCTGATCATGAATGCAGACTGGTTAGTGGGTGCAGTGTCTGTGAATGATGAGGGAATTTGGATAGAGGTTGTGTTAGAACAGATGATGGGACTGACTTTACTCTTCTAAAATCTCAAGTACAACCAACTGATGGTCCTCCACTCCATGCAGTTATTGTTGCACAGGGGATGTCATGCAGGCTTTTCCACACTGATGCTGAGTTGTTGACAGAGAACTTGTTTTCTAGCTTTTCAGAGTAGCTTTTTTGGCTGCTCTATTTTCCTTCATCACTGTATTCCTTCCCTGGTAATAGAAGGAGTTGGATTTCACTTAAGCACCGAATTCTTCCTGTGTGTTGAGTGGCCTGTCTCCTATAATCATACATGTGTCACTAATGTAAATATGAAACAGCTGGATGAGTCTTTTGGTCAAGGAAACAAGCCAGTCAAAGCATAAGGAGAACTGAACTCTTTAGCTAAGAACCGTAACCGTTCAGTAGTTTATAAAACCTGAAGTAGCTCAAAGTGTCTCCCCTGACATGAATTATCGATCACCCTATCTTAGAATTCCCTAATTATACGCAGTAAGTAGCATGGTGATTTATTGGGCAGAAGGGCTGAGGTTGGGATCCTACTTCTGCTGTGTGCATAAGGTTTCCATATTGCCCTTGTAGTTGAGAATTTTCATCCCACAGTACAAACACAGGTAGTTTTGCTATTCTTTGATTTGTCCCTGTAGAATGATTGTACATGCAAGTATGTGGCCCTAAATCAGGATAAGCGGTTTAGAACAGGTCTGCCCAACCCTGCTCTGGGAGATCAACCACATCTGAGACATGGAGACAGGCAGAGTGAGAGATGGAGACAGGCAGAGTGAGGCAGGCAGAGCAAGGCAACCAAGTGAAGTACCTTCAATAGCATCACATTATTAAAGCCAGCTATGTTGAAGCCCCTGATACTGTCTGATTATCTGTATCAGGTGTGTTAAATAAGAACGACACCTAAGCTCTGCAGAAGCAGGGTTGGGCAGGTCTGAGTCAGAAGATGAATGATTGTAGGCGGCTGACTTTAGCAGTTCAATTCAAACACGTATATTGTTTGTGGATTAAAAATTCTGAAAGCATTTTCAAAAGAATGGTTTTATACCCATCAATAAAGAATCTCTCTCTCTCTCTCTATATATATATATATATATATATATATATATATTCAACATTATTTTAACGCAAGTTTTGACACAAACAGCTTGACACCCCTGCAATGCATTCATAATATTGTATTGATTTTTACCTAATCCAGGATAGTGGTCCCGAATGATTTTTCATTATTGGCTGAATTAGAAAAACAAAAATGCTGCAAAACCCAAGAAAATGAACATTGATTGACATAAGACAAGTGAATAATAGCAAATTTTGTGTGCATGTTTTGTGATTGTTTCAAGTATAACAAAGTGAAAGACAACATATTGGGGAAACATCCTTTGATGTAAAGTAGAATTTGCACTTTTGTTAAATGACCAAAGAGGAGATACAAACTAAGTACTAAACCAGGCGCTCAAAAGTCATGGTAGTATTATTATTGAAAAAAAAATAGCTAGTAACAATTTATGGACAATTATATTTAAATCCAAAGAACAACTGCTTAATATGCTTTGTTGTTAGGCAGCTCTGTCCATATTACCACAGACACTGCTGTTTTCCTACTCTGCTAATTTTATACAACTGAAAGGTTTACCACCATCCCACCAAACAGGGGTCACTTGGACATGCTTTGCTAACTCAGACGGACCAGTTCAAATCTGAAGTTGGTTCTCCCAAAGTTTTACCAGCACATACAGTAGACGTTTCTACTAGGGATGGAAATACACTGGATTTGGCCCACACTAATTTCTGACATGCGCTCGCTGCCCCCCTAACCCCACCTTGCCTATTCTGATCACTGTTGTGTTATATTAATGCCTGCATACAGACCTTTGATTAAACAAACCAGCTAGAAAACTGATCAGAGTGTGGCTTGAAGGAGCTACTGCAGCCATACAGTACTGTTTTGAGTGCACTGCCTGGATTTTAGGTACCACAGTTTAAATGGACTTCATATTTGTTCACTTACATTTTGCTCAGACAACTTAAATCTGACAAGTTACCCCAATAAGCCAGCAACCCCGCTTCTTGGTACAGTCCCCATGACTCTAAAGACTTATACCTTCATCCTCTTGCAAACATATCAGGAGAGCCACACACCCCTTTTCGAGTGACCTCATGCTCCCCGAATTCATCTGCTGACTTCATAGGAAGAGTCACCAGAGACATAAAGGTGGCTGCCAAGGTAAATAAATCTCTGGACAAGGTCGACATTCTCCCTGCAGACAGACACACTGCTGATGGCTGCGCCTAAGAAGTCATAAAAACCTGGATCTTGATTTTTATTCAGGACACTCGCAATCCCAGACACTCAGACTCCTCTCTTATTCTCTCAAGTGCCCCGATCCTGGCCTTCATTGACTCCGCGAAAATCACTGAAAAACTGAACAAGACAGCCACCGTCATCCCAGGACCAAAGAAGGCAACTGTGTCCCACCTTATCGACTACTATCCGGTAGCAATGACTATTAATGCAACTACTACTAATGACTACTATCTGCAACTTGATCCTAGACTATAAGGTGACCAAATAGGGGACAGGTCTTCTGGCAGTATCCCTCCCCCCAAGGGCTATGTGCTCGGCCCACTTCTCTTCACTCTGCCGACCGATGACTGCCTTTCTGCTCACAGCTCCAACCTTACCATAAAGTTAGCAGATTACACTATGATTTGGTTAACAAAAATTGGGAATCTGCTTACAGAGAAGAGGTGAAGCAGCTGATGGCATGGTGCAAAAAAAAAAACAACCTGGCCCTAGACATGGAAGAAACTCGAGAAATGATCCGCCTTGGACACACCCCACTACACATCCGTGGTTCCATTGTGCGGGTCATCAAGAGCACCAGTATCCTTGGTATACACATCGCTCACATGGACCCTCAATCCCACCTCTCTTGTAACAAAGCACAACAAAAGCTTTATTTGTCGCCTGAGCAAGCCTTCCTCTCCAAGTCTTCATGACACTCTACAGGGGCACAACAGAGAATGTCCTGACCAGCTGTATCACCGTCTGGTATGGCAGCTTCAAAGTCTCAGAATGCAGTATCCTGCAGAGAATAGTGAGGACAGCCAAGAACATCGGGACCCCTCTACCGTCCATCCAAGAAATCTTCGATAAACACTGAATCCACGAAGCCACACTCATCTTCTATGACCCTTCTCACCCCTCTCTTGGACTCCTTGACCTCCTCTCATCTGGAAGGATACTCTGCAACATTCAGACCAACTTCACGAGACTCTGCACCAGCTTCTCTCGTCATGCCATCAGACTCCTACACAAACAGTCCGGAATCCCAGTGAACAACTTAATTCATAATTATTTACAAACCAATTACGCATATGCATCCCCGTCTTTCCCACAGTCAAACCCACTTCAGAGAAATCCATAAAAAAGTACATAACACTTAAATAAACTATCACACACTGATATAACTAACACAAGCCACATTTTTAAACATAACTTTACAAGGTGGTTTAGTATTATTATATTTATAATATATATAGATGTCATAAGTGAACTAAATATTAGCTTTGTTGAACTGAACATGTTCAAACACTTAACAGACACGTTACACACTTCAACCATCAACTGATCACTACCTGGTGGTGGGTTGGCTCCGGTGGTGGGGGGGAAACCGGCCAGGCCTGGCAGGCCCAAGCGTATATTGAGGGTCTGCTGGGAACATCTGGCGGAATCCCCAGTCAGGAGGAGTTTGAACTCCTACCTCCAGCTATGTCCCGGGAGAGGTGGGGAACAAGTTTGAATGGGCCTTTTCCGCACCTCCATTGTAGAGCTGTGGCCGTAAGGTGGTTGGTGCCTGTTGCGGTGGCAATCCGCGAACCCGCTGGTGGACACCAGTGGTGAGGGATGTTGTCAAGCTGAAGAAGGAGTCCTATCGGGCCTTTTTAGCCTGTGGAGCTCCAGAGGCAGCTGACAGGTACCGGCAGGCCAAACTCGGGTATGGGTGGAATTTGGTGAGGCCATGGAAAACTACTTCTGGACGGCTTTGAGGCAATTCTGGTCCACCATCCGGCGGCTCCGTGCGGGAAAGCGGTGCAACATCAACACTGGTTATGGTGGGGATAGGGTGCTGCTGACCTCAACTCGGGACGTTTTGGGTTGGTGGAGAGAATACTTCGAAGACCTCCTCAGTCCCACCGACATGCCTTCCAGTGAGGAAGCAGAGTCTGGGGACTTGGGGGTGGACTCGCCTATCTCTGGGGCAGAGGTTGCTGAGGTGGTTAAAAAGCTCCTCGGTGGCCAGGCCCCGGGGGTGGATGAGATCTGCCCAGAGTTCCTTAAAGCTCTGGATGCTGTGGAGCTGTCCTGGTTGACACGCATCTGCAGCATCACGTGGACAGTGCCTCTGGACTGGCAGACCAGGGGTGGTGGTCCCCCTCTTTAAAAAGGGGGACCAGAGTGTGTGTTCCAACCATAGGGGATCACACTTCTCAGCCTCCCTGGTAAGGTCTATTTGGGGGTTCTGTAGAGGAGGGTCTGCCAGATTGTCGAACCTCGGATACAGGAGGAGCAGTGTGGTTTTCGGACCAGCTCTATACTTTCCGCAGGGTTCTCTGGAGGGTTCATGGGAGTTTGCCCAACTAGTGTGGAGTGTTTTGTGGAATTGGAGAAGGCACTCAACCGTGTCCCTCGAGGAGTCCTGTGGGGGGTGCTCCAGGAGTATGGGGTACCGGGCTTCCTTTTAAGGGCTGTTCGGTCCCTGTATGACCGGTGCCAGAGCTTGGTCCCCATGGGCGGCAATAAGTCAGACTTGTTTCCAGTGAGGGTTGGACTCCGTCAGGGCTGCCCTTTGTCACCGATTCTGTTCATAACTCTTATGGACAGGATTTCTAGGTGCAGCCAGGGCGTTGAGGGTGTCCGGTTTGGTGACCTCAGGTTTAGGTCTCTGCTGTTTGCAGACCGTGGCCTTCAGCTCTCGCTGGGACAGTTCGCAGCCAAGTGTGAAGTGGATGGGATGGGAATCAGCACCTCCAAATCTGAGACCATGGTCCTCTGCCGGAAAAGGGTAGAATGCTCTCTCCGGGTCAGAAATGGGGTCCTTCTCCAAGTGGAGGAGTTTAAGTACCACGGGGTCTTGTTCGCGAGTGGGGGGATGGAGCGGGAGATTGACAGGTGGATCAGTGCAGCGTTCGTAGTGATGCGGGCACTGCATCGGTCTGTCATGGTGAAGAAGTAGTTGAGCCGAAAGGCATGGCTCTCGATCTACGTTCCTACCCTCACCTATGGTCACGAGCTATGGATAGTGACCGAAAGAACGAGATCACGAGTACAAGCAGCCGAAATGAGTTTCCTCTGCAGGGTGGCTGGGCTCTCCCTTAGAGATAGGGTGAGGAGCTCGGTCATTCGGGAGGGACTCAGAGTACAGCCACTGCTCCTCCGCATCGAGAGGAACCAGATGTGATGGCTCGGGCATCTGATTAGAATGCCTCCTGGATGCCTCGCTGGGGAGGTGTTCTGGGTATGTCCCACTGGGAGGAGGCCCTGGGGAAGACCCAGGACACGATGGAGGGACTATGTCTCTCGGCTGGCCTGGGAACGCCTCGGGATTCCCCCAGAGGAGCTGGAGGAAGTAGCTGGAGAGAGGGAAGTCTGGGTTTCCCTGGTGAAACTGCTGCCCCCGCGACCTGACTTTGGATAAGCGGGAGAGCATGGATGGATGGATGGGTCACACACTTCTGCATGGCCAAAAGCAATGTTGCAATTTTCAGAAAGCTGAACATGTGACCTAAATAGAATCAAGTATTACAATGCAAAACAGTTGTGGATAATTAATTATGTTTTTGGCTCAGTGAAAAATCCCCACATGTATATATCATTCTTTGCCACCTAGATGAAGTTCTGTGGGTTGTCAAACGATTATATTTTTCTAGTAGTCACCACATTAAAAAATGTGAAGAAATGGACATACATTATACTATACCAAACTAACTGATTATCTACACTCACCTAAAGGATTATTAGGAACACCTGTTCAATTTCTCCTTAATGCAATTATCTAATCAACCAATCACATG
>JABFDZ020000042.1:2056034-2083237 GCA_019775955.2 Pollimyrus isidori
ATGCTATCCTATCAATATGGGCCAACATTTCTAAAGAATGCTTTCAGCACCTTGTTGAATCAATGCCATGTAGAATTGAGGCAGTTCTGAAGGCGAAAGGGGGTCAAACATAGTATTGGTACAGTGTTCCTAATAATCCTTTAGGTGAGTGTATTGTGGACTTTTTGTTAATTTTAAAATTTAATGATTTAAAAATATTTGATCTACTTTCATGTTATTTGATCTTAAAACTTCATGGTAATGCCAATTCGAAGGAAACTGTTGAGAGATCATTAAATCGGAGTTATAAATTACATCTGAATATGCCTAACAAGTTTTGGTAATGTCAATCGCACTGCACAAAATTCAAACACTGTATTTGGGTGCTTTCACATTGTATGAACTTTTTGATGGAACCAGAAAAAGTCCCCAGTCTAAACAGCCCAGTAACTTGCATACAAGGAACTATATTGCAGAACTTTGGTGTGAAAGGACTTTTCTCTGTGACATTTAGTTCTTTGTTGAAGGCTTATCACATTTTGTGAGAATGATCAAATATAAGCACAGCAGGCTTCCGCCATGCTTTCATCCTCAAAATAAAAGAAGTTCAATTAGGTTCATAATGTAAATGAAATAGTCCATGACCCACATTTATCATTTTGCCAAAATCAGCGAGTGCATAAGCCACTTCTCTTGCTTGGTGAATTAATTATAGTTTTTGCATGTCTGTGCCTTCCTTTTCTTAATGAAACGCGCATAACTTTTTAAGTGCTTTTTTGAATTAAGTGCTTAATGGAATTCTCGACCTCTTTGTTCTTAAAATAGAGGCATGGCAGTAGTGAGGCATGCAGGTACATCGACATTGCACACCTACAGCCATACTAACCCAGCAATAAGAATTCACCCTCTCACCAGTGTTGCCAAAATATACACTAAGACATCTCATAGGTGGCTACATCCCACCTAAAAAGGGAGAAATATACATGTTATAGACAGTTTCTGCATTCATATTCATTTTTATTTATGTTTACTAAAAATCGAAGTAGTGTTCAATAATCAGTATTTTCAGTTTAAAAAATCACACAATTTTTGTTGAACTTTGTAACACAAAATGTATTTTAAATTTTGCACACTATTTAAATTAAGCAAATTATCAATGCCTGTCTGACTATGAGAGTCATACAAGCTTTGCGATATGAACAGGTTACATAAGATATAGGGAAAATCAGTGGCAACGCATTTGAGATGGACAAACTTCACATGTTATGTAAATAGGTTTCATTACAGAAACTGTAATTTTATATACAACATACTCTATCCAGGGGTTTCTCCTCAGTCCTAATGCCTCTATGTGTATCTTTCAACAGGAATTGCTGTAGACAAGCATGGACTTGTCTATTTTGTTGATGGAACCATGATTAGAAAAATTACTGAGAAAGGAGTGATTACAACTGTCATTGGCTCCAATGGCTTAACATCTATTCAACCGTTGAGCTGTGATGCAAGAATGGACATCACCCAGGTAATATTGGCATTTCTTCTCAATAATCCCATTGGCACTTCACATTGCAGGTCTAAGAATTATGAGTGGCATAAGAACATAAGAAATTCACAAACAATAGGGAGGGCGTTTGACCCATCAAGCTCGTTTGGGGAGTACTTAACCTAATACCTCAGAGTTATTAAAATATTATCTAGCTCTGATTTAAAGGATCCCAGGGTTTTAGCACTACATCCAGGAAGACTATTCCATACTCTAACTGCATGCTGTGTAGGGAAGTGCTTTCTCAAATTCAATTTAAAATGTTCTCCTGTTAATTTACACTTAAGACCATGACAGTATTTAGTATTTAGAGTAATATTGAAGTAGCCATTTGGCTGAACAGCATCCACACCTGTTAGAATCTTATATACCTGGATCATGTTGCTTTAGGATAAACAGATTCAGCTCAGCTAAGCTCTTCTCATAAGACATCCCTCTAATACCAGGAATTATTCTTGTAGCCCTAGAATTGTTTTTCAGTTTTGCTCTTTGAAGAGATTCAGATGCATAGTGTGCACATTTTCATATGCAGTGGTACCTCAGAACTCGAAATAAATTCATTCAGAACTACAGACCGCATCCTAAAATGTTCGAGTTCTGATCGAATCCCCCTCCTAAGAAATAATGGAAAACCAATTAATTGTTCCCAGCCCCAAAAAATTACACTGAAATGTGTTTCTTTAGCATTTAAACACAAAATTAACCAGACAAAACAAGAAAAGCATATATTGCACTAAACACATCTAAGCACATTTATCAAAACAGTAATTTTTAAAGTAGGAACATAAATGTATCCAAACATTGTGTAAAGTAAAAAAAAAGTGCCCCGCCCCAATTGCCTGCACCTTCCGTGTGCCACGCCCCCTCGTTAACCCCGGATTCCCTGTGTGATCAGCTGTTTCTGGTTGTTGTAATTTGTCGTCTGTATTTTGTCCGCGTTTCATTTTGTTTCCCCAGTTCGGTCATTGTATTGCACGTCTGTGTTTTGCCTGCCTTACCTGTAATTAAACCCTGTTTTCCCATATCCTGACATTTACGCCTTTATCTCTGTTCGATCCCCGCTGGGCACGACAATATTATTATGATTTAAATGTATTAATGAATTATTATTAATATTAAAATAATTCACAAGAAATCTTTATTTTTAAATGTATTTTATTATATAATAATAATTACTGTTCTATCAATGTCTAAATGCATTTTTACTGTCTAAATATATGTATTCAGCTAGTGTAAACATGCACAATGCTATTACACGATACACGAATGTGAGGCTGAGACTGAAGCATTACCCTTTGTTTCTGCCGAGAGACATGCAGCGTGACTAATTTCCCCACACATATAACTTATTCTAGGTTGGCGTTCACGGTTTGAATTCTGAGATTCAGATCAAGTTCTAGGTCATTTTTTTCCGAATTGCTTGGTTTGACTTTTCATAAATTTGAGTTCTAATGAGTTTGAGGACTGAGGTACCACTGTATTTAGAAATGCGATTGTACACTGTCACTTGACATGAACCATTTTTACGAGATAGTATGCATTATTAGCTTCCCGTGCGTCTGGTTATAATGTTTCGGTCATCAGTGTATATTGGCTACACTGATGTTGCCTGATGTTGCAGAATATGGACAAAACCACAAAAGCTGATGCATCAATTACACTGCTGCTGATTGTGTGAGGGTGTGAAGTATGTTCTCATGGCACACAATGGCCCCTCTTGATTACACTGGATAAACTTTTGAATGCTAAGGGGTGTGTCAGTATCATTCAATTGCATCTCTTCATGGCAGCAGTGTTCACCTATTAATTTTAATTATTGAATATGAATTAGTTTAATAATTTAATATTAATTAGTTTTTTCCAGCATGATAAAACTGCAAGGCTAAGATTGTCTAGGAATGGACCCACATTCAATGACAATGAATTTAACTTATCGCAATGGCTTGTCCAGCTGGCAGAACCCAGTTCAACCGAGCATCTGTGCAATGAGATGGAGTAAGCTATTTGGAGAGATCCACTACAGGCCAGTGCAGAACATCTGTGGGCAGGACTGGAGTCATTATTATTTGTACAGTCAGCATGAATTCCAAAAGCAACCTTCGTATGTAATACAAGGTGGATTATAAATCCCCATATAAAGACATTATCCCACAAACTTTCTTTCCATAATAACTCTGAGTAGTTCATGCTTCTTTCTAAACCATATATATTTTTTCTCATCATTCTGGGAATTCTTCATCCATAATGGAGCTCACTACACGTCCAGGCCTATTTAGAGTAGTAATTCAATCAACAATAGAACACATTCGATATGGCTCAAAACTACCAAAATGTATGCTAAATCTCCTTTATTATTACCCGCCACTTTTTGTAATTACAGCACGAGGTTGTTTTAAAAAAAAATAATAATAATAATTGTTTTCAAAAGAAAAGTGAAAATGACATTTATTAAAAATTACTGTAGAAAATCTTGAAAAACGAAAAACTTATGCTGTTTAGTATACAATATTTAAAGCAAAACGAATACTCAACATTTATATATATATATATATATATATATATATATATATACATTGATACCTTCAATTAAAAGAGAAAGATTATTATATAGGTAAAATTAAGACAAACTATTTAATTATATATGTTTTGTCAGTTATGTTGTATAATTAATTTCTCATGTATAGTAGGGTGTTGGGGTCAGAATTAGTATCTAATGTTTAATTTGGAAAACCATATAAAGATAAAAAATTATCCTTTTTTTTTTTCCTTTAGGTACGCCTGGAATGGCCTACAGATTTGGCTGTTAACCCCTTGGACAATTCTCTTTACATTCTGGATAATAATATTGTGATCCAGGTGTCAGAGAGCAAACAAGTGAGGATCATAGCAGGGCGTCCGATTCACTGTCAAGTTCCAGGGATTAATCACTACCTACTGAGCAAGGCTGCCATTCACTCGACCCTGGAGGGAGCCAAGGCCATTGCAGTGTCCAGCCAGGGCATACTCTTCATTGCAGAGACAGATGAACGGAAGATTAACCGTATCCAGCAGGTTACAACCAATGGCGAGATCTCTGTTATTGCTGGCGTAACAACTGACTGTGACTGCAAGATAGATCCCAACTGCGATTGTTATTCAGGTGAGCCTCTGCTATCCTTAACCCTGCATGTTAAGAACTATGTGACTGTAGTAACGAAGTCCAAATTAGACTGCAGAACCTGTACATAATACTTTTATCATGCTCAAAAGTATTTCACATAAAAAATACCAAATGAGTGCCATTCAAATATCTGTCTCGAATGCCTGTAGCATTTTTCAGTCTCAATAACCATGACAGAATTCACTGCTGGTTCATTACATGTAGCACAAATTACCCATTTCTTGGAATTTGGATATATAATGATTAGGTGGACTTTGATGTAATTTCCTTGATAAACTCCCATTAGTCAAATGAAGGCTGATGTTAAACACCATTATAAGTGTCTTTCAGTCCTCGCTGATCAGCCTAATTAGGGGCTGTCAGTTTGCCCATGGCCAATTTTAAATATAAACATACTTTTTAATTTCCTATTTTGCTGTACTTGTATTTTTTACTAAATTAGGCATTACCATATCTATATTTGGCAAAAATCTACGTCATTGTAATCTAATGATTAAGTGTGCATATAAGAACTGACAACATAGAACAGAATTTGACAGCCAGCATCCTTGCATATTCACTCTGAGGTTTTATAATGAATATTGAACATATTGAAAGCTCTTGCTAAACTTTGTGGAATAATGTGCTTAATTAGAATACGCCCAATCTAGTGGTATGATCAATAGTGGTACGATTAATTATAATTATGAAAGTATATATGAAGTATGAAAGCAGAGTGTTCCTATGAAACATTTTGTAAGCTGAAATGCCATAAAGTGAAGGAATGACCATTAAATTATATGGGAAAAAAATTGATCATTCCCACACCCCAAAAATAACCTACTAAATTATATCAAATAACACATAAAACTTACAATAAGACTTTTTACACAGCCTATGTAAAGTACAAAAAATAGGTACAGTGTAGGTTTGCTAACCAAAAGAAATCCAAAGCGGATTTTGAGATAAAGCACAGATGCTTACAGGTACAATTCAAAATTTTGAGGCTTGATGCTGAGATGCTGAATGTAGTTCCAGGGTAATGTGCCCCCCCCCCCCACCTCACTGCTCGGGGGTTCTCGCTGCCTTGATAACAGCTCACTGCAAAACAAACGCTTAATGCTGCTTTTTCTTTTGTATAAACGAAAATCCTTGAGGTTTCTTTCAGTCAGTGAAAACAGGTACTAATTTACGTCGTTTGTAAAAGAGTAGTGGCACAAAGTGAACTTTCATAAAGGGGGTTACCTGTAATTATTTTATTTTAATAAAATTCAGGAAATACAAGCAAAGTAAAGAATATATTGCAGTCAATAAAACTGAAATGAGCATGTGCAATTTTGTTGTGAGCAGAGCAAAAATAAAGGGTATTACAAAAAGGATACCAGGAATCAGACATAACAGAGTACCATGTTAGAAAGTAATAAATGTCACTATATATCTTCTACTTGCTCTTAGCTTACACCAGTGGTCTCCAACCTTTTTTACAGTGAGAGCCGCATTTACAAAGAAAATATTCTGAGTTACTGAGTTACGATACACGATTGGGGGACGTCCCCGACAGTATATTATGATGACTTTGAGCCATAGATCTTGCTGAATGGGGGGCAGGTAGCAATAGACTGGAAATATTGTGCTGGTCAACCTTCTGATTGTGTTTGACAGATCAACCAGTTGGCGACGACTGCCACTTACATGATACCTTTTTAAAATCGATTAACTCACACAACGCAGATTCAGCATATCATTAAAAAAAGAGGCAACATGCAATCGTAAACTTTGTGACGTCATGACATTGGACCTCTTCTGCAAGAATACCTGGCTGTTTACCCAACACATCCTGTAATAGCAGGATTAGTGTCCTGGATACTTCAGCTTGCTGGTCTTTACCCGTATGTTTTTCTGCATCTCGGCTCTCTTTAGGGGATGGCGGCTACGCCAGAGACGGAAAGCTGAAGGCACCGTCATCCTTAGCGGTGTCGCCCGATGGCACTCTATACATAGCAGATCTGGGCAACGTCCGCATCCGTGCCATTAGCAAGAACAGGCCGCAACCCAACTCCGAGGGCGTGTATGAGATCGCCTCACCCGCCGTGCAGGAACTCTACCTCTTCAGTGCTAATGGCACTCACCTCCACACCCGCAGCCTCATCACCGGGGATTACATTTACAATTTCACCTATTTAGCAGACGGGACTCTGAGCACGATTGTCAGCAGCAATGAAAACTCAATCCACATTCGCCGGGACGCCAACGGCGGCCCCCTCTGGCTTTTGGTGCCTGGTGGCCTGGTGTACTGGCTCACCATCAGTAACAGCGGCACCCTCAAGAGAGTTTCTGCTCTGGCTCATGATCTCGCCCAGATCACCTACCATGGCAACACAGGTCTCCTAGCAACGAAGAGCAATGAAAATGGCTGGACTACAGTTTTTGAGTAAGATTTTTCATTTCACTAATTCAGTTTCACCATTACTTTACTCTCAATTCTGATGCTTATAGAAAAACATCTGTAGTGTGTTTTGATAATTTACTTGATAACTAATTGTATAAATGACTTAATAGCGATCATTCAGAAATGTTTATTGAAGAAGAAATATTTATTCCGGTTTTGTTTTTTTTTATATACCTTTGCATGTTAGTATATACTGGGCATAATTCACATATAGACCTTATGTATTGTCCTTATATTGTCCCTACTGAGCAAGGTCTCACATAATATATTTTTTTTTCCCTGTACTACCATTTTCTGCAAATTTTCAAGGAGAATTTATTCAACTGAGAACATTTTCATAGCCATGCAATGGTTCTCTGATTGGGAAAAAATGAGCTACTTTTTCACCCACAGCAGTTTGTTATGCTATATTGCATACATTTATATGATTTGTGTGAAGAATTGCGACTATTTATGGAGGGTTTTTTTTCTAGTTCATAAGCGAGTCAAATTCACCATTTTCGTATGGAAATACAGTAGCATTACTGCCATCTTGTGGCAGTCTCTTAAGATCAAGCTCAAGAAGATAAAGCTTTAACATTATATTTTATTTTAACATATTGTGACTAATTTCAGAACTTCTTAGTGCTACCAAATATACTAAATAACACAAATATCAGATATTCAATTGTAATAAATGTAATATTTGTTATGTTTATATGAAGAAAAATATTATTGAAATGTCTGTGGAGGTTTTGTGCGTCATTTTTGAAACAAACAAATGAACAAAAGTTCTGACTCAAATTTTGTTTTTTGTACAGGTACAACCCTGAGGGTCACCTGATCAACATCACCTTCCCCACTGGAGAAGTCAGCAGTTTGACTGGAAACATGGAGAAGTCCGTAAAGGTAGAGGTAGACACGTCACAGGGGGAGAACATCATCATCACCACGAACTATTCAGCGACCAGCACAATCTACACTTTACGACAAGGTATATGACTATAAATACAGATGATCATTTTTTGCATGTATAATTAAGGGCTGAGTTGTGAACAAATCGACTTATGAGTGGTCAGTCAGAACTGATTGCGGTCATAAGTTGATGATGACCTGTGTAACAAAGATGGTCCATTCAGTTGAGTTTATATACAGGTCGATGGGTGGTGGGCGAGTTAGGGTGATTTAATGGGCCCCTGAGAGATGGGGGCCCTAAACAAATTGAAACAGTTGGATTGAAGGAGTATCAGACCCAATATGATACACTTTCTTGGGGTCCAAAATTTCTAGTGGTGCCTCTGAGTACATATAATACAGACTTAATGAAGTAGGAATAATGCTTGTATATATCTGTAGCATTATATTCTTACTGTAGGAGCTCCAAGTTCTGTGTGTGGCAATATGTTTTCTGTAAACAATGCATAAATTGGTCAGCCAATCCCCTGTCAACTATTTCCTGCCAAAGCACCACTGCCATTTATATTTTTATGTAATAAATTTTACCTTCAGAACAACAGAATTTTAATGTGAGACGCAACCTAGATAAATTAAACTAATGGTTCCTTTTCCTTTTTTATATGCACTGCATGTAAACAAAACCCTAACCCTAACCTAAATCTAATGGTGATCAGTGAAAACAATCACACATGAGGGCATTGTTACATGTGAAGGATATTATAGTACATTTTAGTATCTGTTGCCTGGGAGATGACCTTGTACTGGGTGACTGGCAGCACCAACTACTTCTATGAACATGTTTATTTCAGTGAAAGTTCACGCAGGAGAAGTTGAGTTGCGGGGTGGTCAGGCAAATAACGAAGTGCTCATTTCTCTAAAGACTGATGCTACACAGACTACTTATCATGTTATTGCATTTCTTTATTTAAACTGTGACTTTATTGAACATCTATTCTTGTATATACAGCAATATATTAATGTACTGCTGGAATGCAGTCTTATTTCTGTGGCGCATTCAAGCTAAAAAAAAAAACCCCTCAGGCCATAGTGTGAGTGTGTGCATGAGCATCAGCCTCTGCGAGGCTTTAATAAATAACAGCCCTGCTGAGGTCAGGAGGAAGGGGACGCTCCCGGACCAGGGGGCCGGGCGAGACGCCTGAAGGCATCCTCACCGCATCCTGGGCTATATTAAGGAGAGCTGCTGTGCTTTTGGGTGGCGGCGGCCGGCGGGATCCTCTGTTTCCCGCGGCGCTGGGGGTGTGGCTTCACAGTCGCATGCAGGCCGGCCGTCCCGAAACACCGGTCCTGAAAGTTGACAGATGGTGTCCGAGCTGTGCGAGGTGCTGCAAAGCAGGAGGCGCTGTCATGACATCATACTAAATATAGACTCCTTGGAATGTCTGTATGAAATGTCAACCACAGCATAATTTAATATATATTTATGTGTGTATGTGTGCATGCATGCATAATGTATCAAGTATGAAAAAATCTTTCAATACATCTGGCAAATAGAGATAAAAGTGATTAGGCTATAGGCTAGGTATGACTTACAGTACCTAGCAAGCCTTGGGAACAAGATACAGAAACTGAGTGCAAATTTATGTTTTTGTTTCCCTGTTTTGCTATTGTAATTATAGCATTCTCTCTAAACTGTTTCCTTGCAGACCATGTTCAAAACACTTACCTGGTCAGTGCCGACGGCTCCCTGAGCATCACTTTCGCCAGTGGGATGGAGGTGAACCTCAGCACAGAGCCACAGATCTCAGCGGGGACTGTGAACCCCGCCATGGGCCGGTGTAATGTGACACTGCCCGGGGAGCACAAAGCCAGCTTGATGGAATGGAGGCAGAGGAAGGAGCAGGCCAAGGGGAACTCTACAGCCTACGAGCGCAGGCTGAGGGTATGCAGGCCGGCCCTCTTTCAGAAACACACTCGTCTTAAGAAACGGAGATTGTATCCATTTAGAGAGATCAAGCTGGGGTGGTGTGTCACTCAGCAGGCTAAGCCTCTGTGCCTCTAACTGGAAGGTCACCAATTCGGGGCTGAGCTCAGCAGAACAGCCACATGTCGGTGGACCCCTGAGCGAGGCCCTTAACCCCCAGATCCACACTGTCTGATCCTACACTGTGACCCCCCACGCTTGCTCTCACCTTCATATGTGTTTGTGTGTCTCATGGAGAGCAAGATGATGTCGGGGAAAAGACAATTTTCCTTGCGGGGAGCGTTAAGGTATCATTATCCCTATTATTTTTGTTAAGTCAATTGAAATCCACCAAAAGAAAGACTTATTATGCAGCAGAGAGTAAAAATAAACAAGACTATGTGTAAGGATATGGTTGGCTGCAAATAAAGTATAACAAAAAAAGTCAAATACATAAATAGTATTTTATAGTATTATTAGCATGTCGTTTATGTCTAAATGGATTACTTAGATCCAAAGCCATGCATCTTTTTACCTACAAACAAAAGTAAATATTAAATACTATTCTGCAATATTTGTATGTTGGAAAGGTGTTACAAAAGAAATGTCTTTATACATTGTTTTTGAAAGATTTTGTGGAGGAAAACGCCTGAAAATACTTGCCAACATCTGAAAGTACTTGCAACAGCTGATCTGTGTTTTTGTCACTGTGGTTTTCTTCGTCAGGCTCACAACCGAAATCTGCTGTCCATCGACTTTGACCGCACCACTAGATTGGGCAAGATCTACGACGATCATCGCAAATTCACTCTCAGGATCCTCTATGATCAAAGGGGCCGTCCCATTGTGTGGTCACCTAGTAGCAAATATAATGAGGTCCGTGTAACATATTCGCTGGAAGGACTCGTGACCAGCATTCACAGGGGAAACTGGACGGAGCGGCGTGAATATGAACATGGCAGAATGATCGCCCGAACATGGGCTAGTGGAAAAACATGGAACTACTCATTTCTTGATAAGGTAATATTAAAATATATATATATATATATATATTTTTTTTTTTTTACAGTGTTTCTTTAATAAGTGTCACCCTGAATGGACATTAGTCGAGACTCTTCTTTCTTTCCCATGCCTGCCACAAGAAGAAATGTTTACATTTTAGAATGACCAATGACTGTTGACCATAACTGTACTCTGTTTCTCTGGCATAACTTGAAGTCGATTATTCACTTAAGAGCCAAATATACGACTGAGGTTGTTGTTGCTCCTTTATTAAACATAAACAGTCATATAATTTCTATGACCAATTAAATGGAAATTCGCTGAATGCTTAAAAAAGTTGAATTATTTGTAATACGTATTATTATGACCTAGATGAAGATCATATCACATGTTAAGAGGAATTAGTATTATATTCAAAGATTAATTAAAATGGATACGTACAATATTTTTGCATAACTGAAACTGTAATGGATTCATGGTCAAAAATATTCTGCATAGCGTGATATTCTGCGCCCTGCAGACATATAAGCAATCCATTCGGCCATCCATCTTCTATAGCCAGTAATTGATTGAGCTTTATAACTGCAGTGACCTGAAGACCAAGAGAAACATGCATGAACAGCTTTTTTGTTGGTAACAAAATCCCTGTTTACCAGCAACTGTTTACACAAATTTATGTGCTTTAATAGGTTTTACATATAATGAAACTTTAATTAGAAAGTTCACTTTGTTTTTCTTTCTGTAATTGCAGTCAGTGACGCTGCTGTTGCACAGCCAGCGGAAGTATGTCTTCGAGTTTGACCAGATGGACCATCTTCTTGCTGTCACGATGCCCAGCATGGTGCGTCACGGTCTGCAATCCATGTTGTCAGTAGGATACTACAGGAACATCTACAGTCCCCCAGACAGCAACTCTGCTATAATCCAGGATTATACCCATGATGGGCTGTTGCTCAGGACACTCTATCTGGGCTCAGGACGTCGCATTCTGTACAAGTATACCAAGCAGTCCCGTCTGTCAGAAGTCTTGTATGACACTGTCCTGGTGACCTTAACATACGACGAGTCTTCTGGCATGGTCAAGACCATCCACCTCATGCATGATGGCTTCACCTGCACCATCAGATACAGGCAAACAGGTAAACCGTATAGTTAACATATGCTACTCATTGATCTCCCAATTGTCGCCCATTGTCCCTCTCTCTGGGTAACCCTAACAACCCCAGTTGAGATTCAGCGGTTTCAGAAAATGGATGGATGGATTCATATTCTAACTATCCATTTTTAACATAGTCAAAGATATAATTGAATTGTTTTAACATATTGTATAAAAAATTATATTGCATTTAAAATAACTAAAGCTAGTGGAAATATTTTTCTATGCCTTCATTTAATATTTTTCGAAATTCATTTAAGAATTTCTTGTTCTACAGGTCCCCTTGTTGGGCGTCAAATCTTCAGATTCAGTGAAGAAGGACTTGTAAATGCCAGATTTGACTACAGCTATAACAACTTCAGAGTGACCAGTATGCAAGCTATGATCAATGAGACTCCACTTCCTATTGACCTATATCGTTATGTAGACGTTTCTGGCCACATTGAACAATTTGGCAAATTTAGCGTAATCAATTATGACCTCAACCAGGTCATAACCACCCATGTCATGAAGCACACTAAAATATTTAATGCTAATGGACAGGTCATTGAGGTCCAGTATGAAATATTAAAATCTATTGTTTATTGGATGACCATGCAGTATGACACCATGGGATGTCTCATTGTATCTGACATCAGAATTGGGGCGGATGGCAATATTACGAGATACTCTTATGAATATGATGTTGATGGTCAGCTCCAGACAGTAACTGTGAATGACAGACCGCAGTGGCGGTACAGTTATGACCTAAATGGTAATATCAACTTACTGAGTCACGGAAACACTGCCAGGCATACCCTACTGCGGTACGACTTACGAGACCGGATTACAAGGCTTGGAGATTTACAATATAAAATGGATGATGATGGATTTCTTCGCCAGCGTGGCAATATTGTATTTGATTATAACTCCAATGGACTTCTTGCAAGAGCCTATGACAGAAATAATGACTGGACTGTGCATTACCGCTATGATGGTCTGGGCAGGCGTGTAGCCAGCAGGAGAAATACAGGACAACAGCTTCAGTTTTTCTACGCAGATCTTAGCAAGCCGACGAGGATCACTCACATGTACAACCACAGCAGCTCAGAAATCACATCCCTTTATTACGATCTGCAGGGTCATTTAATAGCGATGGAGCTCAGCAGTGGGGAGGAATACTATGTTGCGTGTGACAATTCTGGGACCCCTCTAGCAATTTTTAACAACCATGGGCAAATAGTTAAGGAAATTTTGTACACTCCTTATGGCGATATATATCATGACTCCAATCCATCTTTCCAACTGGTCATTAGTTTCCACAGTGGGCTTTATGATCCTCTCACTAAACTGGTACGCCTTGGGAGAAGAGACTACGATGTGGTTGCGGGCCGATGGACCACCCCAAACTACAATTTGTGGAGTGAGATTAGCACTAACCCAAAGCCATTCAACCTGTATAATTTTCAAAACAATTATCCATTTGCACATATTCCAGATGTCAGTCAATTCACGACAGGTAAGATGTGAAGCAAAGACACATACATACTCAATGGATGCATATATATTGACAAAATGGAAAAAGATTCTTTGATGTCAAATTGAAAACAAATCTCTATGAGGTGATCTAAATTAATTGCAAATATAAAAAAGGAAATCATTTATCGCATTAGTATTTAGTAGAGCTACCTTTGGCAGCCAATTCAGCCCCGAGGCTGTGCAGATCTCTATCTGCTTTGCACATCTGATCACTGCAATTATTCCCCATCCTTCAAAACTTGAGTTAATTTTTACATTAAAGAATCTTTTACATGATAATTGTACATCTTTCCCTAGTAATACGATCAAAGTCGATGGACAGCAGAATCATTACAATGATTCATTCTGCTGATCAGTGTCAAAAATGGCTAATTCATCCCACTGTGATTGAATGTAATAATAAAATTATAAAAGACACAGAATATCTTTTATAGGCACTTTGTGACTTTGTACTTTTTAAGGGACTGTAACACAGTATTGAGACATTTTACTTTATGTTTGTATGCAACATCCATACATATGTGCTATTTTGTGATCACCTTTCATCATTCTTCGTTATCAGGTATAGGCAGCTGGCTGGATCTCTTTGGCTTTCAGCTACACAATGTTGTGCCTGGTTTTCCTAAACCAGATGTGCAGAGCACAGAGCAAACCTATGAGCTAATGAAAACCCAAACCAAAACGCAAGATTGGGACCCCAGCAAGGTGAGCACAATCTGCTTTAGTCATTATTTTTTTCCATCTAAGACAGCGTTTCCCAATCCGGTCCTTGAAGACCCACAGCCAGTCCAGGTTTTTGCTCCTTTCAAGCTCGCTGCCTGACTGACCACATATTTGCTCCCTTTCAAAGAAAAATGTGGGCCGGATGTGTGTCCCCAAGGACTGGATTGGGAAGCACTGGTCTAAAATCTCTGACACAAATCTCTGTCCTTGCCTTCAACAGGCAGTGTTGGGCATACAGTGCGAACTCCAGAAACAACTGAGGAGCTTTATTTCCCTGGAGCGACTGCCTATGACCTGTAGCCATAGCCTGCTTCAGGGATGCCAGGGAAGTAGGCCTTGTTTCTCTGCCTTGTCATCGATGTTTGGCAAAGGTGTAAAGTTTGCTATTAAGAATGATGTTGTCACCACAGACATCATTGGAGTGGCCAGTGAGGACAGCCGGCGTATTGCTGCCATTTTGAACAATGCCGTCCGTCTGGCTGGCATGCATTTCACAGTCGAGGGCTGTGATACTCATTATTTCGTCAAACCTGGCCCCCTGGAGGGTGACCTGGCAGTGATGGCCGATGGCGGCGGTGCCAGAATCCTGGAGAATGGTGTCAATGTCACCGTTTCCCAGATGACTTCCGTGGTGGCTGGCAGAACTCGGCGTTTCGCTGAGATCAGGGTGCAGCATGGTGCTCTGTGCTTTAACATCCGCTACGGGGCCACGGTGAAGGAGGAGAAAACCCACGTGCTGGAGATGGCCCACCAGCGAGCTGAGAGGATGGCATGGGCACACGAGCAGAAGAGGGTGCAGGAGGGTGAGGAGGGAACCAGGGCCTGGACTGAAGGAGAGAGGCAGCAGCTGATAACAACTGGCCGGGTTTTAGGCTACGACGCCTACTTTGTGTTGTCAGTGGAGCAGTATCTGGAACTTGCTGACAGTCCCACCAATGTTCACTTTATCAAACAAACGGAAATAGGGAGGTAACAGTAGCAAAATGTCACGTTGTCTCCCTTTCACCAAAGTCAGCCTGTTTTTAGACAATTTTGTCATGTGGCGTACTGTTTTTTTTTAACCTTATTTTCTAGGATGATGCCTAAACTCAGACATACCTAAGTTGTCTTCAGCAGTTCTCAGTTGTCACACGTGATGATTTTAGTTCTTTTGACGGTTTCTTTTTAGTATCGTGAGTATGTCGGTATTAGTATATGGAATTGGACAAAGATATTATTGTTCAAATGATTTTTAGGCATACAATTTGGTAATGAGTCAACACTTTAAATGCTACATTTTTACAGAGGCCTATTAAAAGGCTAAAGTTGAATCCTGTATGATTTTCACACCCCCAATGTGTATTATGTTATAATGATAACATATATCTTAAAAATCCTGTAAATAATAAGAACTTGAAAAGCAAGTGTTAAAAAATTATAATGTGTTAAGTGTCAATATATCGATAGATGCCGTGATTTTAACGCATGAACAACATAATGGAGAAAATCTGTGTAAATTTTATGTTGCTACAATTAATATAGTAGATTGAACTTACCTGTGCATTATCGGAAATTATGCATATTTTTTGTGGAGCTTGTGCTATTTTGATTTTGAATATTTTTCAGGTATGGTGAAGACAAAAAATGTTGTTCCATACCAAGCAGACTCTCTTATTTCAATACAAATTATAAATTTAAACATAAAACAAGTTGGGCAACGTTCTATGGCTGTTTTGTTTCTCTTCTATATTTGGCGGTGTCTTGGGTTTTCCAATTTTATGTGTAATGTTCCAGGATTTACTGTTTTAACTATTGGACTGATCATTTTTACAGGTTTGCAACCTAGCATTTTTATTAAGATTACTATAAGGAAACATCATCATTAAATGTTTGGAACAACTAATCAGAAAAGCTGTGAACATTGTTGTCAGCATGTGCAATGATGATAACTGTAAAGATGCACTTTACAATTTAGGTGATATGTGTACCTTAAACTGTACAGGTGCGTTGTGTTGAGTATCTATCAGACAACTCTTAAACTCATGATCCTGATCATCATTACCTTCTAAATACAGGAAATTGACAGGAAAAGTGTCAGACAGGAAATATGTCAGAACTGACAGGAGAGATGACAGGATGACTGTTTCTGTCTTATGAACTTGTCAGACCTTTTATATTATACACAAAACTTTAATTTGTAAAAATTGTAAATTATAAAATGTAAACTAATAATGCATTGAAGTACAAAGCTGTGATTTATAGAAATGACAACTTTGATGGAAGCACAGATTCAGGACATTTTTTGTATCATTCATTCATTTTTGTCAATGCAGATTCATCTTGTATGTGTATGTTTTCAAAACGATATTTAAGGATCTACAGCTTACTAATTGGTTTGTTTATAGAATAAATTGACAGAACAACTAAGGAGGAACCCTGTGACTGGACAGCAAAACATTTCAATTTACAGGTCAGGTCCATAAATATTGGGACGTCGACACAATTCTAATCTTTTTGGCTCTATTCACCACCACAATGGATTTTAAATGAAACAAACAAGATGCACTTTACTGCAGACTTTCAGATTTAATTTGAGGGTATTTACATACAAATCAGGTGAACGGTGAAGGAATTACAACAGCTTGTATAGGTTCCCCCCCGCTTTTAAGGGACCAAAACGACCATAATGGGACAAATTAACAATCATAAATCAAACTTTTTAATACTTGGTTGCAACTCCTTTGTAGTCAACTACAGCCTGAAGTCTGGGATGCATAGACATCAACAGACAGTGGGTTACATCCCTGGTGATGCTCTGCCAGGCCTCTAATGCTACTGTCTTCAGTTCCTGCTTCTTTTTGGGGTATTTTCCCTTCATTTTTGTCTTTAGCAAGTGAAATGCATGCTCAATCAGATTCAGGTCATGTGACTGACTTGGCCATTGAATAACCTTCCACTTCTTTGCCTTAGAAAACTTTCTCAGTATGCTTCAGATCCTTGTCCATCTGCAATGTGAAGCGCCGTCCAATGAGTTCTGAAGCATTTGGCTGAATACAACCAGATAATATTGCCCAAAACACTTCAGAATTCATCCTGCTGCTTTTTTCAGCAGTAACATCATCAATAAACACAAGGGAACAAGTTCCATTGGCAGCCATACATGCCCACGCCATGAGACTACCACCATGCTTCACTGATGAGGTGCTATGTTTGGATCATGAGCAGCTCCTTTCCTTCTCCATATTCTTCTCTTCCTATCCCTCTGACACAAATTAATCTTTGCCTCATCTGTCCTTAGGATGATGTTCCACAACTGTAAAGGCTTTTTTTTGTTTGGCAAACTCAAATCCAGCCTTCCTGTTTTTGAGGCTCACCAATGGTGAACCCCTGGTGAAATCTTCTCTTGATTGTTGACTTTGACGCACATACACTTACCTCCTGGAGAGTGTTCTTAATTTGGCTAACTGTCCTGAAGGGATTTTTCTTCAATAGGGAAAGAATTCTTTGGTCATCCACCAGAGTTGTTTTCTTATGGTCTTCCGGGTCTTTTGGTGTTGCTGAGCTCACCAGTGCAGTGTTTTTTGAATGTTCCAATCTAAGAATGTTCCAAACAGTTGATTTGGCCACACCTAATGTTTTCCCTGTCTGTCTGATGGGTTTATTTTTATTTTTCAGCCTAATGATGGCTCGCTTCACTGATTGTGACAGCTCTTTAGGTCTCATATTGAGAGTTGACAGCAACAGATTCCGAATGCAAATAGCACAATTGAAATGAACTCTAGACCTTTTATCTGCTCCTTTTAAATAAGATAATGAGGGAATAGCACACATACCTGGCCGTGGAACAGCTGAGCAGGCAATTGTCCCATTACTTTTGGTCCCTTAAAAAGTGGGGGGCACATACTGTATACCAACTGTTGTAATTCCAACACCGTTCACCTGATTTGTATGTAAATACCCTCAAATTAAAGCTGAAAGTCTGCAATTAAAGTGCATCTTGTTTGTTTAATTTCAAATCCATTGTGGTGGTGAATACAGCCAAAAATATTAGAATTGTGTCGATGTCCCAATATTTATGGACCTGACTGTAGCTATATTTAGCCAGTGCCCTTCAACCGTAAGAGTGAAAAAGAACTTACCTATTCATTCATCCTTAATCAGAGGATTAGTTATATATAAATTTCACAAAATCCAAAGGCATGCTATATCAAGACATATGAAACACAAACATTTAATTAAGATATTGAGCATAAAAATTGCTGTATTTTAATTAATACATTTTAAGTCTTTTTGTAAACATAGTTTTGGGACATTCATTTGAAATAAAGTCAAGTTTCCAATTTCAACACTGCATTACCTGATAGGTCATCAGCTACAGCTTGTATTTATACCCTTCATTGGTTTCAACTGATGATGGGGGGGGATCCTTTTAAGGCCCCTTTTTTGCAAGGCCCCTGGGCTGCTACTCAGGTCAGCTCATGCATTAACATGCCTCTGTTCCTTAATGATCTCCCCTTTTCACTGCTGTTTTCTACATTTTGAGATCAGTGGTTCTATAATGATCTAGAGTGGTAAGTACCTAAATCTCACGGATTAGCAGGATTGTTCCTCAATTAATACAGTCCAGCAAAAAACAATTACATTTTTTATGCTGTCATTCTCAGGGTTCCTAAAACACCAGTTCATTTACTACTGCACTGTACCCTTTTTTTGCTTTTTGTTTTGTTGGTCCATTCATTCAAAAAACAACTGGCTTGCCAATTATTCAAAAGTTGTTTTATCATCATATTGTTGTTTTATAAATAATTGATCTTGCTTGACAGGATTTTCCTACTTTGTGCTACACATAACTGTTTTATATAATACCTACCTGTACACTTGTAAATAGAGAAAATAACATTTTGATGTATTGATTGATGAAATATATAAGAAAAGGTGATTTTAAGGCTTGATTTTTAAAATAAATATATGGAAATTCACATTGTATTTTTCAGTGTAAAATTATTTGTTCATTTTCTCTTTGAACTAACAGAAACATAAAAATTACTATTGAAAACTGACAGATATACAGCACATAAATAGGTTGTGTATTTTATTTTCTCAGTTTAAAATCAGAATGTTGACTAAAATAATACATTTGTAGATGATGCTGATGATGGTCATGAATCTGTATATTATGTGTGTTCAATAAATAGAAGTTTGAAATAATACTGAAAAATAACTCCATGAGGTGTTTAAAAAAGGCCAAGTAATCTACTGTATATAAGCACTAACAAAGCCTAAAACTATACACGAGGAAACGTAGAATGAAGACAAGCATAGGACAGGGCTTACAGCAGGGAACATCTAATTAAGATTTTACACACATTCAGGAAACACATTCAGTAGTCAACAGAGGAACAGGGCATGTGCAGGCACACACACTGCAGGTTTCAGCAAGGGACAGGTGTGAGCCATTAACCATTCCTCAAACACTAGGTGTTCCGGAACAGAAGACCAGGACAGGGGAGTCCGAGCCACCAAGTTTATTAGGGAAAAGGCAAATAGAAGTCAGAGGCTTAAGCAGGGTTGTTCCAGGAGTCCTTCTGAGAGTGTCGTCTAGAGCCAAAACGCGTTCCGATGCCGTGGCCGCGAGGGAGTCCAAGAGTTGAGTAGCCGGGGAGTCAGTCCGAGGACACAGACACACAAAGGAGAGGAGTCCACGAAGAGAGTCACAGGGAGGGCGGACGGGGACCAGCTGTAATTGCTGGCGTCAGGAGTGGGCGTGACACTAGGGATGCAGAGATACAAGGGACACAGGAATACGAGGAATACAGGAATACCGGGGATACAGGACACACATACAAACTGGGCACAGGTAGGGTCAACTAGGGACAATCACACAAGCAACATGATTTAACATGAGGTGTACAAAAATATAGTACAAAACCCCAAAAAGCCGTGAAGTTGTAATGGTATGGGATGCATGGTTCACAGTCATATGCTCAGCCCATGGAACAATGGAAACTTTGTGGACTGTGAATGGAGTTAAACCTAGGGGAACACAGGGCACAGAATGGGATGACCACCGACACCCACTGGCGAAACAGGGAAATGACGGACAGAACGGGACAAGGCAGGGACCGGTCCTGACAAATTCCTTCAATGATTCTTTGAACGCCCAAAACTCCCAAAACACCGTTACCACCAGTGTTGGGTAAGTTACTTTTAAAAAGTAATTAATTGCTAATTAATAATTACTTCATCAAGGTTGTATTTAAAGGATACCAACCTATCACAGGGCACCCTCACTCATATGCACAATTATGGCCAATTCGGGTCATATGTATTAGGCAGGTCTTAGAAGACTGCGGGAAGATCGCAAACAGGTTGTAATTGGTAGCCGATAAGCAGATTTTAACTCAAAACGAAGAAACTAAAAATAGAAACCATAATATTTTTGTTTCTATTTAATGGAATTGTCATAATTTTATTCATTTGGGAGTATGTTCTTTTAATTTCAGTATATTTTTGTGTCTGACTTGCACTTTTAATTTCATTAAAATTTTGATTAGCTATATGATTTTGTTATCGTTTCGGTTTCAGTATTTGTTAACACTAATAACTTGAAGCAAGAAGCTTCCGGCTACCCTAGTAAAGCAAATGATGAGGCTGGATGCTGAAAATAACATCAAAAGTCTGCTGATTGTGAAGCAGGCTACCTGGAGGTTATCTTTTTGCAACGAATCAAAGAGCCATTCTTTCCCCCAAATACTCATTTCTCATAACATTTTATGAAGACAGCAACACATACAGTTAAGTCCCCCTACTTTTTTATCCTAGGCCCCCCAAAAATGAGCTTTTTTAAAACCATTTAGCGATGTGTCCTGGATTTTTATATGCATATATTTCACAACCCTGGCTGGGCAAAGTTTCTTGTGGGGATCCCGCCCCCCCCACACACCTCTGCAGAACACAGCAGCCAGCACCTAAACTGCTGAAAATGCCCAAACTACATGTGTAGACATAATCTGCTTTAAATATTGACAGTCACGGTATGCTAACAAAACACGAACCAATTTCCAAAAAAATTCTTACATGAATGAATAAACTTAAATTGCAAACAAATGCCCTTGGAATTGCAAGGATTTTGGATACTATGTGTACCTGGTCAAACAGATTATTTTGAAAGCTGAATCACTTGGGAACAATTGATAGAAATCTTATCTCAATCAATTCTGCAACTGTGGCATTTGGTAAGCTTGTCCCTCTCCACCTCCAGTTTACCCTGACTTGAAAATGGCAAATAAACAGCTTGTGCTTAATTGCCATTTTTTTTTTCTCCTTAATTGCTTTTCTGGCTTTGCATCATAAGTTTTGTTACTCATTCCCGGCGCACACCCGCAGTGGCCACCAATAGCTATGCTGACAGTAGCGAATTCCATAAAGCCATTGTGCAGCATAGCTTTAAAATAAGCCGGAACTTGTCGCGTCATTTTGCTGAATGCTGTATTGAACGCTGTGAGTCATGTGTACAGTATGTGCAAAGTATGTACTAAAATACATGTTTGAAAACTGATGATGTGACAGACACTGTTTTTGCTGTGTTTCGCCATTTTAGCTTAAACTAAAGGACAATGATCTATATCGACCATTGGACTATTTTAGAGGTCTGAGTGCCGAGATCAGCATACTTTGTACAGTGAGTGTTCTGTTATACATGTAAACAAACAGTAAGTACGCAGTCCGACTGGCAGCCATATTGGAAGGCTAACACTCATCCATCTATTTTCTGTAACTGCTTATTCTACTCAGGATCACAGGCGGTCCAGAGCCCGGAGGCTAAGGGTGCAAGGCAGGGAACAACTCTGGATGCAAACATCTGTTATTAATATTTTAATTTAAGTGGCTTTATATCAGATAATGTTTTTTAATGGATGGAAACTTTTAAATTACTATAATTACTATAATTACGTGATTCTTGGCTGGAATGTTTTTACTCTATGATTTTTTTTTAATTAAAATTTTTGAAGTATGGGAATGAGCAGCTGTACCGCTACAGGCCATTCAGCAGGGGGTGGAAACTATCAGGCATAATCATTGGGAGACAATCCTATATTTCATCATGGGACTGAGCCCCCCTATGGATCAAATGCTTTGAGAAAGGACATCAGCAGCAGCACATTTGCTATTTAATCAGCTAAAATTCCTTTATTACACACCTTCTTTTGTCCCTGTAGGTGTTCACCTTAAGTTCTTGTCAAGTCCTTTGTGATTGATTTGAAAGCTATTCATAGAACGGCACCAACCTACCTCAAGTGACTCAACAGGGCCGACGTTCCATCCCACCCACCTTGATCAACATGTGAATGGTCCCTGATGATTCCTCCACCCAGAATAAACAAATGTCATGTGAGAGGTTTGCATGTGTGGTTCCACTGGTGGAATGAACTTCTGCATCTGATCTGCGTATTCCCTCGATAACCATCATACAGCTTAAAGCATTGTCCCCTGATTAATCTTCTTTCCTAGTACTTGTTAGCTCATGGTTTACCACTTTCTTCCATTATAAGGTGCTTTCTTTGAAGATATTTCAATTCAATTCAGTTTATTTTTATATAGCGCCATTCACAACAGAGTTGTCCCAGGGCGCTTTACATGGGTGTGTTAGAACACATTGATATACATATTTGTGTGCAGACACTGCTGCTATTACAAAACTTTTATCTGTCTGGATCGGAGTACAAGGAGCTGATCAGTCTTTGATGTGTTTGCACGTCACGATACCCAAACGGGAGCGATCCGCTCCCTCATGATGATATGCAATCACCTCTTTTAGGAAGCTGCAAAAACAGTGGGAATTAATGAGAAATAGCTGTTCCACTCACTCCGAACAACCAGAGCGTAAAATTCAGCAGCATGGGGGGCTGTGTGTGGCTCAGTGCACTAAGCCTCTGTTCCTGTAACCTGAAGGTCGCCAGCTTGAGCCAAGCCTTGGAAAAATAACCACATGTCCTTAACCCCGGGCACCAAGCATGCCAGCAGTGGCTGACCCCGTGCTGTAAACACCAGGCTTACTCTCACCTTTATGTGTGTCTCATGGAGAGCAGTGGTAGGAAAAGAGAGAATTTCCCCACTGCGACCAATGAAGTATCACTATTATCCAGCTGCTGACCGCCGTCCCTAGTAGGGCGATAGCAGTTTGACTTGGTGTCTGGTAACTATCAAGATCAAACTAGGAATGTAGGAATGGTAAGACTAGGTCCAGGTTTTCTGTTTTGTGGTGCTGCAGTGATGTAAAAATGTACCAGCGATTAGTCAAATGTAGGATACTCTGACTCTCTTCCCGATGGACAGAAGGTGATTTGTGAACACAAGCAAGCACTGGAGGAGGAAAACATTGTTTGGGTGAGACCATAAGGGGCAGAGGCGTAGCAAAGTGCGATGTGCTGACTGAAGTGTCCAAAGCCAGCAGCCACAGCAGAGTGTTTAATCAGCAAAGCCTGAAGGTTATAGATCATGCCAATACGTTGGGTAACAGCCTGAGACAGCTGCTGGAACTGCTGCTGTTTGCTACATTGGACAACACAGCAATGCTCCCTGCTGCGCACCTGGTCCTCCGCTATATCCACCACCTGTAAAGGTCAGAAGCCCAGAGATTCGAACGAAGAAGCACAGAATTTAATAGTAAGTTGATTAAATAGTGAAAACAGCTTGTTGAGCTCATGGACTTTTTTTTGTCTTGACATATTCCTGAATTCTAATATTTTGATTCCCTACTTCTCTGTACAGTTTTTGTGCTATGACTCTCTGGTCCAGCAGGGGGAGCTGCAGTCACGCACTTGTCAGCGGCGTGGGAGATTTATGCATCCTGTGACCCAAACTGTACTCTGCTCCAGCTCTCTGTAACAGGGTGGGGCAGGGACATATATTTATATATTTACACATATAAATATATTTTCAGAAGAAACTGGATGCTTTGGATGTTTTCACCCTTCATCAGCAGCACTTGAGTGCAATAGATGCAATCGCGTGCAATATGTCTTTATGTTTTTTATGTCTATATGTTTTTTAAGCATGAATTTTTGTATAATTCTTTAACACCACAATGACAATAAACATATTCTGTGCTTCTGAGGCTGTCAGTGTGTGTGTGTGTGTGTGTGTGTGTGAAACTAAACTTCAGAAACAAGCCTAATGTTGCTTACGATAAGTGGACTGTGGGTGACATAAAAATTCACAGGTCTCTGCACCCCACCTCATGTACAGTACCAAACCCCCCCCCCCCTCATGCCTGTGCACCAAAACCACCTTATTGGACCAAGCATACAGAATATCTGTATCCTCTGGACAGAGCAAGGTTAGTGTTAAAGAAAATGGGGCGATTGTTTCTAGGGATAGCTCCATATAATAATGTCATTAAGTAGAGTTACAGAGTGCAGCATATGCATCTCTGTGATATATTGTCAATCATTAGAAACATAAGGAAGATATAAAACTTCCTAAAACTACCAAGGAGGGGAGCAAACTGGGAGCAGGAAATAGCATGCAGAGCGTCGTACGCTGTCATCCTGGAACCAAACAGGCCTGCCCATTCAAGGTACTTATACACCCCCAAAAATTGGCAGCACTTTATCTGAGCCTACCTCCGCCTCGCCTCAAGGAAGAGTCCCTGGAGGAGTACATGTCCAAGTATACGTTATGACAGTCCACCTGAATCTGCTTGAGCGATTGGACTAAGTATGGGGGGGGGGGTTATTTATGTACTGTGCATGCTCATGTGGGTACACGTGTGGGCACCCAGTTAGCACACTGCCAGCTGAATTATTAAAGCATCAGTTAAAGATGTGTGTGTCACTGGGACCTAAATGTATATCACTACATTTCACTGTTTTCAAATGTACCGACAATTCATGCAGGTGTAACCGATCACTTTCTGCCTGTACTCTGTGTTGTGTTGGTGTACACAGGTGTGTGGGGTGCAGAAGAAAGGGATGAATCAAACGTTGCTGTCGTTCTCGGAGTTTATTGAACGCTGTTGGAACAATTGAGGGGGTGGGGGGTAAACCTCATGTGGTCGTGCCCTCTCGCACTCACTCTTCCCGCGCGTGCCGTACAACAAAAGGGCAACAGCAATGCGCACATTATATGCACTGAGCATAATTAACAAATAATGTAAAAACAAAATATATTTAATAAAATAAATGACCACAAATGAAAACATACCTGTTGGAATAATTAGGGGGGGGTAAACCTCATGTGGTCGTGCCCTCTCGCTCTCGCTACAGAAAGCAAAATGATTTTTTTTTTAACCCCTACTCGTATTATATGGTAAATCAACTCGTTGTACCAAATAACTGATTTATTAACCCCGAGGGTCCCTGCCACTAGATCCATACCTCTTCCCGCGCGTGCTGTACAACATAAGGGAAGAGGAAACAAGACTAGGACCCTCATAAAGGAGAAAACACAGAGGGCAATGCAGGACAAGAGCATCATGGGAAAATTTAAGAGATATTGTACCCATCAGGTTAAACAGAAAAAGAAAAGAAAACTGAATCTTGTATAATTATAAACAAAATTGAAATAACAACCTGTTACACGGACAGGTTAGCACTAAATTAATCATTAACAAAAATAATAAATAAATACATAAATAAATAAATAAGAAGAGGCAAATTAACAACACTGTCCAGTTTTTAGCATCTCCAGGTAAACTTCAGCCACCCTTGCAGCTGTAGTCTTGAAGGCAACATATTGTAATGATTTCAGCAACAGTGGTTAAAAAAATCATCAAAAACCAAAGATCAGAGTTAAAACAGAAAGGTCAGAAAGGACCTTCACTGCATTGCTGAACACACTTTGAGGCCCCACGAGTGTATTTCCATAAACCTTCCTACAACTCCCACACTTCAGCTATTATTTCAGCAACCGCCCCTTCCTGCAGTCTTCTCAGCACGCAAACATTTTATCTGGATTCCTCCTAAAGCATTCCCCGGCAGGTCACCTTCTTCAACGTGACAGCTTCCCTAACCCCCGAGTCATCATCAGAGTTATTAATGGTCCTCTGACTCCCAAAAGTCACTGCAGAAAAGTGTTCTTTCAGATTCAGTGTTCCCTATCTCACTGCGCACATGATTTAAGTTCTTCCAAGAACATGAGCTTTCAAGGTTCAGCTTGCATAGAGGGGTATTGCAAGGTTCCGTGGTCTATCTAGCAGTCGTATTGTGCACCAAATGTAACTCACCTGCAAGTGTTGCTTACTTGGCCTTTATACCACTGTGAGCACCGTAGTATCACCGTAGTACCTCCTTGTGATCGAATCTGTTTGTTATGGACAGTCCATGTCTAACATGGACGGTGAGGGATAACTCACTGCCAGCGTTCAGATTCAGCAAGTCGTCCTTAAACACATTTCTCCAGCTATTTCCTGTTTGCCCTACTATTCACAGCATGACACAACATTGAATCAGCAGACAGAAAACCCTTAGATATTTAGCGTGTACACATGAACAGCAGTTACAGTCCCATTCTCTGCAACTTGCAGTTCTTTACCCTTGGTCTGGTGAGTGCTGAGAGTCATACACAAGATGGCCACACATATTACATGGAACCATATAACAGCTTTAGCCTGGAGGTCCCAACGTTCTTCATCAGGGCATGGTAGGCCGATCTTCTTTGTGTACCCTCAAATGAAACATTCCTCTTCACAGATCTGTTTTATTGTCAGAGGCCTTGAATGGAATATAAGGTGTAGGCTAGATAACTCATTCATTGGGGGATGTTCTGAACATCAGTAAAATAAAGGGGGGGGGGGGGGGGTATTTTAAGAAAATTGGAAAACCGAATTGATGTATAAATTACAAATAACAAGCAAAA
>JABFDZ020000042.1:2097497-2107658 GCA_019775955.2 Pollimyrus isidori
GCCGGTACTCCCCTTGTTATTCAGTACTAGGTGCCACTACTTCCCTTGTTATTCAGTACCAGGTGCCGGTACTCCCCGTGTTATTCAGTACCAGGTCTGGTACTCCCCTTGTTATTCAGTACTAGGTGCCACTACTTCCCTTGTTATTCAGTACCAGGTGCCGGTACTCCCTTGTTATTCAGTACCAGGTGCCGGTACTCCCCTTGATATTTAGTACCAGGTGCCGGTACTCCCCTTGTTATTCAGTACCAGGTGCCGGTACTCCCCTTGTTATTCGGTATCAGGCGCCAGCACTCCCCTTGTTACTTAGTATCAACTGCAAGTACTCTTTTGGTTATTCAATGCCTGGTGCCACTACTCCCCTTGTTATTCAGTACCAAGTGCCGGTATTCCCACTGTTATTCAGTATCATCAGATATCGAGAGGTGTTGATACACTGAATAGAAAAAACAATTGAGGTGCTGGTACAATGTAGCAGTCAGTAGCGGCCCACTTCAAGCACATGACCCAACACATGGCCAAAAGACTGATCTGAGGCAATTCACTCCATCCCTTCGGCCTTTTGTTAAACAAAGTTGCCATTATAAAATGAATCTATGAACGGCTGGGTGCGGCTGCTTACATTCTGGTTGGTGTACCAGTAAAGGGAGGAGTCCTTCAAAACAAACCAGTACTTCTTCCACTTCTGTTTGAAGTAGCCCTTGGCGTCCTTCTTCTTCCACAGCCAGCCCTCACAATCCCCATGGCCCAGGTCCTTGCAGGAGACACGCCTGCGGCTGATGTTGGGTACAGAGCCTGATGGATAGACAAACAGATCAAGGCAGACGTTGGAACAGAGGCCTCTCTATCTGTAGTTAGAAAGACAAGCCTCATCTGTGTTTCCCTGATTTTATGCTTGTGTTAGCTTTCAGTGTCTTTGAAACCCATAATTAAATATGTCAATTAACACATTTAACTGTTTTTAGAAATTGTTGTTGTACAACTCAATTTACATTTTACAGATGTCATTCATAATGCACAATCCATATAAGAGTATAACAAACTCCCCTTTTTGTTCAGAAATACAGTTTTTAGTGATGTTGTTATAGTATAAACACATGAGTTACATCAAAGCTCTGTTGTGTTTTTATAATAAATCTACCAATTATGCCTTAAGAAAATTAAAATAATCTAATATTGAGAGCAAGTATCTTTTTTCCTAGTGTTTATTTCAAAGACCTGCGTCTTTTTGCTAATTCTAAAAAAAAGGGTGAATGTCATTATACTCTGCACCAAGTTAAGGTGCTCAAAGACATTTATCTCTTACCTTTAGTTCTCCTTTTAGTTTTAGTTCGTAAGGAGGCATAGTGAAATGACTAAAGGGGGAAGTACAGAGCAGTGAGAGAAGCAGCATAAACAACATGAAGACCGAAGATCCCACGTTGATTATTTCCCCTTATCTCCTTACTGAGAGCCATAGCTGAGTGATACCATATAAAGTATAGCAACAGCTCATAGTTATAAATAAACAACAAAGTAAAAATGAATAAAAGAGTAAGAGTTAATGTAGTTCGCAAACCAAAATTACCTAACATTCCTTGCATAAAAAAGTATTAACAAATACCTCTTCAGTATGTGTGTTACAGTACATTAGTATCATTCATATTTATATCTCTATACTTCCTTTTTATCAATGACTTTATTTTCACTTCAGGCATACAATGACTTACTGACCTTCTTCATGGATGTTCCACCTTGTTTTTCAATTCCTGTATTTGCATATCTGCAGAAGGGAAATTAATAAACGATATAATTAATCTGTGAGAAAAAAAGGTAAAGAATCCTTTAAATCATCTCGATTTGAACTGCCTTATTAAATGTGATCTCATCTTCATTTAATATTGAGTGCATTTTGTGTAATGTCAATTAAACAACGTGACACATGTAAGTATTGCATATGGACACAGGCACAAAAGCCCTAAAGAGAACACAAAAGCACCTGAGAGCTGCGTGAAACAGTGTGAAAATGCAGATAAGAATCAGGCAATACATTCACCTCAACTCCTCTTATCTGAGCTATCGCTTACTTTCTGTTTTGTGACTCTTAAAATTGGCTTCCTGTTATGTCTCACTATTACACTATGTGCTGATTTTAAGGTTCTAAGTGTGGTAAAAATATACTTTTATTATTATGCTGAAGTATATTTTATGATCATGTTCGTCTGTCTCTGTACATATGTTTATTACCTACTGCTTTCAGGTTTGTAGACTTCAGCCAACATAGCATAAGTAATATCTTCATAAAGGAGAAAAATAATGGCCATATGCAACCACAACTTCCTGTAAATGAACTGAAAATGTGTAAAGGAAACACCTATACATTATGGCAGAAGAGACTGTTTGGCCCAAGGTATATTAGAAATGTATTCTAATAATGTATTCTGCATACAACCACAGTGCCTCCAGATTTAGTTTAGGCTTTAGGCGATTGTTTATGCGGGAATATACTAAATATTATTTTAAATATTTAAAAACAATCAAATATTATGCCTTGAAACATGTTTGTTGGACATATCTAAGCAAGATAAAGGAAAAATATATTAAAATAGTGTAATGCAGGAACTCAGTTTTAAGTAACTAGTGACTGCTTAAGGAATCACCCTGCAAATAAAAGCATGTACATTATTGTCATATAAAACTTATCTAGCTATTAAAATCACAGAAGATATACACACACACACACACAGAGTTGGGGAAAATATAAAATTACTGTGACTATTAATGTGTTTGAATAATCAGATAATAAAGTGTCTGAATACAGCATATTGTACAGTTATTATTTTAAGTTTAATAAATAATTGCTGGATACCAGTCAAAGAATCACGATAATGCTGATCAAGAATTACTCATATAGACAACTATGAAAAGGGAAACGTATGTATAATTGCAACATTTTACGTGTAGTGAGAGTCTGCGATATATTAGGTTCACTCACCTATCAGTTTCAACTCGTTGTGTATCTCCAGCACTCTACAGAGGAGCAGAAGACAAAGAAACGTTTCAGCCAGATGCTGTTTCCTGTTGTTCTGATGGGTGTCAGCAAGGCTTCAACGAAACCCTGCAGAGATGCCCCCTCAAGCCAGCTCACTTGTTATTAGATTTGTGATATACAGTACAGAGACAGGAATATATGTTCACATGATTGACTATTTCTCACTTCATAGCCTTTAATAAGCCCTGGTACAGATATTGCGATATCGCTCCAGAGAGGACTAGTAACAGCACATAAATTGAATTCTTCCAAATATTCCAGGGACTGAAACGATACAAGTAACTTACATGGGAACTGAAATTAAATTTACCTTGAAGCACTTTTTATTTGGATATCAGGACACCAATTTCATTTGTAATTCTTGGCCGAGGCCCTCCCCAGCTAGATTGGTTATTAAAAAACCCAGACATGTCACAAAATGAGAAGGGCTATTTCTTGAAAGCATCCATTACTGAAGTGGAACAGCTCTTGACATGACATCTATTCTTTATACAAACCACCATTCAGGGGCCTAATACAATATGTCACTGGGTTCCCCGAGGCTGTCTGCTGTTATGCATTTATAATTGTACTAAGCGTTTGTTCTTGACAAGCCCCAGCACAATTTTCTGTATTCAGAGTCCTTGAAGGAAAAGCATGACTTTGCTATTACTGAACAAGTAAACACAGAGGGGAGGCTCACAGCATACCGATGATAAACTTATCTTAAGGATTTTGGATAGTGTATCCTTTTGAAAACACTACAATAAAAAAGTATGTTACTAAATGCATTCCACTTTTTCCACAATAACTTTTGTGAACAAAACTAAATTAATGATATACTATGGAATATAAGTTATCATAGTGAATATAATGTCAGAAAATTCACATAGGAACACAGGTAATTTGCTCTTCATTTGTGATGGAAGATGTTAACAGGAAGAACAATCAGGGCAATATCACATTCAGCTTCATCATTGCGCAGTACGGGCGGTCCGCAGATTGCGAATGAGATCAGTTCCATAAGTTTGTCTTTAAGTCTAATTTGTAGGTAGGTCGGAAAATGAATAATGCAGTACATAATAATGATTATTATCATACAGTAATAAAAAAGGAAGAAAGTAACTACATACTGTACTGTTAATTTAGCCGAGGAACTGCTGAAGCTGCACATTGTTTCCATGAGCATCACAAAGTAGTGCATGCCTTTGTTATTACGAACCATTGTATTTAACGGGATTTATTTAACATAATAGGTTATATGACAGTCTGTTCGTAAGTAGTACAAGTCAGAAGTTCTTAACCTGGTGACTGCCTGTAGTCACATAGCATTTGTCTGCACTGCTTTGTACTGTATCTGTCAACACAACTTGTGCTAACCTCACCAACTCATTCAATACACTCTATTGGTAGATAATAAGTTCATTTTGCCTATAATTTACCTCAGGTAATTTCATATCTTTTTTTATAAATATCACAATATCACATGCAGATATTTCACATATTGTGATGCAATATCCCAATTTAAAATCATGCAGCCCTAACAACAATGCAAACAAACCTCTACTGTCTAATCAGTGTTGGCTGATAACACATCAATGAGCTATTTCTGTGTGACGGTGCAAGGAGCAAGTGTTCTTCAATAGCAGTATCCATATCAAATAAGTTTTGTGTATCCTAGAAAAAAACTTCTGGTCCTTCAACTGCGCTTACTACCTGTTCCTGCACCCCGACGTTAAAGCATTATGAACTATATGGTTTGTCAAACACATAATTAACCAAGTATAAATAAAATTGCTTGTCTTCTTTAAACAATCTAGAAGAGATTTATTCATTTTATGTTGCTAAATTATTCCAAAACATTTTTTCATGGTTAACAAAACGATATGGTAAATGTACAGCGCCATGTATATGCACTGACAAACTCCAACCCAGAACACAGAAAATCTGAGAGAATTTAACCTTGTGAAGCAATATGGTTTAAAAAAGGTGAAAATATATGCAGAGAACTAATTACCATGTGCATGCAAATTTACACCTCAGCATAACGTGGAATTTTCCTTGCAGAAAACCCACATGGAAAGACTCACAAGACAAAACGACATACATTATTGGTAGGCAGCAGGGAGGGGCTGATATGGTAACGGCTGCTGCTGTTGCTCTTGGTCTTCCGACGTGAGTGCTGTCCAGTGTCCCACCTGCAGTCCCGCCCCATGTCCAAATCGTCCTGAATCATTAGGATCTTGCTGTCACTCCAGTAGTGCGGAAGGGAGTTATTAGGATCTGTAAAGAACAGGGGTAACACAAGAGGTTGCTCTCACACTTCCGCAAGGGCAAGTACAGAACCTGAAAATCACTGAAATCCACAATAACGCAGCAGGCAATGTCTGTGCCTCCAGATTTAGTTTAGGCTTTAAGCGATTGTTTATGTTTATGAGTCAATTGCTTCATTAAATGTTTTCAGGAACCTGCATGCAACAACATCTGCAGCACATCTGGTGAATATGATAAAAAGTATATTCTAGCAATTCTGATGTTCTTTGATGCTCTTTTTCCTTAAAAAAAAATCACACCGCAGTCTCCATGGATCTTCAGCCTTGATCACTGAGGCTATATGCCTATGCTTTCTTACGGAACAATAAGTTTGACTGTATAATATATCTATGATTGATTGTGAAATCTAAATAAATGTATAATAAATTAAGATAAGAAAAAAATTATCAAAAGCAAGACCCCCCCATCCTGAGTTCCCCCAGCTTTCTGCTGATAGTCCTTTTCTCAGTTCATTTAGGTGACGCACCCTAGCTGAACTATAGCATTATAAGAGAGCTGTACATTCCACAGTAATTCTGCCTCCTGCATATTATAATATGGAAATTAATTAGCCTTTTATTTACCGAAGCAAGAGAGCAGCAGTACAGATCGACTACGTTATCCCTCAAAGCATCCCACAGAAATACATAAAACCAAACGGTATAACACAGGGTCGCTAAATAGTTTTAACAGCTTGATACTCTGTCACGTTCATTGTTCTCACTTCACCCTCACAGGAAACATGGCTGAGTTTCAGTTCTGGTTACTGTTGCCACATTTGTACAACCTTCCTACACATAATCTAATTATGCAATATAGTGATATAATTTCACATAATATGCAAAGAGATTTTTAATATAGTATACACCCCCAAAACTTGAAATTGTACAGATTCTGTAGAATATTTTGTCATACGCCTGTGATGTTTTATAGGAATATTACACTTGTGCTGAATTTTTACCCAAAGATTTCTCTTTATATTAGGCTGGACAGTCTGACTTGGAAAATTGTGTTGCTATTTGTAAAATTAAGATGAAATTGTCATATCTTTTCCTTTGCGGGCGTGTGCCTGTGATGTGGCGGGTTTATTTGTAAGGCATTGTCTGAAGTATTACGTCAGGGCAAAAGCAAAGCCATAATTTCCACTCAGAGGAAATGTTCAAAAAAGTGAGCATAAAAATAGCTTAGGTTATTTTTAATTTGGCTTTGGTGTGAGAGTCAAAACACAACGGAAAAGCAAGGTAGTGTTACTATTATTATTCAAAATGCGATCTCAAGACTAATGTACTAAAAAATAAAGTTATAAAAGTAGCCACTCCTTCGTCATTACATTTTCAGTCTCCCATGTTCTGCTAACAAACAAAAAACAAACCATTTAATCAAAAAAAAGGAATTAAGTATGAAAATGGAAAATTTTATGTTGTGTTTTCACAATTGTGTTCATTGGCATTTCTGATGCTGTAGTTTTGTTTTTGGCTTGTGATGCCGTGCACTCCAGGTCGGCTGGGCGAGAAATAGGCAAGAAGGGCAAGAGGATTAATGTCCTGCAGCAAATTTAGACCAGCATGGATACAGAATGAGTCCCCAGGCTGTTTCCAATCACTTACAATAACCAAGAAACCTCTTTTCAGTTTCACATGTACATATTTACATGTTAAATAATAAGAATAATAAACAATGATACATAACATTTTCAGAAAAAGTATTGTTATTCTATTGTGTTCTATTTTATTCAAGTTAAATGTTGCTGTGTACTGACACTACAATGTGCCCTCAATATTTTTTCCCTGTAATTATCAACCCTTCAAATCAGTAAATTTAAGGGACCTATTGTTTGTTTCAATTCCAATTTCACTTTTCCATCACAAAAAGGTAAATAATATCAGCATAATACAAAAATTACAAACTACTAATACAGAGTACCAACCAGCCCTCTTTATTTCTATTGAAGGAATGATAATGCATTGAGGGCATTATGCCAATTTAAACAACAGAGAAATATTTACTTTCATTCCCGCTAAGATGCGATTGGGCTTTATCTTTAAATTTAAAGTATGTTTTTTTATTAAGTTATTCTTAGTAATATGTCTCCTGCCATACTACAGACACAGATATGTAACCCTGACAATTAGTCATCGACAATTAACAAGAGCTGTCATTAGGAAAAGCTAAAATGATCAGGAATGGCATTATTAAGGTGTTAAAAGCATTCCATAGGGATGCTGTATTGACTCATGTGGACTTATCAATTGCCAGTCAAACTGGGTAAAATTACATTCATCAGTTAATCAAAAGGTCATATGGTAGTTAATGCTAATAACATGTGGCAGTAAACATGCAGTAAGATGCATATGAAGTAAAATGCTCATTATCTGCATTGTGGCTGGCTGTCCCCTGTACTGAGAGTCCTGTGTTTTAGTGCACAGTGGTAGCTGAGGGCTCTATCCACCTCTGGCGCTCGTCTTGTATAGATCTGGATCCCTGGCTCCTCCCATCCAATTGCACTCCATGAGCACAGAACCGGGCCCTGGAAAGAGGTCCGGTATTGTGTCAATCAAGTCACCCATGGGGAGAATGTGTTAAAGGAGTCAGACCTCAGCACAGAAGGCTTGTGAGAGTGTGATAAGTGAAGGCTGAAGGGATAGCAAAAAAAAAGCAGAAACATGGGAGAGAGGCAGGGAATATGTAGAACCCCCCCACTGGAGAGGTCTTTGCAGCAAATAGGCAAAGCAGTTAATAGGGAAATTTATAGCTCAGATAAATTGTATGGCTACCAGCCTGCAAAGGCAGTATTAAAATGTGCTTTCCCAGAATTATCTTGCCACCAGGAACCTTCTGGGCCAGAGAAACCTCAGAAGTTACACTTTCATGTGTCTAAGAGGATTAGTAAACACTGTGCCATTGTTATGGCTGGGCAGGTATCAGCTCTATTCCCCCCAGCCTCTCCACTCTCAATGAAAAGCAAAAGCAAGACGACTTATAGGAACTGTGCAAGGCGACTCTCCAAACTCTGCAAAGGTTTATACTACATGCATTATGAAGGTACCTGTAGAACATTATTGATGGGAGCTTCATAGACCATTCATGATGCATAATAAACATGGCAATATTATGTTATGTCTTTTTATAAATATTTATAAATTACGAATATAGTATAATGCATTATGAAGGTATCTAAAATGCATTATGATGACTGCTTTAAGTAAAGTGTTATGGGGAGTCTTACCGTGAGGAGGGGATCTCTCACGCCGAGGAAGCCATGAGGAATATCCCCTGTCATACTCTGGCCCCAGGGCCACCTCTTCATCCTCCACCAGTGGGAAGTACTTTTCACTTTCATGGTCAATGTAGTAGCTGGGTGACTCTGAGCCCTTCCTGCCAAGTCTCCCGTTGTTGTACTCGTCGATATCATCACAGGGAGTGACATCCATCTCATGGCTAGTAAAAATAAAATCACATTGCCGGTACATCGTAAGGTAACATGCTGACAAACAGAACTTCCAGTATGCCTTTACAACATGTATAATGCAAAACAAGCAAGCTGACATGTATGTTTATTATTATTATTAGTAGTAGTACTAGTAGTGGTAGTAGCAGTAATATATTTAGTTTATTAGAGATTCATTGAAGTTCCAAGGGGCTTTCCAGAAAACTCATTAATAGAATAAAATTAAGGAGAATTTAGCTTTCTATAAATTACTGCCTCAAAACCCACTCATATTACAACTGGGAAGCCAATAGTATATACAGTATAAAATGCTAATACTTCTTCCAAATTATAAAACCTATTAATATTCAGATATGGCGATTCATTGTAAGATCAATGGTGCATTACAAAAATGTTGATTCAAAAGCTGGAGTACTGTATGCATAATAATACCTATTATTTGGCTATGTTTAAAATGTTATCATAGCAAAGGCTTCAGTTTTATTGTCAATTTACTATTTTTAGTGAACCTAGGAGTAGGTGACAATCGATGAAATACACTACCTGGATTCATAACTCCCAGACACAGGTGAGATGATGAAGACGTCATGCATGCTGTAATCATCCGTCTTTGAAAGCATGTCCATGGTGCTATTTGGGGTGCTGGGATTACTTGGGGGACTAGTAGGGATGAGCTACAGAAAAAAAAATAGCATGTTAGAATAACAAGCATCAGCATATGCACCTGCCACTGTACACAATGTGTGTCACCCTTGGCATTTAAACTGCTTATAATTCAGCAAAGGTTTTCTTAAGGTTTTTCTTTGCCTTTTTATATATGCAACAAAAACATAAAAAGAGGAACATTGGAGCTGCACGATTCTGGGTAAAAAATAAATCATGATATTGAATCATGACATTTCACAGAGCTGAGATCACAATTTTCTCTCACAACTCTTGAACAATATGCTTTTCTCTTTTTATTATTTTGCATTAAACGTTGTCTTTATAAAAACAGAAGAAACAACATGAGAGAGATGCATCATATAGTCCTGTTGGTTATTATACCATTTTTCAGGCTGATACTTTATCAATACTCAAAATGAGCAGCAGGAAAGCTACAAGTAACTACTGTAACCCTAACCGCCTTTCTGTAACAGAGGATGACAGATTTTGCCGGCTCAACTACCACTTATAAGAGGTCTTCTGGCATATTTGCAATTCATAAACATGTAATGTTATTCCATAAATCCAAGCCTACAAATGCTGCAATTGATTAAAGGCTTGAAAAAGGCTTATGTATTTGTTTATTTATAGAAGTACACAAACATAAAGCAGTGTGCAAAAATCTATTTAACACTGGAAACAGACATCCAAAGAGACAACATGTATATGACAGTCACATAACTTA
>JABFDZ020000042.1:2107758-2118948 GCA_019775955.2 Pollimyrus isidori
GCAGTGTGCAAAAATCTATTTAACACTGGAAACAGACATCCAAAGAGACAACATGTATATGACAGTCACATAACTTATTCTGCTTCTATAGACTGTGCTCTGCTGGTAAAGTACGATCAGTTCAGCTAACGACAAACACCTGAACAAAATTATCAGGAGGGCTTCACCGAAAAACTGACCCTAGACTAAGTGGAGGCAGCTACACAGAAGCCAGAGAACATCACAAAAAGTAATGGGCGTACCCTCCATTATCCCCGTCCACCATGAGCTAATGGCTAATTTCATTATGCTTCATTAATGGCTCATAGGCAAGTGTGACCACATCAGTGTAGTTACAGTGTTTTCATCTTTAACTTTCCCCAACAATAAACCAAGAACACCTGGATATGCCAATCTTCTGATCAATGCTCCAAGACAGCAGTAACACTGTAGCACACTTTCCTGAATGTCCGCAACATCTCTGCCAGACCACCTGGTTTTCCTGATAAAAAGTCATCCACTAAAAGCACTCCCATAAACACTCTACTCACACCTGCACTCTGATCATTTTTTGAAACATCCATCAATTGTTATTAACGACAAATTCTGTGGAAGGTTGCAGCACCCTTGGAGACTATTCCAGGAAATGAAGGGAATGAAGCAAATGAAGAGAATGAAGCAAATGAAGGGAATGAAGGAAATGAAGAGAATGAAGCAAATGAAGAGAATGAAGGAAATGAAGAGAATGAAGGAAATGAAGGAAATGAAAGGAATGAAGCAAATGAAGAGAATGAAGCAAACGAAGGGAATGAAACAAATGAAGAGAATGAAGAGCAGAGATGCCTGTCAAATGCATGGCACACACACACACATACACACGCATACTCACATGCACACACACACACACACGTATACTCACATGCACACACACACACACGTATACTCACATGCACACACACACACACACACACGTACAGTATACTCACATGCACACACACACACACACGTACAGTATACTCACATGCACACACACACTCACACACGCACATACACACAATTACACACAATGGGTAATTTCGAAAGACTGCACCTAGCTTTTTGGAACGTGAAAAGAAATTGAAATTCCTAGAGAAAACCCACATGAACATCCATGTGCTGAGGAGTCGCACCACAGCCTTGGTCATAATAGTACACACTCAGCTGCCACCAAAAGTAGGGCATATCCGTGATGCTCTAAGACCATTTTCAGTGCAAAGAATGCAGCAGCACTAATACTTCTATTCAGAGGCACATTAAGACATTTGAAATGGCTAAAACATATTTCAAGACCCTTGCTTCTGGCTAAAGATGATGGCCTAAATGCGTTTCCATCTGTCTATTCAGTCTCATATCACAAGATTTCATGAAATTACAAAATGATTGATAAAGATTGTTTAACGCTTTGGTTGAAAATTTGACCTCTAGAAAATGAGAACAGCCCAAGAAAACTCAGGGTCTGAGTTGTGTTTTGAATCTGAGGAAAGGGCATTACAGCAGCTGGGGGATGAGTCCCCTACAATATTTATTCATCCGCGGAAACAAATAAATCTTTGTATTCAAATTAAGTTGTCCCCATTGTCAAACTTTCTCCTTCGCCATTGTCTGTGGAAAATGATGTCTATAAAATTAACTTTTAAGTCTTTCAATACAAATACAGTCACACCACTCGTCTAGCATGTGGATTTGGTAGAAACTTAAGTAAAATTTATATCGAATGCATTTTAACCAAATATTTTACTTGTGAGAAGACTTCCCAAGGGTCGGAATACCTATCTTTTCATTCGAGTAACAAGTTGTGTAGAAATAGAACAGTGAATAAGGTAGGTTTACCTGGAGGCCTAAGGGCTTCCAGCGCACATTCTTGAGCAGGCCTGGAGCAGAAGGTAAGCTATTCTGGGGCCTTTTCTTCAGAGTGAGGATCACACCATTGGGATCTTCTTGCAAAGCATTAACTAGATTTTTCAGCTGCCAGCCAACCTGCAGAAAGAAGACAAAAAAAAACACATCTGGTGTATAAACCAGAGCCTTCTATGGCAGGCTGAAAGCCTACTTACTACTCTTTGTTAGCAATTCTTAAACAACAGACACCCAACAAGCACCAAAACCAAATACACAAATATGGAACACAAGGTTGTCAGATGCCGAACTGCATGATGCACACACGGTGGGAGATTTACACAAGCTAAATACATGTGAGGATCGGACAGGGTACACAAGATGCAGGCAATAGGAAATGCAACCATTAGCATTAACAACAACGACAACAATACAAAAATGGTTATTTACATTTGCACGCAAGGCATGCAGGGACATGTGCCCTGCCAGTGCTACAACATATCATCCAGCTCTATAACCAGAATACTACATGCAATACATTTCTTTTCTGTTTGTAAGCAACAGTTATGGAGAATATATTACCCACCAATTTCATAATATCTGGTCTAAGGAATCTTTTAAAAAAAGCAACAGAAGTGATCCACTCTTCTTGACAACATTTTAAAACCCCATTTCTGACCACAGACATAATGCAGACAGAAGAAACTTTTATGCAAATTTCATTATCAGGAGGAAATGGGATCAAAGTAGAAAGAAGGTACAGTAGCATATGCTCACTTGTAAGAATTTTTCAAAAACATGTAACTAATGTGTAAAATATGTAACTAATTTCACAATACTAACAACAACAGTATTTGCAGTCTTATTGTTCAGAATGATTTGCTGCTTCCAGACATTGGCAACAAACAATTAATGAGGGAAATAGTTCATTCTGTATCTTTATGTTCATGATGTAAATGTCAGTTCTAACACAACAGATGTGCCTGTGCTCTGGTCAAAATATACATGGGTATATAGGACGGTGGTAGGGGTGATTTTAAGAGAAGTTTTGGAAATGGGCAAGCTGATTCACTGTGACAGACATAAGTCCATACTTTACATCTACATGAAGATAATTTAAACATTCTTTGACTTTTGGCTGTATATAATGTATTAGCCACCCAAAATAACTTAAAATTTGAATATGATGACCAAGTACTGTACATTGTGTCTATAATATGAAGTTACAGTAAAATGTCACAAAATATAAACTTTATGGACAATAGGCATTGCTACATTGGTTACAGCTCATATGGAGAATGGAATGTACCGTAGTTGTTCTAAATATGAAAATAAAAGATGCATTTTTTGTCAGTAGAATAAAATATTTATATAAAAAGAATAGAAAAATAAATGGGATGGACATTTTCATATTAAAAATCTATGGTCATTTTAAAATCTGTTGACTCAAGTAAAAACAATTGGTTTGGTACATGTGGAATTGTTGCCCATGAAAATAATCCACCTTTCAGATGATCATCAAGGGCATTTTCCAGATTACTTGAGGTGGCAAATAAGAACACACACCTACACAAATCTTGGAATGCAGAATAGTTGAACCTTCCGAAACCCCACACAGTCAATTAATTCTGTGCATTCCTTCTCATTTTCATTGATTGTACCGCCACATAGCCATCTATTGTGTTTATCAAGGTTTACCCCGCCCAGCATGCCAGTTTATGAGCTATAGAAAAAGAACAAAAGGACTGGACTTACCACAGTTTGATAGTTGACCTGAATAACTTCATCCCCAGCATGAATCTTCTTGCACTGATCAGCAGGAGACTACATAAGAAGAGAGGACCCGTAGCCAACATAGTTTATTAGAGATTTACAAGTTCAGAAGCAAATTCTGTTACAGCAAATAACCCACTAGTTATAGAACCATTTTTTTTAGAAAATCCCTCTAACTTCATCTTCAGTTCTGTGTGTACTTGTTATATGCCGTGCTTATTACATTTCAATATTCATTGGAATTATTTAAAGTTTGCGCAACAGATAGTGATTTCCCAAGTCATCCCTTTGTATTAATACTTGTCATACCTATCAACATTCAATTGTAAATCATGCTAATGAGTATTCTTTATATGAGTATATTGTATATGCAAAAGTCACAAAAAAAACAAATTTCTAGGTTAATGATACAGTTGAAGCTTATCTTATTTACACAACTTTCTAATCACAAATGATTTACAAAGATATGTCTGTCGTCTTACTGTGCCTAATGATGATGGACCATAAACAGAATTAAAAGGGAGTCGTCATTCTCCAAACAAACACATACTGTGCTTTGAAAGCTCATTAATTAAAAGAAACAGGACCACTGCTGCCATCTGCAAACACACAGCCCTCCATGTCCTACTCTGCAATTTCCCAGTTGTCACCGACTATTAACTATATAGCCACTAATTAATGGTTCCCAATTTTCAGGACTAATTGGGTACTAAATCAAGGCAAGAACAGTAAGAAAGTTTTGTTACAAACAACGAAACAAAAGTAAGCGATTAATGGATTAAACTACAACTTTGACACCTTTTCTCTTTCATCCATGTAAGATTCAACAGTTTAGCAGTATTATGCTGAAGAACGATAATTATGAAATGTAACTGACATATTGGGTTAACTAATTTGCATATTTCTAGAAACAGGCATGTTTCCTTCGTTACCATTTAACCATAGTATTTTCTTTCTGTGTTTTATGTAACATAATGTAGTGGATTACATGCTTTTATAGCCTGAAGGTCTATTGTGGTACCGACAAACAAGGTGTTAAAAATCATTTCTACCATATTTTGTCGAAAAATAGCTGTTTTGATAAAGCACCCATTTGAAATGACTTCTGCATCTGACCATATTACAGGCAAAAATATTCTTCAGACATAAAACCATTTATACCTCTTTTCCCTTTCCTTGGTTACTGGAGATCAATCTCCATGGTTACCATGGTGTCATGGCAACAAGTGTTTCCATAAGAAAGACAAATGACAAAAATCACTTAAGGAAAATTATGACTATTGTTGACAATTCATGTTAACACAGCAATTATTTGGTTGGACAACTATAATGTACAAAAAATAACATTGTTATTTGTATTCTAACTGCTGGAATGCTAGGAACTAACAATTATACTCATCTATTTAAACTTCTACAACCACTGTGTATTGATTCGTATCCTTGAATGAATTATTTATAAACACAAGCTGGCTAAATAAACTCGAGTTTGAATGATTTAGCTGGGTGAAACACAGAAACTTCAGCTCTTAAATTAAGAAAGACTTCCACCTTAATAATCCCATTGCAAAAGATGCACTTGTACATGTTAATCGTTGGTCACATAATATGCTTTTAACTTCGATAAGGAACAGTAGCTGTGAGGATAAACCTCACCGAAGACACTTGTAGTACGATGCTGGGGGGTGGGGGGACACATGTCATACAATGCACTGGTTAAGTTTAGGATGAGCTCCACTAGGAAATGTACTGGAACTACTGCCGCCTTGTTGAAGGAACAAGAAGCCAGATTTTTTTTTTCCAATACCAATTTGTTCAGACTTCCTATCATGCTAAATTATCTGGAAGACCCATTATAATGACAAAGTGATACTAGTAATCGAGTAATTTAATTTAAAGTGAAAATTACAAAATTAATTTAGAATCTGCTATGGTTAAAAGTAGTGACCACCAATCGTCAACCATTAATAGCCAAAAACTCAGTAAAGGTCCCGTGTCACCGTGTGATTGTGTGGTGACAGGAGATCACTTACATTCTCAGTGGTTCCAGTGATCACATGAAGTCCATCGTAAGTAGACTTTATATACATCCCCTGGATGGACAGAGGGAGGAAGAGATAAAACAGCATTTTTTTTTCGTTATGATACACTAGAATTGTGCAAAATAAAAAATTAATACTTAATAATTTAATGCTAACATTTCTTATATACACTGCAATTCTGCTTACTTTGTCTGTAATATGTTCATTGGTTTATAATGTTCACGTACCAGGCCTTCTGCGGGCATAGGGTTGCTAAGGTAGACGATCTCTAGGTGAGCAGACTGCGAGACCAGGGAGTCAGAGGACAAGGAGATGATGTGCTCACAGACCCGGGATAATGTTTTACACTGTGGGTGCAGAGACAATCATAAAAGATGGGTTTAGCTTATGGAAAATGTCAAAAAGCTTTATATAGCAATGGTATGTTTTAACAGATAACTATGTTGCGTTAAAATTATTTGAAAAATTATATCCCTCACTTTATTACACAATCACAGACCACGATTCAAGCACAATTCATGTAGATATGTTTAAATTCTAAATATATGCTGAAATAAAAACAAAAAACTATGGCTTTAATAAGACAGATAACATATCCCACTGCAACCAGTGTAACTCCCCCCAACCCATCATCTCACCAGAGCTGGTAGTGACAGGTAGACATAGATGTATTTGTATTTAGTACTCAGCCACACAACTAATAGCATAATGGTTGCTGTAGAAATGTTTGCAGTTTGCAATCAAGAGATTTTGTCCTGGGACAAATTGCGCATAAAGATATTGGTATACCCTTTACTAATATACTTGTAACAAACACACTGAGCTCAGATGTGTAAAAATGTGTATCTCAAAAAGAAACACTCAGATAACAACAGCGTTGTTTATTTTTTTTTCAAAGAGAATGTTCAAATCTTGGTATTTACAATCTGAAAACCTTAATAACAAATCTGTTTAAGGCGTATGTTAAAAATAAATGGTTCAAATAGTGCCGCCGCACAGAACGACTTTTACACCTTTGAAAATATGTTCCAATAGAATGAAATGATCTTTTTCAGCAGTTGTATATCTTATAAACCTTAATATAACTTAAACTCCCATGTATGGATTCTGGTACTCCTCAGACTATAAATAAACATGCTGAGTCTCTGCATGAGGCATAGAAACATGAATAAATAATCCTCATAAATCAGAGTGTATAAAGAAAAGGGGATGGAGTAAGAACTCACCACATGAAGGATCTTGTTTTCCATCTCATACACAGTGCTGTCCTACAGAGGCAGCGGAGAGAGACGCTACGACATCAGCTGTAGGCAGCCAAGTCTTACAAGGTGACTTGACTAAACACTTAATACTGACACTTACAAGCTGTGATCCCAAGAGCTGGAGTAATAAATGTTATATAAAACATGTTTCAATATAACTGTATCACATTCTTTGTTGATTTAAGAACTGCAATAGCTGCTAACACAGCTAATACCTCCCTCCTACTGGTGGTATAAAATAGGAACATATTCTGTGAGGAGCTCTCGATAAAGGACCACAGGACAGGCTGCCAGCAGTTATCCTGGCACACGCTGTGCCACCTAGCAGCTGGCAAGGGCATTTGCAAGGCTGCAGTTTTCAGAAAGTGGTGGCACTTTGAGAAATTACACGAAACATGTCAGGCGTGCGCTTCACAGCTGTTTCTTCACTGCTAACTTCATTGTAGAGGCGACGCTGTCAGTAAGATAATCCCTGATTATTAAACAAAAAGAAACCCATCGTACGTTTCTTATTTATGTACAAATTCAAACATATACTAGGATTAGTAATTCAGGTATTATTATATAATATAAAAATCAAACAATTTCAACACAATTAAACAACTGAAAGACAAATAGTCAAATACCTTGTTTTTCATTGTTTTTGGACGCAGACTGACATTGTACTAAAGACCCAGCTATCTCTAGATTAGACACAAGGCCTACTTGTTTCTCAATGGGGTTGTAAAAATCTGGGCACAGTCACAGGCGGAGGTGTGTAACTGCATCATTAAGTACTTTCCACATCTTTTCCATATCTTTCCACACCCAGAGATGCTGGAAACAGGATAATTCACGCGTGCCACAGAAGGTCTTTTATCCCAGTGTGTACGGCTGATTTTGTTTCAGTCTTATGAATAAAATATTAATTTAGGGCTAACGAGAACTTGTGAGAGAAGCATTCTGTAACACTCTCTATGAATGCCATGTCTGTAAGAATATATGAACACATTCAAAACTCATTATAACGCATTCATAAAGCATTATAAGCATAACTATAAATATTTATAAAAACGAATAACACATTATAGCCATGTTTATTATGCCTTGTGTGTGCTATGTGAAGACCTATAATGCACTATAGATACCATCATAATGCAATATAAAGCATCCTTAATTGTTACAGTATACTAACTATTATAATGCATCATGAAGGTATCTGTAGTCCATTATAGATGACAGCTTCATTGGAGCTTATGAAGTATTATAATCAACATTATAATGCCTTATATCAATACCAGTTGCTGTAATGCTTTATTAAATTTATACCAAGATTATAATGCATTATGAATGTATCTATCATGCATTATAAACACAGCTTCAAATAAAACTTTATCAAGTATTCTTCTGCAGTAGAGCATCTTACCTGTTGTACTATAGTAGTTAACTCCAAGCACAACTGGACAATGTGGTTTTTCAGGAGAGAGTACTCTGTCACAGTGGCAAATGGGGATCTGTGGGAATAAAAATAAGGATCCTTCAAGTAATAGATTTAACATTACAGCAGCAAAAACTGCAAAAAATTGAAAATGAAAAATTTGGATCAAGCAACCATTGAGTGAGCCCCTCTAATACTAATTAGCCCTCACCTATCCAGCCAGGCAAGCAGATTCTTAGCAGCGCCAATAAGGTCCACCACAGAAGTGAGAAAGTCATTGGGTAGGCGCCTTGAAGCTCTGCCGTCATAGTGTCCACCCCGACGGCGACCTGTGATGAAGTTCTGTAGATTCTTGGCAAAAGCATTCAGCTTGTGAGACAATGTTCGCAGGTTTTCTGTTTCTAGGCCATAATTCTGGAAAAAAAAACATAAGAGGGATTCATTTAGTTTTATCCAAGAACTCCAAGCAAAGCTCTGATACTTCATTACTCAAAGTGTATTTTGGCTCAGTATAGTTTGAAGGGAGAGAGTATTTCAATGAAAGGTCAGAAATATTTAAATGTTAAATAAACCCTTGACTGATGCAATAAATGTGTGTTCAAGTATAGCTTCACCAGTCAAGTCACTCAGAAATACCCATCAGTGCATAGAGAGACTGTCAGAATGGGGTGATGAGCTGCAAAAGCAAGCTATCAGTATAGATTCATTGAGTCACAGCTTCATTCACGCCCGATGTACAAGAACACATAGCTAATCTAGAGCATGTCGCTTCACACCTCTGTGGATACATGGGTATGTGGAAGAGGGTGAAATCTGGGACTTTGGTGTGGCAGGATGTGGAAACGGCAAATTTTATTCTTGGGGAGTTCTCATATTGCTTCAGATCCCATTGATGAATAGGTTCTACATTTTACTTTAACTACCTTTGATTATTATTCATCTATAGTATTCTAGTTCACCAGTAGTTATTAGTATTGCTGTATTGTTCTTAGAAAAAAATGTATTTATCACAACAGTGTTGCGTTTGGGAGTTTTGGTTAAATTCAAATGACTTTAATCAGTTGCCTAACACCTTCAGACAACAATTATAACTCTACCAAATAATTTTAATTGATCAGCCAGCCTGTAGGTCAATACTTCTCAACCCCAATTCTGTGGAACCCTGGAGTTTAAGGGAGGGGTTGTGTAATTTCCCAAAGTGAACGATTTATTTTTCGGCAACACCTCCAAGGTAAAAGCAACAGCTCATTTCCATCTTAAGTGATAAATATCCCAAATCTGCTATGGATGCTGACCAAATTATGTTAGCGTTTGCTGCAGAGGCACATGTACTGTATTAATATGTGACTTATGTCATGTGGGTATTTCATCATCCAATATTGCTTAAAATGTTGAGGGACCGTGTGTGCATGTGTACGGTGTAATAAATCAGGCTCTTTATGCAGTGGAGACATTTACTCAGCCCTTACTCTTCTTCGCCCCTCTTCAATAAGTTGCTAAGGCCACCTTGGGCCATGCCTTTTTAATAGTTCTCAGCCTGATATTTTTTCATTCCTTCATGATTTATTGATTTTTTTCCCTCTCCACTTCATTGAAAATAGCATCCCTGCCTTCTAGCCCTGGAGATTTTTTTTTCTGTCTTGTTTAGCCTATACCTATTCGGTAGACCATTATATTTGACACTGAGAATATAGTTACATACTACATATGAAATCTTGTTCCTTCAAGAAATCACTAGCTTGTTGGGCAAACAAACCAGTATATCCAATACACCAAATATACAGTAGACGACATTGCTTGTGCATGGTGTAGTGGGGGTTGTAACAAAGTTGTTGACTGGGGGTCAACAATAAAATTTTTGAAAATTCTTGGAGGGTGGCCTCCAGACGTGAAAACGTAGGACAAATCATGTCCTGAAATTGGTTCAAAATGGAACACAGAATTTCATCATCCTATACAGGACGACTGAAATGAGGTTAAACAAGGTTAGTTGTGGCCCCTGGGCTTCAGCCTGGGTAAACCTGCGCATTACAGCATCCCTGGTTCTGTGCTAGTGGAGGGGGTATTTCCAAATTGCTTTGTGTTGAACCTGTCATTCTCTTTTCTCTTATATGGATCAGGGGTATCCAATCCAGAGCTGATTAGAGTGAGATCTACTTCCACAAAATATTTTTCCTCCAGTCTTCTAATGCTGATGGGTGTAGCAGGTTCCTCTTTATTGGCTTCTGTTCGGCAGGTTGAACCTGCATAGATCTACTTTTGATTGGTCACCTTCCATAAGCCACATTCAATAATATAAACACATCAAAGTACTACAGCAAACAGCAATCGTATCTCTATAATTATAAATACATAACTAATTAATGTCAGTTGCCCATTGTAATAGATGTGGGAATGTTGTTCCACTGAATACTACAATTTTTATTTACTGTAACAGATGCTTTTGCATAAAGTTACATTCCAGTGAAGCATGTGAACATTTGGCATATCCTGGTATCTTACACTTGAGCTCAGGGCTTGTCCTCTAGTTCATGCACATACAAGAATCTAAACATTAATAATCAAATCTTTTTCATAATAAACACAATTGAAAGCAAGCATAAAACACTAGAGGAATATTCAGAAAGAGCAATTTTCTATATAACCAAAATATATCTTTAGAAAACATGGAAAAAATGCAAATGAAGAGAGATTGTTAAGGCATTTGTGACAACTTTGCCTTGAACATAATTTATCTATTCCACCCATTTTCCAAACCACTTATCCTTCTGGGTCGTGGGGGGTCCGGAGCCTATCCCAGAAGCAACGGGCACGAGGCAGGGAACAACCCTGGATGGGGGGCCAG
>JABFDZ020000042.1:2125601-2145647 GCA_019775955.2 Pollimyrus isidori
ATCAGATGTGTCTGTACCGTCAGTCTGTACCATCAGATGTGTCTGTACCGTCAGTCTGTACCATCAGATGTGTCTGTACCGTCAGTCTGTACCATCAGATGTGTCTGTCGCGAGGCTTGTCGCTTTTTGTGGCAAAATGCCAAGTTCATGGTAAAAATTGCATTTTCATCAAAATGTCCCTCAAAATTCTGCATTCACCCCTGATGAGTCGGATTTTCATCTTCTTCTTCTCACTATTATTATTATTATTATTATTATTAATATTATTATTATCCATCCGTTCGTCCATTTTCTGTAACCAAGGCCGCGGGGGGCTCGGCGCCTATCCCAGAGGCACCAACCCATCACAGACATTATTGTTGTTATCAACTTCATCAAAGGAATAAGAAAGTTGCAAATTTTAATTCCAAAAGCTAAGTTGCTAACTGCAAGGTCAGAGTAGAGGACCATGCAATGGTGTGAATATAGTTTTGGGGTAAGATTAAGCCTTGTGAAATGAAAAATCAAGCCAATGGTCCAAGACTACAGAAATCAGCATAAGCGAAAGGGTCAAACTGCAGCTCCCAGAGGAGGGAAACTTCACAATGAGATGGGAGTCCTGAGGGTTCACGTATGTGACTGGGCCCCAGCATGGATGCACACAGTCAGGAAACTGGATCATGGTCACTAAATTCCTGTCCCTCTATACAGCATCCACCGCCTGATGGTCAGGCAGCTTTGGTGAGTGTTGGGGTGGGCAAGGGGGCGGAGACTAGCAGTCTGTCCCCAGGATGCTGAATATCAGCCAAAGTACATTTGCATCTGTCATTTTCTGCTGTTGTCGATCCTGTTTTCTGAGACGCCAAAAGAAACTCCTGCACTTTACCATATGTACCATAAGTGTGCATAATTCTTGAGCCTGGTCCCCTGCCCCCACCCCCCCGGGACAGTTGTCCTCCCAAGACAGTGAGCCGGTATTGCCATACAGAGACATCTGGAAGTTCCAGAGGACATCCACATAGTTCCCTGAAAGAAGGATAGAAATACGTTTGCACCACTATATTCAATAGATGTTCAAAATATATATGATCATCTCTGATTTGTTTTTTTAGCTAAAGGCGTAACAAGCACTTATTTGTATTCATTTATTATAAATGAGTTGCCCAGCCACTGGTCGGTTCACCTTAGTTGTCGTATTCAGGGTCTGGAGCTTATACTGTAAGTTCTGGACACAAGGCAGGGGAATAACCCAGAATGGGAAACAAGCCCATTTCAGGGCACATACACAGACAGACAATCTGATTAATCTGTTTCACCTAAGTATATTTCAGGAAGAAACTGGAGGAAGCCGCATGACATTACAGGGAGAACATACAGTCTCCACAGCAATGGAGCCCTGACATCGACAGATACCCAGGTGCCAAGCCACTGTGCCACTTTGCCACGCCTCTATAGTTCCATTCTGAAAAAACGGCCTTTTTAAAAGTGGGTATTTTAGCTGTATCAGAGTAATGGGTGTATTTTGCAAATATTGTGGAAATAAAAATGAAGTACGAAGTAAGAGGCTGTTCCTTTGCACAACCAGACCAGAGGATGAGACAGCAAGGACGCGAGGAGAGGGTGCCGGCTGCAGCCCACACATGATACCACGATACCGATCCACACTAATGCAGTGAATCAGGATTTTAGGCTGCACATAGGCTAGGTGATCTGTACCAGGCCAGAGCGCATTTTGACACCCAAAATGCAGTTAATTTATCTAGTGTGATCGCTCCACTAAACCATGCAGTGGGGCACAGTTCAGTTGGACTCAGGCACGGTACGCATGAGCACGGACCACTGACATGACATCAGTGGTGCTACTAGGACACACATATACACTATACATGGCCTGGACCCGGAAGGAACAGATCGGGAAGGCTGCACAGATTGGGCAGCATTAAACATTTAATACACATGGTGACAAAGGGATCAATTTGGTTTGCAGCAGAGCTGCAGTATTTGCTGGACATTCAGCTCATGCTCATTAGAGTATCCAGCAATGGTCTCAATGCAACAAATGCAACAATATATTGTTATATATCTTTGCAAGTGCAGCACTACACCATTAAATGAAAATCGCCAGGTTTCATACTTGATATGAACAGGTTGACTGATCCCACGATCTTTCAAGGCACAAGCAAGATGTGCACTTAGACTCTTCTCTGTTTCAGCACCTATATGAGGGACTGAACTTCCCCTAGATGTCCGAGCAGCTGAGCCATTGGGTGCCTTCAAATGACGACTAAAAACCCAACTCTTTCGGAAGTACTTGGAGTAGCACTTCCAGGATTTTATATTAGTATTGTATATATATTAGTATTACTTGCCAACAGAGGTATCATAAAGTGATAGTATTCTTAGCTGGGTTTTATTGAACCAGTATCTGTTACGGACCCCAGGCATGGTGTATGCAGGGAAATGGGGTGATGATCCACTTGCGGCTCAGAGACTAAGGGGTTTTTTTTTTTAATGAGCTATGAATAGTGCAGAAATGCACAGAGAAATCGGATCACAAGGGGTCAAAAGAAAATATGGAAACCAAGAGTTAACAACTAACAAACGTGAGAAGCAGGTGACAGCAGGAACAGAACTAAGCAAACAGGCAGAGTAACATTAACACAGCACAGTCACCTAATATTAATAGGAGTGACCATCCTGCTCAGGCACGGTACAAGGCAACTGGGCAAAATGGGAGTACGCCTTTAGCCTACACCAAGCTACAAGCTTTTGGTCCATAAATTGGTACATGCTTACAGCAGCCAATGGGCAAAAAATGCAACTGGTTTAGCACCAGTGTAGATATACCAGTAGTTTTTATTCAAACTCTCTATTGCAGTGTTCTCAATCCAGTCCTTGGGGACTGCTCCCCGTTCCCTGCCAGACAGTCCACAAACGTCCCCCAAGGGCCAAATAATGAAACACGGCTCTATTCAACTTTAATGCATTAAAGATGCTTCGGTGATGAGCGTTTTTGTTTTTTTTTTACAAAGATACTGGTGCTCCCTGTGGTGGTATTTGGATCCCAAAGCAGAACCTTCTACGTGTATATGTGTCCATCTGCGCAGTGCATGCATGCTTGCATTTCCATGTGTATTCTACCCCTGCCCCTTGCATGACTACAGTTACACAGAACCACAATTTGCGTGTGGAAGTAAAAACATTAACATTCGCACATAAGTTGTGTCTGTTTTCCCCGATTAGTCAACCAGAAACACTTCTTTGATTGAAATTGCCATTGAGTCCTTGAGTGACCTTGTTAGAGCCTCGACCTCTAACGAACTAGGTTGAAAGCTCATCGTGGTCACCAAGCATTTTGACCGAGCTGGAATCCTATAAAGATGCAATCCTGTAAATGTTTCTTCTTCTAGACATGCAAAGTCAGCAGAAATGTATCCAGGCAAGCTGTGTGGGGTGCAGACAGTAAAAGTGATCCAATTTTTAATAAGTGCTCTGTGAGCTACTCATTTTTTCCTTGCAGGCTACTAATAGCTCACAGTCAATGTGTTGGCAACCACTTCTCCAGGCGGTAATTCCAATATTGACCCTGATGGAATCTCTTTTTAATACAAACCACAATTTTGTTGTTTTTTTCCTTCCAGATATTTTATGTTCCTTGTCCAGTTGGATATTGCAAGAAATGGTGTCCAAATAAGTATGATCACGTCAGTTGTTGCATGTTTTTGGATTATACAGCAAACAGTCAACATTTTGAAGAGGGGTGACTTTCTATGCCCATTACAGGTGTTTCAACGAGTGCGTTCCGCAGAGATGCCAACTTTCATACATCTGGCATGACACTTGTGCTTTCAGATGCTTAGGCAAGAAATCATACGGCAAATTTATAGTATTCCATTATAAACCCAAAGCTAGCTACTTAAAACGTATTGGGGTATTTTGCAAAACCTACAGATTATTTACAAGATATAACTGTTACATACAGGTGAATGTGTTGTGCATGTATGTGCAGATGTGTCTTTATTTGAAAATCTTACTCCAGCCAGCCAGCTGACCAAAGTTGGCAGCCCAGTGTATGATCTCCCTGTATTAACTCCACAGAATAATCATCTAGGAGAGGCCAAAGTAAACCATAGTGATTATACCTCTACAGTAATTGTATTAATAAAATATGAATTCCACTTTACCCTTCGACAAATTTGCATGTTTTTTTTTAAATTCTATTTAGGATATATTTCTACCTTAAAAATGCATTAAAGGATTCTCAAATGTAAAGTTTATTGTTACAACCAAATTGTAAGAATTACTACTATTCCACTATTTTACTTGTAATTTTGTCTCTGCTGTTATGATGTTCATTTTAGCAGACTATAGCACTGACATACAGACATATCGAATGGAGACTTGAATAACAGAGGCAGCAAGAGTGGACGCTAACGTGAGCTTCACGTTACCCAGATCAGTAACATAATGCCTCCCATTACTGCATTCCTCTCACGTATAGTTCTCTTTACTTGCATTTTACCTTTTCGAAAAGTCAAGGGTCCAGATGTCGCAAATAAAAATGCAGGACAAATCAATATCAATCTTTACCTTCAAATCGCCATTAGTGCTAATTTGGACCAAATGGGAATTAACGTTACAGGAGTAAGCTGCGGGGAAACACGTAGGGAACATGAAAATGATCTCGGGTAAGTAACTAGGTGAACCAGAGATGCAAGGAACCTCCGTAAAGCTTCGTAAGTTCGTATATTGGGTCCGTGAGCTCACGTACATGCGTACATATATATATACATACAAACATAAAAAAGAAATTCTCAAGCAAAATAATTTTTTAACCAAAAAGTAACCACATCTGGCCAAATTCTCAAGCAGTCTCTGAAGGAACAGGTCACTGAATAAACAAAGCACATCTAGCTGATTATACATTCTGCATACAGCTCTGAAATAGCAAGTAATTCACAGCTACAGGCACCAAACCCACACATTAATGCAACAGCAACAGTATTATTATGAATAATAAAATAGTAATAATAATAATAATACAATAATAAGAATAATAATACAATAATAATAATAATAATAATAATTATTATTATTATTATTATTATTATTATTATTATTATTATTATTATTATACACGCCAGGCTCATAACCTTTTTTCGGAACTTATAATAACTTAGTATTCTGTGGACTTATCCAAATATGTCCCAAAATCCATAACAAGAAAAAAAAAAATGTTTTGAACGGTTTACCTTTTATCCAGTCCATTACTTGTTTTGGTGTCCATTTACTTATAGGTTCCATTACCAGTGCCATGGTCGATGTCCCTCTTTTTAAACACCAGATTAGAGAAATTGGTTTTACTTGGCGTTAAAATGGATACAAAACCACTCGCACATTTGTTCACATCACGACAAATAAAGCAAATGAATCTGCCAGAATCAAATAATTGTTTCCTGTCATACGACGGCGTAGTGCACGCGCGCTAACGCAGTTATTTACTACTATTATCATTTTCGTGCAAGCTATCGCTCTCTCGATTTCACTCTCTCGCTCAGCACCTAGGAAACCTCGTTGTAATACTGTAGAGAAACAGAGCGCCCCCCCCCCACCAGCCCTCACCGCTGCAGCATCACGCCAGCCGTCGTGGTATACTTCAAGAATGGTGCAATACATTACCCTAGGCTAAAAGACTTCTCCACGAAGAACAGACTACAAGAACAAATGATTGCTAAAATATCTAAGATGTCACATTTTATGATGATCAGGATGATGAATTGTCGCAGAATATACAATAATAATAATAATAATAATAATAATAATAATAATAATAATAATAATAATAATAATAATATTCTCGTTTAGGTTCTTGTTATATGCTAAATAGTGCTACAAAATATAAAGTCTTTGTATTTCGATGAGTTCTTAAGGATCTTTATCAAATCATTAGACTGGTAACTGTGTAGTCATGTAAGGTTCATAATAAGGATGACGGTAGTGTGTTTGTGCAGGTCAGACGGAAGATGGCTGAATTTCTAAATCATGCTAATAATAATAATGTTGTTTTAAGCAGTTGAAATGTATTTTCAAATTACATTTTGTCTCAACCAGCAGAATTGTGCAGAAATACACACTAAAAATACTATGTGCATTACTATATAATTGATGCCGGTAGTGCAGCAGCTAACAGCGGCCTCTGCTGGTTGGACTTTTAGCGTAATTCAAGTGGAACTTCAAGTATAAATGTCAAAGTTTGGAGAAACGTCTGCAGCAACCGAAGCAGTATGCCAGTCCATTACAATACACACACACCCACTGGCTGTGGGCAATTCTGAGACATAGTTCACCTAACTGCATGTCTGCGGAAAAAAGCGAGGGTACCAGGAGGAAGTCGACATGCAATTTCTGCACACGAACACACACACACAGCTCTCCAAGGAAGCCAAATGAAGCATGGTTTAACAAAAGGCCCAATGAAAGGTACAGGCAAAAAAACTACTGTAATAACTAAGCTTGGCTCAGCCTGGAATGGCTACGTGGAGCCATCTTATGGACTCAACATAGATACACATGCACACGCACGCACACATAAACACAGGTTTGTAATTAGGTTTTTGTGAGGACTCTCCATTCATTTCTATTGGGAAAAACTCTAATCCTAACATGACACCCTTAACCCCTACCCAGCACTGAATTTATCTATCTTAATATGCACATTTTACAGGAGACGAAAGTCCCCATTACCCTCATTAAAGCTATTCTGCCTTGAATTTCATTCGAAGAAAAATAGATTCATTTAAATGTATTATGCAAACTTTGAATGCATGGAAAGAGAAACATACACCTTATTAGGAACACCTGTGCACCTGCAAATATCTAATCAGCAACAGTCCAACGCATCATATCATGCAGATACGGGTCAGGAGGTCTGAATGAGGGAGAACATAGTAGGTTGCAGCAGATAGAGTTGATTGGCAGGCTGCTGATCTCTGGGGATTTTCACACAAATAGTCTCTAGGGTTTATGCAGAGAGGTGTGAAAACCTAGTGAGTGGCAGTTCTGTGGGTAGAAACTCCTTATTGATTTGTAAACAAACAAACTTGGTTGGCAATCATGGGCCCCTGTCGGCAGCTTCCTGAGAATCAGAATGTAAAGATATCTGACTCTTACAAAGCAGTGAGAGGATAAAAAAAGAGAACTAAATGCATCCTGCTTGTGAATTTCAATGTCAAAATAAAGAAATTGAAGTTAAGTGGAACTGTTCAAGTCAAGGAACGATTTGGAATATTAAGAAGAATCTCTGATAGAAGCATTTGGAGACTGATCAAAACCCCTATATTAGTACAGGATACCCACTGAAAGACTTAGTTGACACATTCTGAGGAAACTCGGATCCTTCAGAGTCTTTACTGGTCAGTGCTACGATAGTTCTACCGGTCTGCGGTGTGTTGGGGCAACAATGTTACAAGAAGGGACTTAAACTCAGTAAACTCATTAAGAACGCTATCTCTGTTCTGGGGATTGAAACAACTGTCCAAAAGCAAACACTCAAGAAGATTTGCTCTATATTGGACAATGCCTCACATCATAGGCATAGACAATTATGTTAAGATGGGAGGGAGGTGATCCCCCTCAATAATATCACATATAAAGGCTAGTTTATAAAAATACATATGATTAATATATCTCATTACATAATTTAAAGTTTTTTTCTTACAGTTTTTATTTCTAGAACCCCCTACCCTCCGTTAAAATGGTTTATTCTCAACTCCCACTCCAGCTGGCAGACGCTCACTTCCACACCCATGAGTAATGAGACAATACAGAGACCGGTGAGTGCAGCACGGTACAGCTTTGCATGTAAACTTAACTCATTGAAGACCTTGTATCATAACCGGCAGTTAATCAATAAAAGGCTGTGTGGAATGTAATTGTCTGATGTTGATTAACTTTCAGAAAGATCTTATTTGATTGTGCAAACTGCAACAAGCTTTTATGAAACAAATGCACCTGCCTCACACCCTCTACATTGCACCATGGTCAAACAGAGAAGTACTTTTAATAAAAGATGCATACAGCTGTTCTGCTCATGGGAGCACTATCTGAGGTATTTTCTCCAAGCAGCCATCAAATGCTACAGTATCACCACTGACCCTCAACCCACTCAGCTGCCAGCCCACGTGATTGTTACTGTATTATTTTATGTTTAAATGTTGCAGGTCACACATTGCAATTCAGTATTGCACTGTATATTTTGTATAGTTTAGTGTCTTTTTCTATTGTATATGTAAAGTTTGAAGCCACAATTGTGTACGCTGCTGTAGCTCACTTGGAATTTCCTTCAGGATCAATAAAGTACTGTACTACTATACTATCTACTCTACAGTCAGTGAATAAAGTGAAGTTGAAATGAGGCTTAATATTCCAAGACAATAATCCAGAACTTACCCAAAAGTTTTGAAATGGTCTGTGCAGCTCCCAAACCTGCTATTAAAAACTTGTTGGTATATCAGAAACATGCAAAGAATATGGCCTAAGAATATTTATGAACTTGAAGTGTTCTGCTAGGAAGAATGAGGGGGTTCCTAAACAAGAACCGAAAGCGTGTTAGCTGGGTTCAAGTCATGTTTGTAAACTGTGATTTCTGCTGATGGTGGTGATACTAAGGACACACTGACTGTTAAGGTATCCTATCTTTTGCATAAACCACATTTGTTCATTTCAGTCTCATAAACTCTGGAAAAATGTAACTATGCATTAAAATTTCTTCATGATAGGTCACTTTTCTTTGTTTTACTTGAACAATTTGTTTAATTTGACCAAGGGTGCCTAAAGTTTTATACAATCAGTTAGGTTAACTGACATTTCTGATTTACGTAGTATATGCAATGGTGTGGCATAACAACCTTGAAAGTCACTAATTGATCAATAGTGACACTATCCAGAATTGGAAATTCTTTAAAAAAATAACTGTTGCAGCTGCATGATGAGTTGATGGGTGTTTCAGATTCAGCCTTGTATCAGCGCTGCCTAATTTATACCTGGGGAAAACTGTCGAAAGTTTTCAATGTTAATATTATCAGGACATAATTATGTATTTATAACACGGCGTGGTATATCTGTTTTTGCGTGGGCTGTCACACTGTTTCCAGTTTTGTTCCCGCTACCAGCAGTGAGATAAGGGAAATCCTCGAGTAAGGGAACCCACGTCAGAGCCTGGGCTCGGTTTCCATGCGGTTTCGGCGACACTGTGGCGGCCATATTCACGTGTAACTATAGAGAGAGAAAGAGAGCGTAGGGGGGGGGGCGCTTTTATTAAAGTGCGAGATTCCCATGTTGATGTCAGGCATCTTTATTCACCTTGACGCATCAACGGGACAAAAAAAGAAACAACGTTAAGTCTGTTATCTCGGCACGAAGAAACGCTGCTGTGAGATGAAACGGTAGCCTAACGATGCTTCGGCCAGCCGGAAGATTACTGGCACAAAATGGAGGTACACAGCCTTAGCGAGGTAAGTAGTTAGCAACAGTTATGAATAAACACCAGCAATATGGTTTTCGAAATAACTGCTGACTTTTCTTCGTGTGTGTTGGTTTGGCGTCTTAAAATATACGTTTTGCCTGACCAGATGGATGCATTGTGTATAAAAAATTATTAGGCCTTGTGTAAAATTTACTTAGCTTGCGCTTAACTTGAATACCGTGGTTGTCCTGCCTCTTTATCTGTCTGATCCATTATTTTATTCGTTACTTCAACGTAACTGTCGGATGGCGCCTGGTTTTGCGGCACTTGCGTTGTAGTTACTTTCGTGACTACAGCGGCTGGCAGATGCGTGAAAATCGTAAAAACTGTAAATGTCTCGTTAGCTGTAATCATGGCTAGGAATAGATGCTCCTTAATCTAATTTTTTAATGTAAAATTCATAATAAAACAATACGGCAACAGGACACATTTTCATACAGGCTAGCTAGATTGTTTTATTATTATTATTATTATTGTTGCTGTATTACTTTAATCAACCTTAATCATCAAATCATTGTAACATATGGGCAAGTTGTCTAGGGATTTGAAATGGTCTTTTGGATTTGAGACGTGACTGAAATCTGAGTGTATAATCTATCAGCTCAATGCCAGGCACCACTTTTTTTCAATCGTCCCATTTTTATGTTTTTGTTTTAACGATGTTTTTTTTTGTTATTGGACTTAAATATGTCTTTTTGTAGAAAAGCAACTTCTCTCTCTTCGTTATTATGTATAGTCTGGATGGTTTTTTTTTTGGAAACGGCTAATAAACCTATTCTATTTTTGCTAAATGTTTGCCATGGCTTTCAATGAATGTTCAAGGAAAGTCGCTACGTTCCATATAAAAATGTCAGAGCAAAGTACTGGGAAAGGGAAATACTGCAGTTTGCTATGCTTACTTATAGATCTGACTATACCTGATGGACTGCTGTATAAGGCTATGATAGGTAATGACAGTCATGAATGAATTCTTTCTACAGCAAAAAAAATAGGTATTTTTCAAAAGTGGAAAATACATTTTTTGAACACTGACTTACAGTATGTCTTAACATAAAACACTGTAACCCAGAACTTTCTCCTGCTCCCTGCAGTCTGTTGAATACTTTTGTGCCGGTCCAGTTGCACATAGGTTATTTCTTATGGAATATATTGGGAAGGTAACAGTGTCACTCCTCCAATGTCTGTCTGTCTCCCTTAGCTTCCATTGTAGGATAATATTTTATTTGTCATTCTGTAAACAAAGTAACTGGGTTAGTGTGTGCATGTATGTGCTCGGTGATGGACTTCAGTCCTATATAAAGTGTACCCCAGCCATGTGTCCCTAACCAGGACAAGCACTTTGTTGGATGGATGGATGAACCAAATGAGAAATCTTTTCAGTTCAGCTTACACTTTGTTCAGCATCAGGTCTTCAGTCTGTGCTCTTTGCACAGCTTTTCTACATTTTTTGCTGCTTTTGTGGTGTCTTTAATCTGATTGCATGGTATCAATTACAGTTTATTTCTCATGAGTTTTTTTTAGTGGACATGTTTATGGTGTCAAGCTAAATATCCTGTCTGTTATGTAGTCAAATTGTTTATCAACTTCTCTTTCCCCAGAAGCTATAAAGTATACCACTCAGATACTACATTTAAAATAGCAAGTATCTTGTCATTCAAATCATTCTCTCCCCAGCTTTTCTGGTGATATCATATTAAGAAAATATATGAAGCCCTACGCTGCTCCCTTTATGTGAATTGAGAATGTGATTGTATGACTGGCTTGCACCAACATGGTTTAACTATTAAACTGGATTAAATCAATATTTATCTAACACCCTGTTGCACCAAACTTTGAATCTAGTTTAAATTTAGTTATCCTGGTTAAATCTATACCTTTGATAACTTAATTTCCACGTAAATTTAGTTTAAATTCAAATCTGTTGCCCCAGTGAATTTAAACCTAGTATAAAAAGCAGGATTAGCTGTCACATTTAAACCACACCTTGAGCAGGTTTATGTCAGGTCTGTTTCCATTTTATTGACAGAATGGCTACATTCCTACTTGGATGGGATTGGAGGAAAGAGTCCCATGTAGGAAAATTCAAGACAGATTAATCCAAACTGAATTTTTTAATGCAATAGCGGTATAGATTTACAATAGAGTGTGTCATAAACCTCAGTGGGAAGGTTGGACCAGCTATCATGCATGGAAGTGAAAGCAACTCTGCTCTACCTCCACTTCTCCAGCTCCTAGTAGCTTTGCGTTTCATGCTACAGGGAGTTTTCAGGTGGTTAATGGGGATCTTCTTGGAGTTTACAAAAGCACAGTTTGCAGAAATTGGCTCTTTCACACCGCCGTAGCTTGCTGATTGGTTGTCCACAAGCACCGGTGCTAAGATGGAAGTTACACCGAAATGCTGAAAAGGAGCTGTAGGTGAGCAAAAATTGAGCAGAGACAATTCTTTTTTTTTTAACCTCAGTTACATTTAATGTATCAATATGTTTTTACTTGCATCTCCATATTTCTGCATCAGAAACCTAGATCGCTAACCAATATACTTTTGTGTTACATCACCGGTGCCAGTGGTGAAACTTGCCAGCGCTTATTTACAGAATAATGTTGCTTTTTTTTTTTTTTTGTTCTGTGAAAAATGAAAGATTGATCTGCTTTAATAAGAATCATGAACATGTTGCAGGTCGCATAAGTAAAATATAAATAATAGGCTGTGTTCTATTTTGATCGCAGTCAATTCCCCCAATAACTATCAAACAACTAACAAAAGCACTTTTTTTTATCCTTTATTGTTTTTACAGGGAGGTGTAGTTTAATTTGAAATTTTGTGTGAAGATTAACCTATGAACTTTTTTGTATGCCACATGCTTATTTTGATTACTAACCCAAGTGGTGAGAATGGAGAATTGAAATTAATTGAAAGGACTACTACTCAGTTAATGTCCAAGAAGTGTGTGAAAAGTAAATCATCTTAATTCCGAACAAAAGTGTGGTAAAATTAGCATCTGTTATTTTTTAAACGTTCATGAGACATTTGCATTAACTTTATTTAAGGGTATTTTTATTTAGCCAAGGCCCTAGGGCAGGGGTGGCCAATCTTATCCGCAAAGGGCTGCTGTGTGTGGGAGTTTTCGCTGCAACTCCCTAATTAAATTACTAATTAGAGAACTGATTGGCTGAAGAGTCCACACACCTGGGCTTGAACAGCTGATTTACAGATTATCCCAAAAACCTGCATACACATGCGTGTAAGATTGACCATCCCTGCCCTAGGGTGTGTTGTGAATTTGTTTACATTTTGTCTGACTCCATCATGGAGTATACTGAACCTAAATTAATCCTATTTTAGTGGTTTAACTAATCCAGGGTTAAAATTAAGATGAGCAACATGTCTCTGATTAATTATAAACCAGTTTAAATCTATATTTACTAACCCTAAATTAAGTCTAAAAGATTCATTTGTTAATTCATGTTGGTGAAACCCAGCCTAAGAGTTAATAAAAAATAAAAATAACTCCCAAAGTTTCTGACCTGCAATCTGCATTAAATACCAGTCTGCTGACTGTTAGCAGTGACATCCCTAACTCTTCAGTTTGACATCGGCATCATAAACCTTCATTCGTGTGTCAACATTTCTATCCTTCTGACATCCTTTGTATGTAGTGTTATAACTACACCTTACTGTAAGGCGTTCAGTGTTGCCGTATATTACATTTATGGTCATTGCTGTGGTTGAATCTATAAATATATGGTGAGTCAGTGCTAATTCTTGATTTAGTACTATGCGTGTCTTTGGAAATGTTGTGGGTGGAAGAGCTTGAAAATATTTGAGAATTGTTACTGGAGTACACTTTGGTCCATACTAAATTTCATTGCTCACTCTTTCTTCTCGTACATAGTTACAGAGGCACCATTAAAGTTCTAGTGTAAATGTATAGCATGTACTGTGGATTATGTACTTGTCAGTTGTGGAATGAAGTCCCATAAAGTGGCTGAAGAGCAAGGATATTTCAAAGCCCCATATTCAGGAGGATTGGGGCCTGGGGAAAGCAGCTGGACAGGTGATGACAAGTCTTTGTTTTTTAAGGCTCCTTCTACCTTTGTTGTGGGGAAGACATCTAAAGAGGCTGTGCCCAGGGTGTGAGGAGTCAGATGTGTTCTCCTTCATCATCTTTGGGAAGCACTGGTTGTGGGGGGCAGGGCAGACTGATTTTTTTTCCTCTTTTTCTGGGCGGTGCACAGTTCATTCTAGTTTCTGCTTGGAGTTCAGTGATGCGGAACCGAAACAGATGGAGGATGTGATGAGTAGCAGAGAGCGGGTGGCGCGTTAAGTTTTACAAATGGTTAGCTGGTTACAGCGCTGAATTTCACGAACACGTCCAGCCCTAACCCTGAGCAGATGCCGTGTCTTTGTTTTTTTTTTTTTTTTTAATTAAACACTAAGCTTTACTCGGTAACATAGTTAAATACTCTGGTTCTGTTACTGTGACGTAGAACAGGAATGTTTTCATGCTTCTTTTTGGCTATTAGTTTGGAGTATTCTGCCATGGACCGCATGACCCGTGAGGAAATCCTGCCATTTACTCGCATGCAACAAAACCTGCTGGACCCATCTCCTTCGCTGTCTTTGTTGTCAGGCGCACTGCAATACCAGGGGAAACAGAAGTTGTTAAGGAGACCTTTAAGTCTGTTGTACCGCCACCCCCAGGCCTCTCCACACCCCACATATAAACCTATAATTCAGCAGTTGCCAATCGCCACCAGAACCGGGTTCTATGGCTGCAGTGTATTACAGACTAAATCCACTTCTGTCTGGATAACACAGTTCCCAGAGTGGGATTTATTTATGATAAAAAATGATGGATTTGAAGAGACTACTGAACAAGAAAGACATTGCCTTCTGGTCTGGAGACGATGAGGAATTCAGGTGGCTGCTGATGGAACTGAAGAAGCCGTTGGAAGTCCTGTCCCATCACAGCACCACCTGCCTCAGTGTGATTCTGACTGGCTTTTGGGCCGAACACAACACATTCCCAGTCTATTGGCGCTTTTCCACTGTAATACGGGAACAGTATCGCACTGGAGCCGCATCACAAAGAGAGTTGCAGCACGTTTCCAGCCCGCTTCAGTTTTCCACTGCAAAGGGGTTGGCTTGCGCTGCTGGGTTTGGTGAGCGGTAGTGCCATAAAATTGAACAGACTCTTATTTACTGTTCATGTAGTACAGTACATCGTCATTTATTACGTGCTAATTTCTGCTAGCACATTTCTGAGAATCACCATCTTATGTTGGCATCAAATGCTAGCAGAATTAACATTCGCTTGCCTATATTTGGAGTACAAATCTATTCTGTTCAGCTGTTCTGTAGTACTTTTTTAAGTAGGGCGTGGAAGTTCCAAGTTATTGGCAATGCATCAATAAATTGAGATGCATATTGATGCAGATTCCCGTTATTCATGTATATCGACAAGTCAGATGGTGGTGATGCAACTACCTTGGTTTGGTCACACTTTCATCCCTGCTAGTAGGAAGGACCATATCAGTACAGCTACAGCACAGTTATGGATCATGTAATTTACAATGGAAAACTGTCAGTTCACAGCACGGATGAGGTATAGCTCAGTTCATGGTGGAAGTGGGCCATATCTGACCTTCAGTACCTGACCATACAGAACGTGCTTTGGCTCTGAAAAACATCCTGTGGTCTCAGTGTTGAAGAAGAGGACCTTCACAGTAGTTTATCTTATTGCACGTCATGAAGACATTTGAGAGGCTGGTACTACAACAGCTTTGACACCTGTTCACAGACTACTAGCATCAGCAGTGAAATATCAGTATATATTTGTATTTATAAATATCCATCCCTCCATTTTCCAAACCGCTTATCCTACTGGGTCGCACCTATCCCAGAAGCAATGGGCACGAGACAACCCTGGACGGGGGGCCAGCACATTGCAGGGCACATTCACATACCGACCACTCACACATGCACACCTACAGGCAATTTGGCAACTCCAATCAGTCTCAGCATGCTTTTGGACGGGGGGGGGGCGACCGGAGTACCCGGAGGAAACCCCACGACGTCACAGGGAGAACATGCAAACTCCACACACATGTAACCCAGGCGAAGACCGGAACCCGGGTCCCAGCGGTGTGAGTCAGCAGTGCTAACCACTGCACCACCATGCCGCCCCCCCTGGATAAATATGTATGTATTTAATGTAATTTTAAAAAGAAATTAAGAAACAAACGAGCGTTTTGGCTCTTGGTTTCTTTATATCTCGTGGTGTGCTGGCGCTCAATTCCAGTATGACGTAATGACCATGACAACACAGGTTTTAAAAGACACTGTATACCTGTTAGCAAGCAATTTCCTAAATGCCATTAGCCTACTTTATCGGATCTATTTATCGGATTTAATTAATTTATCGGAGAAATAAAAATGACGTAATTTTACCTCATATTGGCCGATAGTTTATCGGTCCGATACATATCGTGCATCCCTACAATTTTCTGATTGTGAAACTAGAACCATCTCAATGAAAATGCATTTTTGATGGCTGGTAATCGTAAACAGTTTAATACAGGCTGACGAGTTGAAGTTGTAATATGAACATTGTGTTGCTATAAACACCAAGTGAATTGAGGCTGAAAACGAGGGCTGTCAAAAAAGAAAGAATACAGTACTGATAAAGTTCTTGCTTATTTCAGAAAAATTTGCAAATGCATTGGTTTTATTAACAAGAATCTTTATTCATTTGTTTATGTCACATACACACATTCATTTGTTTACATTAAAACCAGTAGTTTTGAGTAAAACATTAATGTCAAGTAGTAGGGCTGCACGATATTGGGAAAAAAATTACATTGCAATATTTTTTCCCAAACGATATATATTGCGATATTGAGAGCCATCAATCCAGGCTAAAGTTAATAATTATCAATAATTACATATTAATAATTTCACTAATAAGCAAGCTTCATTACAAGTGACAAAAAGGTCACTTAATATTTTATTCCAAAATTAGAACATTTCTGTAAACACAAAAGCAGAACACATTTTTTGATAAATCAGCAGCTTTACACCAACCCTCCTGATTGGTTTACAACAATATAACTTAAGTTGAACTTAAGTAACTTTTTTTGGTCAAAAACAAAGAATGTTAGGTTAAGACAAATTCTATTAAAAGTGAAAGGGATGTTTTTGTTTGTTTATGCATGCCCTAGATGAGATTTTGCTGCCCCCCTAATCTCCCAGAGCAGCAGAAATTTTTTGAGTAGTACAGTATCTGGCTGTCAGCTAGTTAGCTTGTGTGTAAGTAGTGAAATACAAATAGTGCGGATAACTGTAATGTCATAGAATGCAACCAGAGGAATTTCCTCTGATTCCCCATAGACGTTTTTTGCACCTCCCAGTGAAAGGGCACCCTAAGTGATTGCCCATGTTCCTATAGGGCAGGGCTCTTCAAATTCCAAATCCAGCCTTGTTTTCAGTTTTACCAGGTATTTAGTGTAATAATTACTGATTCTGATTCAGAGGCTTCATACCTGGCTCACAGGTAAAGGAAGACTGGAAAACCAACAGTTGTCGGACCTCGAGGACCATGATTTGAATAATAGGGCTATAGGGTGACCTGGCTGTGTGTTTATGGCCACACTTGTTTCCACTGCACATTGCTATCTAGTTACAATGGTCCTTAACTTCAGTTATGAATGTTAATCTCATTTAAAAGTGATCATTTTACTGTGAAAAGTATGAATAAATGGTGAAAGTGTACTGCATTATAAAAATGTCTGCAACAGCTAGATCTGCATCTTGTACCTTAATAAGGAAGGAAGCACTCCAGTTGTCACTGCCTTTGGTGCTTTTCTTCTTCTCCAGTCTTAAATGGTTTTAAATAAACAAAGCAGTCACTTCAAAAACTAACTGGAAGAACATTTTTTTTATGCCGTTTAAAGGAATATTTTGTTAAACGCATTCAGTTGAAATTTAGTGATTCTGCTACATTTTTTCATTCGTGTTGCATTTCATTTAACATCTTCATTCTCTTTTAGGTGAATGGGCACCAGATCATGGACGATCCGATGGAGGGGGGGGAATCCCTTTTGCACTGTGTGAGTGAAATGTCTCGCCCCCTTCAGTGTCATGGTTTTATCATCTGAATATATTTGTCTCCTTTTCATCTTTTCTCAAAATCAGAGAATTATGCTGCTTTTCACATTGTCTGCCAGTGTGGATGTTAGTGAGACATGTTTTAGACATGTTATATGGTGAAGTTTGAGGCACTTTCCTGCTGCATGATATTGTATTAATTTTTATTTTCCCATTAATTGCTTTTTATTGCACTTTGTAAATTCTCTTGAGCTGTTCACTGCAAGGAAAAGGAATACTGTGGTTATGGTCTTGCCTGCAAGGTGAATGAATTTGATTAGCACTATTGATGGAACAATTCACTGCATAAGAATTTTTAAAAATTCTATCATAATTCAATTAGATTATTTTGATTACCTGATTTCAAATGTTTATCAACTCCACTGAAAATTTTCACAAATATTGCCATCCGGAATCTCATACTGTTAATGCAATACAAAGAAAGTTGAATCTCAGAACATTAATTGTTATCACGCAGGGAGAACAATGCAGTGATGCAGTGCAAACTGTCAAAAGGGAAAATAGCTGTGGGGGATGCCCGGCTCACTGACAGATTATGTCATTTTTTATTCTATGTCAAACAAAATATCGATCTCTGGGCCAGATTTATTGAATTATAAACTTGCTGCCAGTCGGTACTTTGTGTTCTTTAAATTCCTCACCCTCCACCATGGAAAATGGTGGATTGCGCAGTGGAATCATCTCTATTGTTGTAGTAGCTATGTTTTTTTAACTCTGGCGCTGCTGACGTTTGGATATCAACCAGCAATATAGGCCAAGATTGACTCATTGATCTGATACTGATATGTATTTTTAATGTATATCAACTTATACCAATGTTTTAATCAATATCTTGTGCATTTCTATGGCTAAAGGATGATTTATGTGTCCCTTTATGTATGAAAATTAGCATGTCCATTTCAAATGATGTAATCTTCGTTTGCAACACATCCACTAGAGGGCAGGAGACTCAAGAGTAATTTAACAGACCTTCACTTTTCTTTCACTACTGTCCAACTGGTATTTAATTCCTGTCCAGTCTCCTCCCAGCTGTTCTGTGATAATTGTTTGTCTGTGTGCCTGGGTGGAGTAACATCATGTAAATGTCTAATATTCTGCACCAAATCATATAGTTAAAGAAAGTTCAGCTTTTTTCTAAATTTTTTATATCTGGCATAGTGTCTCACTTGAACTTTTTGCTACACTGCCCCCATTATCTCCAGTGGTACTGCTACATCTGGTTACACTTCCTTTATGAATACTAATGAACCATCTACCGCTGTCCTATGGAATTTGCACGTTGCAGCATCTACCCTTGCGGTACCCTTTTATACTCACAACAGTGTTCTATCACCGTTATTGTTCTGTTAATAATGCAGGATTATTTCCCATCATGTTCTTGATTTCTGTTGTTGTGAGGAGCATCTTCTGGAATGGTGCTGTATTGATGTCCTTTAAAGACCCTGAATTAACCAGACTTATTTTTCAGGCAGTTCTGAGACCTTAGTGACTTACTGACCGGAATGCACATGACTGGTACACAAGTACGCATTCGCCATAAGCAATACGTGTGGTAGTGTGTCGTAACAGAAATACGTACTTGTTTTATGTGCAGTTCTGCTATGAGAACATATAAGCTTGCATTTGAACCAATATACAGCTAATACTTCATTTGTTGTATAAAGGTTAAAATACATGGTAATTTCTTGTCATAGTAGGGTAAATGCACACAAAATAAGTTTACATCTGCGCTGTTACTAGAAGATATTTCTGTGCATATTGATTTATAAGGTGAATGCGTCATTCTGTACCAGTTATGCACATTCCTGCTTGTAATCCATATTCCATTGATTGCTTGATTAGAGTGGTAGGTGAAATCCAAGAAAATGTATTCAGTGGAACTGGTTTATATTTAACTTTAATTCCCTGCTGACTTGGAGTCGTGTTAGGATATAGTAATAATGTGAGTGGTTCTGGGCTGCATTCTGTGGGATACAGAAAAGTACATGGAACCTGTACTTAGCAGGTAAAGGTAAATTGTATGTGGTGTCCATACCTCCACAGGATGATGGTGCTTACATGGAGATCCCCATCACCCATCATGTGAAGGAGGGTTGTGAGAAGGCAGACCCTTCTCATTTCGAGTTACTCAAAGTGCTGGGCCAGGGCTCCTTTGGAAAGGTGGGCGTGTCTTTCTGCTTGTGACGTAAGGAGGGATGGGGTGGATTTAAAATCGCGATCACGTCATGATGCAGTGGCCATATCGCGATCACGTCATGATGCAGCGCTCATTGGACGCATGTGCAATTATCAGCAGGGCTTTCGATGACGGGTGAAACTTTTATCCGGATACTGGCTTTTTCGCACTATACAGACGTTTACTCATGCTGACAGTTTG
>JABFDZ020000042.1:2153543-2163796 GCA_019775955.2 Pollimyrus isidori
TATTTTGTAGTCAATCCTGGACTTGACTGGTAACCAGTGCAGGGAGGACAATATAGGGCTGATGTGATCAAATTTTTGCAGAAACTGTACAGGAGAGAGCTGCAGCCTCCATTCCAGCCAGCCGCAGGGAAGCCAGACGACACATTTTGCTTTGACCCAGAATTCACAGCTAAAACCCCAAAAGGTACGTAGCTTGTTCTGTGTTATGCACCATATTTGACGCAGCATTTTTTTTTATTAATTATATGTTGCCATTTATATGATTGCTTCATGACCTTTCCGGAAGGTGTAAAATAAAACAAAATACTACAGAACTACAATGTGAAATGCCAGTTGCCAATACTGCAACACAACAATCTACAATAAAAATGAATTCCGCCTGCTGACTGATTTTACGGCATGCAGTGTTTTGTATTGGCATTGCTGGTGATTGTGTACACAGATTCTCCAGGCATCCCACCCAGCGCCAACGCACACCAGCTCTTCAAAGGCTTCAGCTTTGTGGCTTCAGCCTCCCTAGAGGAGGGAAGAAGCTCGGCACACATCAGCATCCTTCCCATAGTGCAGGTATTACACTCACTAAGCATGTCTAATGTCTGCGGCAACTAGCCAAATTGTAATCAACCATAGTCATAATGCAAACCAGCCTACAAAAACCCAATGATCAAATAAAGTTTGTAGTTTTAAATACATAAAATATTTGATCGAGGGTGTTTTTTTATAGTAATAGTGCAACATTTTTCACGTGGAACAGTGAGGGTATTGCAGGCTGTATTTTTCTCGCAGCTTTGCTAGTTGTCGTGCATAAGAAGCTGCATCATGACAGCTGATGTGTAAAAACAGATGGATTGCACATGTGTTTCACTTGCGGTTACATAAAGGATGTTGCATAACACCTAAGTTTGTAATCAACTTTTTTTGCCAGTTATTTATACAGACTGTCCCCTACTTTTCAACTTGTGGCCACTCGCACATATGGCTGAAGTTAAAAGCAGAATAAGTAAATATATTTATAATTGGTAATAAAAATATCTAATAATATTGCTTAGCTTCTGCCAGTGGTATGTGCAATACCAGGCCAAAATATGTGGGGGGAGAGTTTAAGGAGAAAGGTACATATTCAGAAACCCCTCCCTATCCCAGAACACTGCCTAACGCAGCAAGAAGAGAGCAGGCTAGTGATGTGTGAGAGACTGACGTCTGGTTTCATGCGCTATTTCAATTATGTTAGTCTTAAACAAAATGTTTTTCATACTTGTGTTGCATATAATATAAATAAGTGGTGTCTTGGAATCTGCTGTTTTATGTTAGAAGCTGGTGCGAAATACTGTGTATACAAATTCTGACATATGTCACTTTTGTTATACGCCCTTTATGCTGGAATAGAACTTAATCATAAGTCGAAGACAGTCTGTTTATTCTGAAACATTGATACATTCAACACAGCACAGCTGTAGTAGTCAGAATAGTATTATAGGTACTTGAATGTTTTTTTTTAATAATGGAATCAGAATCCAAGGGAGCTTTGCTGGGGTTATATATAATTTTAACTGAACACAACTAAATATTGTCCACTTTCTCTTAGATTGCTTCTCGAACTCATAGCAAAAGTGATAAGCATTAAACAGTCATGTCATTATTTTAGTTTCATTTGTTTAAATGCAAAACCCTTGTGCATCTAGCTTGTTAAATTATAATGAGGTGCCTATTTATTGCCATTTTATTAAGCACTTCTGTTTTATAGGGAATAGGGATACCGTTAGTTTGCTTATATAATAACTCTTTAGATATCTCTTTAGTGGCAGCACAGGATGTGTCATGGTCCCGATGTAAATGGTCTGATTTGGCCATTTCTTGCATTTCAAAAATTGCAGGCTCTTGCAAATGTTGCAGACTTTGCTTGATTTTGTAGAATCAAGAATTCCTTGGGGAACTGATTAATACAGCTGAACAAAATAGGAAAAAAAATCACATTGATATTTTTTGCCGTGAATACTGTAAAACTTAGATCTATGCAAAATAAACTATACCCAAGTAGAAGTAGAATCTGCCGTTAGTTCTGTCAAATAAGTTGGTGGTGATGACACAAAGCAGTGCTGCACTTGCTTTTGCTCAATACTATTGCGATGGAATCCAAAATAATTCCACATAGAAGAAAATGAATGTCTTTAGGCAACTATTTTTTTCTTCACATTGCTACTACTCATTCATTTTTGTTAAATTTCTTACAAGGCACTTCACTATCTATGGGTTAATTCGGCAGCAAGGATGACAGATTATGAATGGCTTAGAGAGTGCATGCTGAGCTCATGCAGAAGCAGCGGCGGTAAACTAAAGACCAATGTACAGTAGGGATGGGTGATACTACAGCTAATCTTTTAGATGAGATTCCTTCCAATACAAAGGTCTGACTCGATCCTGGTCATAAAATTTGCTGGGGGTTGCAATGAGGTCTGTGTGCAGGTAGATTTCTCATTTCATTTCTCTAGTGCTTAGTGTCTGTACCCTTGTCTTCCCCTACAGATGGCCCTGCCTTGTAGGAGTTCATGTCCTGTTCCCTATTGTAATATGAACATTTTGCAAATAAACAAATTGTTTTAACTTCAAATTCAATTCCCAAAATGAAACATCCAGATCAAATGAATCGATGCTTTGGTATTGAGCCACATATCCTTAGTGGTTCGCATTCAAACCAAACTACAATTGAATCCATTCCTCTTCTAGCGTCTTCTCCAAATCTTGCTGTGCCTTATCTCCTACAGCTCCATGGCAGTCCCTCGTTGTTTGCAGAGATGTATGAACTGAAAGAGGACATTGGTGTGGGCTCCTACTCCATATGCAAGCGCTGCATCCATCGGATCAATAACATGGAGTTTGCTGTTAAGGTTAACCTTGTTTGTGACGTTTACTGCATTCTGCTTTGTGACCATAGTGTGAAGTGTGGATAAATACGGAGTTTTTAGCTAGTCTGAGCATTCCCTTTTCATATCAGATGCAGTTCAAGAGGAAATATACAAAGTATTACTATACAAGTAAATATCAATAGGACAAGATTCATGTGCAATACAGTGTGCTCTAAATAAGTTAGCATTTGCGTCTCTAAATACGAAATGTGTTTTATCTTTTGCCCAATGTTGATCATGCCCCACAAATGTTAGTGTTCATCAAAGGAATGCAATATGGCTGTTTGCATCACATACAACTGTTATTACTACTTCTTTGGTGTATTTAAATGATTTAATGCTTAAATTAAACATTTCCTTTTGACTGCAGATTATTGACAAAAGTAAGAGGGATCCCTCAGAGGAGATTGAGATCCTTATGCGATATGGACAGCATCCCAACATCATCACTTTGAAAGATGTATGTAGACATTATCTCCCTGTCCATTGTGTATTCTTTTATATAAAACACAAATGTATTATATCGCTGCAAATGTAATTGTTTTTATTACCCTTTACTTGTCGATTAAAATGATTTAACATATTATTTCTTTAGTATTACTAGTAAGAGCATTAGTAATAAGAGTAGTAATATCAGCTCCACCTTGTGGTCAAGTGTATTTTTTTTTTTGCATCTATGACTAACTTCTGTCTTTTAATGGCACCCCCCGCCCCCCCCCTGTGTTATAGGCATACGATGAGGGCCGCTTTGTGTACCTTGTGACAGAACTAATGAAGGGGGGGGAGCTGCTGGACAAGATCCTCAGGCAGAAATATTTCTCTGAGCGTGAAGCCAGTGCTGTGCTACACATCATCACTAAGACAGTGGATTACCTGCACCGTCAAGGGGTGAGTGCTTATGATGTATAACTCTTCAGTCATTAGAGGAGCAGCAGCTTTCTCAGGTCAAGGTTAAAATAAGGAAACGGCAAAAATATTCTATGATTATTTTCTGGTTTCAGTTTGAACTCATTTTGAAAGGGCTGTTGCTCAAGTTTTCTGCAGCCCTTTTCTGAAATATACCCTGAAAACCTTGTTGGTTCCTCAGCCACATTTTGGTACCCAAGTCATTATTTGTCTCATCACTGTCAGGGTGTAGTAGATATTCAACTTTCACGTGGCCTTTATAAGTTAAAATTTAAATGGATCGTCATGCTTTTTACATACAGCAAGCAAATACCACTCAGGTAATTTAGATTAGGTTGCTTTGTTAATTACGAAAACATGCCAAATAGTCAAATACTCAAAATTGGTGAAACAGAAAAACTGAAATACTGACACCCCATTTCAGTTTCCAGAATCATCATTTTCTAATAGTTACAATCAAAATAGTCTTATTGATGAGAGTGAGATTTAATAAAGAGATCTCAACTAAGGCCACAGTAAACAAAGAATATATTTTTGAGTGATTCTGTGAACGAAGTTTACAAATAATTAAAATTAAACCATAATCTCCACACGCATCCATTTGTATAATTTTTCATCCCCCAAAGCTCAGTATTCTTTGGAGCATCCTTTATCCTTCATAACCTCCACTAAACATTTCCTGTACGTGCTCACAAGCTTCCACACCTCTCTGCTGGAATCTTCCTGCTATGCATTTGTGTTCAGCTTGCCGACATTCATTGGTGTCCTTCATGGCTCTGCTTTCTTTAAATCCCGGCAGATATTTAAATAGGATTTTAATCTGGGTAACAAGTTGGCCACTTATGGACATTCCAGGACTGATAACCAAACCACAATTTGACGTAAACTTGGGATTATGGTTGTTATGGAAAGTCAAGATTGTCAGTCCTTAAAGCCACATTGTGTACCTTGCACAACAGGACTAAGACCTCTGTGCTTCACTGTGAGGATGGTGTTCTCCTTGTCATAAGCCTTTCCTGGTTAACGCCAAACATGTCTGATGAGTCCAAACAGTTCCTGTCTAGTCTTATCACCCCATTAAACCAACTTCCCAGAACTCTATACTTTTTACCACATTCCTTATCAAGTTAATTATTAACGAGCTTCTTGGTAGAGAGTGGGGTGAGGTGAGGTTTTTAGAATCTAAGAATTCAACATCCACAATGGATGGTTATATGTCGTCATGTTTAAGAAGACCCAAAATGAACACAGTAAATAGACTCCTTGATTACTGTAAGGGAATTATCTAAGCAGGGTTTGTACAGGAATGATTCTGTCCCAAGCTTTTTGATCCATATAAGCAGCTGATCACTATAACTATAATCACTATGAGTGGTTTCACACTCAGTTTAAGGGTGACAATATCCATTGTTTATGATCCATGTATTTATCACACTCAGACAAGTTATGAAAGCTGGGTATTCATTTTGTCATCTCCTGTTTGAGGCACTCTTCAGTGAGATTTGGCTGAATTATAAAACTAAATATTTGGTGGCATTAAGTGCTTTAATTCTAGGACATTATACGGATAATTGTCTTGCACAATGGTACAGTAAAATCCATTTATAACGGACTTCAAAGATCCTGGCAAAACAGTTTGTTATATCCAGAATTGCTATATGCCCAGAGCACAACTACAGGGCATCATTTACTCATGCCACACCCCAGCAGACACACTTGTGGTATAGATTATTATATTGTAGATGTAGTAATACAACTTTACCTGACCAGATGCGTGACTATTAAGAATCCCGACCACATATCTGCGCTGGATATCACCGGCACGTCACATGCCTTGTAGGTGGAACTGCATGTCCGTTATAGCTGAACAAAACTACAGCTAAAAGCGACCCAGGGGACCAAATTGTTGTTTGTTTGCGAAATTCTGCTATATGCGAGTCCACTATATCCGATGCTTTTTCTGCATGTTCTTAAAGGCCCACGGCCAGGACCAGCGGACCTCATCCGTTATATTCCGTTATAAGTGAGTCCAATGTGACGGGATTTTACTGCAGTACGGCAAAGTCGCCATTGAGGGCCGGCGCCCTTCTGGTCCTTGCCCTTAACCACTGCACTGTATACATTATTTTAAAGTTCTTGGTGTATTTAAATTTCTAAAACACCAATTACCTGTAAAGCCTGCTTCTCCTGTTTGTGTTGCAGGTGGTACACCGCGACTTAAAGCCCAGTAATATCCTTTACATGGATGACTCGGGAAATCCCGATTCCATTCGCATCTGCGACTTCGGCTTTGCAAAGCAGCTACGTGGAGAAAGCGGCCTGCTGCTCACTCCCTGCTACACAGCCAACTTTGTTGCTCCTGAGGTAATGTTTTTGTGCATGTGAGGGGATTCCGGTTAACCGATTATGATATTTTACCAAAAGCCATTTTAATGCGTTTCAGGTTTTGATGCGCCAAGGATATGATGCTGCTTGTGACATCTGGAGTCTAGGAGTGCTGCTGTACACTATGCTGGCCGGGTAAGGTCTTGGCTACATGCACTAGTGATGTGGTGAACTTGTTTAACGACGGAGAATTAATGACTAAATTTCTTGAGCTGTGTGCTAAAACATTTGGGTGCTTAAGAGTTCAAATGTAATTGCGACCACACATAGACACACACCCTCAATTTGTTCTGCATTTTCATAAAGTCAGTTAACCTTACCTGTATGATCTTTACTGAATAGGATTAAGTGGGGAGGGAGGGATGGATGGATGGATGGATGTATGGATGGATGGGTTCTTGCAGCCTCAAGGACTGTGGAAGTGGATTGTGGATGTTGACCTGTTGCCATCTGCCTGACCACTTTCTATGCGAATTCCTTCACAGCTACACTCCTTTTGCCAATGGGCCCAATGATACACCCGAGGAAATCTTAATGCGCATTGGCAGTGGCAAATTTTCCCTAAGTGGGGGCAACTGGGACACCGTGTCTGACACATCAAAGGTAGGGTTCTCTCTTCAGTAACTTGAACAAGGAGGTATTGTGCAATTGTAGAAAACAAGACGTGTGCATTTGTACAGACCGAGACAATTACAGAATAAAATCGGCTATGTAAATGAGTCAGTTTATCTGGGAAAAGCTTTTTCAATTCTGAATATAGACCTGAAGAATATTCTTGCCAAGTAATACAATCACCTATTTTTCCCATTGCTGTATTGATGAGTTGAGAAGCTATAGCTCTGTGTTTTATAGAAATTATATTGTAGTTTCACTGTATGTATGTAATAAACCATGCAAGTTTAGCTTAAACCCATTACATCCATAGAATGAATTGCACAAAAGACAGTTAAATCCTCACCCCTAAAATCTCGATTCCATCTTGGTTCTTTAATAACCGGCTGCGATTTAATAATAATAAGTGTCATCGGCCTCCTGCTCCCGACATTGTCATCCACGGCCCCTTTCTGTGGTGATCTCCGTGCAGGATTTGTTGTCACACATGCTGCACATGGACCCCCACCAGCGTTACTCGGCCGAGCAGGTCCTGAAACACCCCTGGATCACCTGCAGGGACCGGCTTCCGCACCTGCAGCTCGCGCGACACGACGCCCCCCACCTCGTCAAGGTTGGCTCTTATGATGGACCCGGCTCTAAAAATCCCCATCGTTAGGGATTGTTATTTTTCAGCTGCGGTTTGTGCAGTTTTGGCTCTGAAAATCTGCCTTTAAAAGTACATCTGAATTGCCATAATGGTCTTTTTTATTCCAGAATCACAACTTCTGTTATCCATGGAACTTGTACATGTGTATAACTAAATATACCAACACCTGTATGTTATTAAAATATATATGACTAAATTCTTTTGATTAAAAGTAATGTGCAGACATCAAATAATAAGTTAGGTGTGCTTCTCTTGAAAGAAAAGCATGATACCTCTTATAGTGTGAGATCACTGCAAAGACAATAGTATCTACTGGATTTATTTTTAATCATGGTGATTTTTAAAAAGCACAGTGCAAAAAACACATTTGATTTTTTTTTTCGTTCCTCCTCAGAGTCTGCATCATTAGCATTTATGTACGTTCCCTGACACAACAAACATAATTTGGTTTTGAACTTGCATCACGTTAGTTTCCTCACATAAAAGAGCAAGTGTAAATATTGTCCATTAGCCTTTTAACCATTACCGTTTGTGTAGATTGCTTCATATCAGAGACAGAGTTATTTTGGTTTAGTTTTTAGTTAATATTCCTCGTTAACAACTTTGTGCTCCCAACACAGCACCTAGTCCCAAGTTCAGGTCTTCACGGAAATGGATCCAGATACTGAGTACAGTCAAAACATCATTCATTTCAGCACAGTATGCTTATGATATTTAAAAACACATTGAGGTAGGGTAGGGTTGTTTTTTTTTTTAAATAAATATGTATAATAACAATACTGATTTGTTTGCCGGTTGTTCTTTATACAGGGTGCTATGGCTGCAACGTATTCCGCGTTGAGCCACAAAGCAAGTCAGCCAGTCCTGGAGCCTGTGGCAGCCTCGAGTCTCGCCCAGCGCAGAACTATGAAGAAGGTCACCTCCAACGACATGTAGCAAGAGCCGAGCTTTGTGGCCAATAGGGAGACAATTCCTTTACCATGCTTTGTATGCTTAAGTAATTTATTTATTTCACTGTCCATTGTCGCCCCTCTGTCACTCTGGCAATTCCACCAATTATTTATTTTAACTTTGGCTTCTCGGCCTGTGGGCGTGGCCTACATCTGACAGCACTCTCATTGCCCTTTTGAGGGTGCACCCAGAGGAATGCTCAGACTGACTGGCAAGTGTTTGCATATTTTAATGAAATCCAGTCTTTGGCTCTGTTGGGAAAAACATTCCCTGGATCAGCGTTAAACAGCTGCTTGATATATCAGCTCATATTCCCCACGTACTGTGACTGGCCTTCTAGTGCGCTGTGTGTTCAGTTCTGAATATCAGGAAGCAAAGTCCAGCCCCCCTTCACCAGACCCCAATAACGATGTTTTTTAGACTGCAGCTCATGTTCCGTTGCTTCAGAAATTCCTAATAATACACTGTGTACTTTACGGAATGCAATTAACATCACTATGATCCTGCCTACAGCTTTGTTGTTTCTAGTACTTACCAATATAAGATGAGAGAAAATGTATTACCCGTTTTGCAACATGGCTTGTCAGAATGTCACCCTTGCAAAGCTGTGATTTGAACACTCACGGTCTTTCCCTCTTTAGACGTTTTTCATCTTCAAAACTTTTTTTTTTAAATTTATTTTTTATATATTGCAACAGGTCAAAACAAATAAGATATATAGTGGTCTGCACATTTAGATGTGTTTATGGTACAGTATTACTGCTGAGGTGAGAATTAAAGGTAGAAATGGTTTTAGAGGGACCTCAATGTAAAAAAATATTCAGATTGTATCATATTGTATTTATTTCATTATGTTTTTGAGATTCTATTTTTTTCCAAGGTGTGTATATATTGACATTAAAGATCATTGACTATTTCATTTGTGCTCCAGTGTTGTGTGTCTCTGTAGTTCATTTGACAAAGCCATTGGCTTCCTTTTTAGTCTACCTCACGAAAGATTTGCGGCTAATTTTGGGGGGGTTGCACTAGTCTCATGTACAGCATTTTTTCATGTAATTATGTGTTTGTGTTTTAACAAGACACAGCATTCCTCAAGTGTGTGGTATAAACATCACAAACGCTTCACTTGAGCCCTGCACAATATCATTGTTGTCCATTGAAAAACACACAATTTCAAAAATCCATGTTTTCATGAGTGTTGACTTGTATGGATTGTTGGCAAACATGTCACAGTGAACAAAACCCAAAATAATCTTGCTTTATATTACACATTTTACAATGATGTTAACTATCTACTACCATCAACATTATTAAAGAACCAAATTAGGTTAAAATGTGCAATATAAATAGTCTTATATGAATACAAATGTTAATCAGTACAAACATTAAATTACACTAATTAAATTAATAACAATAATTAAATAAATTCATAAAACATCTTTTCATTGGTCAATTGGATGTCAAATGTTATCAGTAGGCAGAGGAGAATGGGAAAATTTCATTTATAATAAGACACAATCAAAATGTGGACATTAGTGGTTTTCATCGGACAGTGACAATGTCTTTAGTGTTATACCCAATAAGTTATTATAATGTTTGTTAAATTTTTGCATCCAATGCCTAAGACAAACATGTGCAAGAAAACGTATGTTCAGGTGCCAGCCCTCAGCCTCCAAAGAACTTAAAAACTGTCCCCTGATGGAATTATTCTCCAAGGGTCCTCTCTTTTTTCAATACCATATGCAAACTAGATGCTGTCAGCAGGACAACAATGTATCTCCTGTACAGCCCTCCCGCCCCCCAGCTGGGGGGGGGGGGGGGGGGGGGGGGGGGGGGGGGGGGGGGGG
>JABFDZ020000042.1:2178868-2190834 GCA_019775955.2 Pollimyrus isidori
GACTTTTCATTTCTTTGTCATTGGACAAACTTACAAAATCAGTGAGGGGTCAAATAATTATTTCCTCCACTGTATACGCCTAGCATCACGTGATCACCATTGAGCCGATGGTTCTTCTCTCCCTCGGTGCGGGATTGTGGGTAATCGTCTCCTATACTCAGTCTCAGTCAGTGTGCCTCACTCGTATAGTCAAAATGTAATAGAAAAGCACCACCCAAATAAGGGCGTAGCAATGTGAGCGATGAATCTGTTTAACGACAGTGCAATGCCACATTTCCAAGAAATCCAAAAGGAGGCAAAAGCAGCCTCCTCTTCACATCTCCCTCACACCATCCACAATTCAATTCAAAGGTAAAGTGCAGGATAATATGTTTTATGTATTTTTATTTCATATTAATCATTTTATATTATTATCTTTTTTTGGTTGTGGAACAAATCATCTGATTTCCCATTATTTCTTACGGGAAAATTTCCTTTGATATACGAGTGCTTTGGATTACAAGCACATTTTGTGAACGAGTTATGCAAACTGGAAAATGAAGCAATTTGGCAAATAGGTTAGGTTAGAATATCATAAGGCTAATTCATTCTTCTGTAGGGAGGCGGGGTAGTTTTTGCCTATCCCATCTTGCACTCTGACACACACATACAGTACAGAATAAAGAGAATCCAAACATAAAAGTGCTGCGATTTAGAAGCTCACAAGGAGAACAGTCATTATGTACTGTCACTCAGGGATACAGCCCTAACTATTTTAGTCCCAATGCCAGTCTTCTTTAAAAAAAAAAAAAAACTAAAAAGATAAGTCCCCTGTAAACTTGACTTAGCCCCTGATCTTTTCAACAGCTAGGAATGCCCCGATCACATTCCAAAAGCCATGATCTAAAGAGATCACCAAATCTGAAACAAAAGGCAATGAGCTAATGAACCAACTGATCACGGGGCGATACCAGGGTAGCCACAAAACAAACGCTCAGCAAGGCAAAGCCTCAGTACTCACAATACCAGAGAAAGAGCTGCTGGCCAAAACAGGTGCTTTTAATCCATGGCAATTGACCAGTTTGATGAGCTACAGGCATGCCGAGTCTCCAGGTTACTTGGAATAGGACCTGGCTGGGAGTGGCTGAATAGAGGTTTTGCTTGATGTGACCATGATAATTGTTGGGGTCAGAATGAAGGCCAGTGTCCAGTGTCCATAGAGCAGCCAGGGTCAACCCAAGGCTCAACACATAATATACATTGACTCATGTTCTGGTGTAAGATATTTTGGAGAAATTCAAGTGTTATCAACTAAAAATTATATTTTAGTGACAATATGTTCTCTTAGTATTCTTGATAGTTGGTGGGTGTTGTTAAATCTAATAAGGTCTATAGCCCTGTTAATGCTCCTGTATCAATAATTATAAAAACTTTGTTTTTTGGTTAAGTGTGCATTATCCTGTGTAAATATCATTGCAGTGCTGTTCAGCTGAAATGTACACCTACAGTATATATAGCAAACTGGGCACATTTCCTATGTTCTTATATACATTTATACAACTATAGCAACCGTTATGTTACAAGTAGAAATCCTCAACCATACTGTACATGCCTCAATTGTTGAGCACTTAAGCGACTCATTGTCGTTGTAGTTGTGAACAATTTATAGCAAAATAAGATTTTAATGTTTTGATGTACAATGCAGGAATATTAGTTGTGATTCTTATTTGTGTGGATTATCTTTATGTGCTTTGAAGGATATTTTACAAAGACCAGTTCTCAAATTCATAAATCTAAGGCTAAAATCAAGGGCAAAAATCTGAGAAAATGTGTTGTTAGACTCTGTGTCTGATTCCACACCCAAAGATCTCCCCCTCTCTTTCCTTTTCTTTCTTTCTCTCTTACTCTTTATCTGTCCATTCAGTCTATCCATTTGATCATCTCCCCAAGTCCCCTGACTGAACCAACTACTCATTTCACCAGTTATGAAGAGGAATGAGCTTCAAAGTGTGTTCAGGTAATTAGCAGCTGAAGGGAATCTAATCTAAAGCACCGGCCCTGCATTGCACCCAGGTCTGCTGCCATAGCCCGGTAACTGGGGACTGCCGATTCCCCGTAGCTTGCAAATCTGCTGCGTCTGAACCACTGTGTCAAGCCTGCAGTTATCACATCTCCATTTCAAACACACCGGTCCTGGCATTAATTATTAATTAGCCTACAGTCACCCTGGAGAATTGAGGATTCAGTCTCCATGTAGTTATTCATTGACCTCTACCTTCCATTTATTTTCCTGCCTTCTCGTTCCTTATAGGAAATCCTTCAGTATAACATGCCTTTAATTTACACTGTTGCGTGTATACACATTATAAGATTTGACAAGTGTATCATTCAATGATGCAGATTCTCAGCATGAAACACTGGGCATGTAGTGTTGTGGAGAAAAAAAATGCTTCAAGATGCACCTGTCACACCTAATGTCTTGTACATAAATATCTCAACATTTAATGAGTGTGCACAAAGCCACTTTCTCAAAGGCACAGTCATACAGAGGTACATCCATTACTATAAGGATATACACGTTTAAATAATCAGAAAGTGCTTTTGAAAGCTCTCCACCCTGTAAAATCTGCAAAGGAGCTTGATCTGTTTGCTAAATTGTGCTGTTTAGCTCACTTGCTAAGCATGATGCAAACCTCTTCACACTAAACACTGAAACACTGGCTCTGTGGGGAAGCAATGTATATCTGTGTCAGTTTAGACCTGGAGCAGCAGGTTTGTGCTTCCACTGGTGGCTCCTTGACGTTGTTCACTAAGAAGAACAGATATGGAGACCAGATTGCCAAGACCTGTGGAGATCCACTGCTGGGCACTACACAGAACTGAAGACCTGATTTGCACCATAAATAGAGCCAAGGGATGTGCTGAGTTCATAAGAGCAGCAACAGCATGTAGTATGTATGAATATAACAGAAAACAGTTCTTTTGAAGAGATATAATTATGTGGGCAAAGTAAATTGATAAAATATGTACAAAATATCTACACATAAAGTCATATGTAATGCCATCATAGAAATGTATATTAAATATACCTGGAAATTATAGTATACTTTCTGTCAACCTTTACAATAAACTTATACTCAGAGCAAACTCAGTGTATTGATTTCTCTCTTGTTTTTGAAACAGGAAAATGCTTATTCTGTACTCATAAGAACAGAAAACCGAAGAAAATTTCTTATCCCTTATTTATTTATTTATTTTGCTTGCCTCTCTTTGGATAAAATGTGACATCGAGTATCCGTTCTGAATTTGCGTAGAAACGAATAGAGAAGACATATGATTTACCATATACTGACATTTGCCATTCAAATCTGATCAATCTTTTCAAGACACCTTAGAATCCGGAATACATGTGGAATGTTTCCCCGGCAACAGGAAAAACAAGCAGTCTGAATCCACGGAGACAGGGCAGAGTGACACTGGGGATGAGTATGATCACTGGCATTATTGAACCCGAGGCACGCGTGTGCCTAGCCATTCTGATATGGGGAGCTTTCGTCTGCATCCTCCTCAGCAACACGGTGTAACTGAAATCAGCTGATTGTCAATTGAGATGAATCAGTCATTTGGCTGCACATGCTGGCCTTCCTGCTGGGCTCTGTGGTGAAGCCTCATTAGATTAGTGTCCAGCTGCTGTTCTGTCCCCCTTGGCCCCAGTTGTAACTGTAAATCACTGCAGGGGAAATGCATTGTGGAAGATGTGCATTTTTTTAAATTCAAAATGGAGGTGAGACCATGTGAAGGGAAGGGAATGAAGGCAGGGTTCTTCATCGGACTGTGTGAAATTTAAGAGGCAAACCTTTGAAGATAGTCAAATAAATAGGTGGAAAAGTCCTTTCCAAGCATGCATCCAGGTGTCCTGATTATGTAAATCGCCTGGTTTATTTCATAACACCATTTGTCAGTTTCCCTGAAAGGGTCCCCACTTCCTGTGAAGTTTGGCCTTGGGCTCAACAGCTGAGATCATGGTTCTGATCTCAGTTGTTTCATGTCATTTGCCAATTGTGACCAGGAGCCCCTGGCAGTGAAACAAATTGGCACCGTTCTGCTAAGGGAGGAATTACCAAAAAGGATATCTTGGCTCACTGCTGCAAAGTGGCCCATCAGGGACCTGTGCGGTGCAGTTTGCTGGTGATGGGAGATCCCTCCTAAGCAATGATCATCTTCCTCCATTGGTGGCTTACAGTCTTACAATTAAATATATCTGAAGAGTTCATTTTCTGTGGGTTGCATATATTATATGAAGCTTTTTTTTGCTTTTCATTTTTGCATTTTTATTGAAGGGGCCGTCTGAAGAGTCAAAGATACAGTCAAGTGCCTTCATCAAACATCAGCAGTGCTCTGTGATGGCTGAAGTGCCACACTAGGGTCAGGGCGAAGATAAAACCAATGCTAATACTGTGTATAGCACAACATCAAACCTGCTGTGCAGGGCTGCTTTATGTGCCAAGTCTTCTTTAGTTTCCACTAAGAAACATTCAAAAGAAGAATCATTCAAAGGGAAAGATTATTGTTGGTTTCTTAGGATCCCTGCCAACTGGAAGACAGACAGAGTACACTTATGAAAGAGGAAGTGTCAGCATCTTTTGCCTTCTTGCAGAAATATGATATGTTTTTCAGGGGGAAGCAGAGACTCAGTGCCTGCTAGCATTTGTAAGCATTGGTCTTTTCTTCTTCCTTATTTGGATTGGGACCTATAAAGCTCTGAAGAAAACATAAGACCTCATCAGGAATATTTTTCCACCGTCAGTAGAACCAGGGAAGCATATTCTTCATATAATCAGTCTGTCACGGACCCGGACGGATCTGGTGCCGAGTCTGAGGCATGATGCCGGCAGGAATGTGGACGACCCACTTGCGGCTTGCAGGGAAACAGGGGTTTATTAAACTGGAAACACTAGGAACACTACAGAAGGAAAAGGACCAAGAGGGGTCAAAACTAAAAAGGGGATAAACAAAGATTAAATACTAACAGATTAGGGCAACAAGAGGCAGGCAGGCAGATTACGAACAACAGAACATTCAACTATCATACATCCCACAATCACAATGACTCCAGTGGCTTGCACTACGAAGCGGAGTTACTGGCTTATCGGGGAAACTTCTTTGGATTTAAGGTACCACGGTTTAAATGGACTAAATATTCTCTCACTTACATTTTGCCCAGACTACTTAAATCCGACAAGTTACCCCGATAAGACAGTTACCCCACTTCACGGTACAGGCTACAGGAACAACAGAACAGGAACAGGAAGTTAGATACAAAAACTATACTAGGTAACAACACAGCAGGAGTGAGACAGGGGGCAGGGCAAGGAGCAATCAGGTAAACACACAAGGACAGGAACAAAAGTAGGCAACAGCTGAAACTAATAATTAAACTCAGGGAACTCAAACCAACAGAATCTCTACCAGGGAAATAAGACAGGTAAAAACACAAGTACAAGCACAAAGCATGAAACCAAAACTAAATACAAATCACAAAACACAGGAACAAGAAAACTCATACAAATGAAACACTAAGGAACGATATACAAAAACAAAAGCAGAGGAGGCGGGGTTCAAACAGAAGACTGAGGGATTCACAGGCAGCTGCATTCTCAACAAGTTAAGCCATCCGGCTAACAGGGAGGAGGGGAAAACACAAAGACTGAGAACAGGAGGGATGAGATGACCAGCAACACCTGCTGGCCAAATGGGGAAGGGACACGGAGCGGGATGACAGGAGCTGACCCGGCTTTTAAAAGTATGATAACCAATAAAGATAAACAGATGGATATATTTTGACATCCAGTAATACGTCCACTGTTTCATTAACTGATTTTGAACTTATCCTTCCATTTTCTGTAGCTGCTTGTCTGGTTCATGGTGGGGGGGGAGTTAGGGGGGAAAAGCCCACAATGGCGCAGTGAGAACATGCAAATGGTGTGAGACAACAGTGCTAATTACTGCACCACCACACTGCCCCCACTTTTTAATGTTTAAAGGCAAAGTTTCAAAATTAAAGTATCTGTTAAATTTACCTTTGTGGAATTAATGGGATAGATATGCAAATCTGTATATTGCACATGATGTCATGGTGTACCATCCATACCGAGCAGAGTCATGGATTTTTGACATTCATGGACTAGAGAGGATTAACCCTCCCTGGTAAATGATCTAAACAAGTTTTATATAGATGCTTTGGAACTAATAGTGTTAATGTTAACACCGCTAATTGCATTAGCACTACAGGGAAATGTACCCAGGAGGGATGGCCCTAATGCCGCTACATCTATTGTCACTTTAGCTAATTGTTTTAGTGAAGTAAAGACCTGGATGACTGAAAACTTTATATTACTAAATGCTCAGAAAACTGAGCTTCTGCTGTTTGGAGGTAGATCTGCAGATAGGAGTGCTATTATCGCCGCACGCCACTCAGAGCGGCAGAACTTTTCCCTCACCAGCTCAGCCTATAACCCAGGTGTCACCTTAGATATAAGCCTGTCATTAAAATCGCATGTGGATGCAGCATCAACACTCTGCTTCCTACAGCTACATAACATTGCCAAGATATAATGATCCCTCACTATTCAAGACACAGAAAAATTGATCCAAGCCTTTGTATACAGTAGGTTAGACTGCTGTGATGTTCTGTTATCTGGGAGCATATGCCGTATATTAATCTCCTTGCAGCGTATTCAATGTGCAGCATCTTGTACTGTCACCAGGAGCAGGAAGTTTGAACACATAACCTTTGTTCTTAGTTTTCTGCACTGGCTTCCTGTTAAGTTCAGAACTGAAAATAGGGCTTCTCCAACAACAGTGCTTATATGTCATAAAAGTAATATCATAGAAAGAAGATTTCAACACAATTTCTGGAGACTGTTACACACATAAATGGGTGAATGTTCCTTTTATAGGAATCAGGGGCAAGAACTGATTCCACCACATTGGAGGTCTGAACCTACAGTTTAATGCATTGGGCCACAATTCTGTATCCAGATGTCATCTTGTATCCATATCCAGTACACTATTTGGAGAAAGGTATCGGGACACATTGCCCAAGCATTGAATTCAGATGTTTCAGTCAGACCCAATGCCACAGGTCTATAAAATGAAGCACCTAGACATGCAGTCAGGTTCATAAACAAACACTTTATATTCACTTTATATACATACATACAATAATAAAAAAAAATAAAATAAAATAATAATATAAATGCAGCACAACAATGCAACTTTTTTCCCCATCAAAAACGGTTCAGTCAACTGTTTTTTTTATTGATATAGACAGGGATCAGACCATGTTTGTCATATATATATATATATAATGACAAACATGGTTTGATCCCTTTCTAAATTAATTTTAAAACACGGTTGACTAAACCATTTTTTATGGGGAAAAAAGTTGCCTGTTTAATGTACTCTTCTGCTGCATTTATATTATTGTAGTTCACAGAAAAGTAATATATACAAACCTGCAGTTTTTGACATTTAAAATTGTGGCCACTGTTCTGTGTAGCAAATAATATAACAAAAGGAGACTGGCCGGTGACTGATTATTACACAAAATATAATAACCATCTACTTCCACATCCTTTATAAGATACCGGCAGGCTTGGATCTTGTCAGAATACAGAGGGATCAAGGTTGCTAATTCACTTGATAAGAGGCATCAAATTGCATCACATTCTGACAATCCTGTCACTAACAAGATGGTTGTGGCACTTAAAAAAAATACAAAAAACACAGGTATAATTTATTCCAAAATTATGATTTCAATCAAATTAAGAAAATGAACAGAATTTTTAGATAAAGAGTTTAATTGATTGCATTCATTGATTGCGTAAATAACTTGCTTTAAGTTAAATATTAGTTAAATATTACTCTGAATACATAAATATACCTCTACACTATAAAATTACTAGAAATAGTAAACAGGAGAACCACTGAACGGAGCATAATAGCTTTATAAAATAATCTCTGGGCACTTTGGAATGGTTTGAATATTTTTGAAGTGGCAGCCGGCTTTTTCCTCTTTGAAGCTTATATTGGAGTTGGATGAATGGAAAAAAAAAGAGAGAGTTTCCTCAACCCAGGGGTTCAGGAACTGAGGGGTCGGGGGGTCATGAAAACGGCAATGCCGTTTCAGGTTTCCAGTCACATTAGATCAAGGGGCTGGGTTTAAAATCCACTCACAGATGCACACATAAGTATTCACATAGGCATACATGTGTTGGTGGTGTAGCCCCAGCAAGTCTGTGTGGGTTCGCATCCCGTGGGTAGTAGATTAATCATATCACTTTTGGGTCCTTGCATAAGGCCCTTAACCTCAACTGCCATTGGATGCAGTTAAATCTTTTATCGAAGACCCTCCAAAAGCCAAAATAGTTTTAGACAAAGGTATCTGCCACATAAATAAATAAAGGTAATACACTTTTGCACAAAAACACAGTTTCAAGCCATTTTCATACCTTACAGACCAAATACCCCAGCTGTATGTGTGTGTGTGTGTGGTTGTATGTGTCTATGTGTATGTATATGTGGATTATGCTATCTATTCCATTGTGGGGGGCAAATGTCTCCAGAATGTGATACAAAAACCTGTTATTTGGATGCTGTGGAGACCATTTTTCTGATCTCCATAAGAGGAATTCAATCCCATGAATGCAACCAAAAAACTAATAAGAGTTCTAAAAAGGTTGTCATTGTTGGCATTAGGACTTTTCTCCACAAATCTATGAATATATGAATACAAATGTTTGTGTGTGTGTGTGTCTGTGCATGCGTGCGTGTGTGTGTGTGTGTGTGTACGTGCGTGTACATGCGTACAGAAGAAATGGTGCGATAAAATATAAAATGTTCTTAAGAAACTGTTCATTTTACAGATAATCATAACACAATTTTCCCTACAATAAGGGCAATTATTTGTTCCAAAAAAAAGTTTTAAAAAGTCTCTTCGAAAAATACTTTAAATTGTCTCTAGCAGTCTTCTCCGAATTTTATTGGAAAAATAATAATGCGTGGCAAATTTGGAGGTGGGCAGAAGAATACCGGTAATTTAATTTCATTGGCAGAAAAACAGATAAGCACAATTTCTCAGTAGTTGTTCCAGAAGTCAGCAACACTGGTCACTGAAAAGTTCTACATTGCAGAAGTCAGATAGTCCAGGAGTTTGTATCATGAAGCAAGATTTATTAGTTAATAGCGCCTTGATCTGATATTTAAAATCAATAGTATTAAACACCTCAAAAGAAAGAAAGCTTTATAAAATTTGCCATTTAACATTTAATATAAAAATACAGCTCGACAATTATCAATACTGGTTTTTGAGCATCTTTATTTTTGAATTTGCTTTCATGTAATGTGAGAAAGTCTGCCGTTGAGCTCAGTGACGCATTTCAAGGTATTTTAATGTTGCATAATGTGCATTTTGGCGTGATTTGAGAACGTTCATTTCCTTAGAAGATAATCACAGAATGTTAATCATTAATAAATTGTCCTCACTTGTCAATGGTCTCCATCAGCCTATATCACATCATCTTTTTCAGGATGATCATTAGGTGATTTTCTAAGAAAGAGAGTGTTATAGGCAAATGTTGACTCTATCAGTCTAACCAGCATTTATGGGCTGTTTTGAATACTGACATAATACATGTATATTTTGTTGCGTGTGGAGCACATTCTACAGTATTAATGTTGGATAAAATGTTCATGGGGGTTGCAAATCAGGGGTTGCTATTCAGCTGTATATTATTGATGAAGATGTGAAAAGAACTAGAAACTTAAATAAATTCCCTAATATATAATTAAACAATTGAAGTTATACCCAGAGGCCAGGTCAGATGAGGGTTAATAAAAGGAAATACCTCCCTGTAGAAAGGCATTCAGTGTTCCTGGTGAATCTTTAATGTGAATGCTTAACTTGCCACACGCATCTTGAGAAAATACCTTTTCTTCCCAGAGCTCTTTTCTAAAACGTTTGTTTCATTTGTATAACTTTTGTCTCCACTTCAATTTCCCAGCACCATATTTACCTGAAACAGAACTAAATGCCTACAAACTGGACTTAAAATTAATGAATGATTCTTATTTTAAAGCTATGATAGGCAAATAAAATGCTTAATTTTACTGAGTAATGAAAAGTGATGTTAACGAAAACAAAATACGTTTAAATGAAACTTACATATCCAAAGAGGATTTTATTAATCATGCCCTTGGAGACAGTTATCTTGTCAATATTATCTTTCATCGGGGATCAAACAAGGTCTTGGCATGGACTGATCAATGCACTTTTACTGTCTTCCATCTATTGCAGTTGTCTTTTTGCAGGTTTATATATTTTCATAGTTGTACACAGTCCTCTAAAACCTTAATGAAGAGAATGCTGTTATTGTATCCCAGTTCTTTCATTGGAATACAGCAGTGTGTGTGCATTTTTTTGCCCAAACTGCTAAATAGCGAAAAGTGAACATTGACATACTGGTATGTTCTGCCCTTCAAGGGTCTGTCTGGCCCTCTTATCCCCTCCCCAGTTACTGTTACCGATTGTGTTAGTTAGAGTATAAAGTACCAATTTGTCTTATGTTCTCCGGTCCAGTCATTGTTGTCCAGTCTGTGTTGTCCATCAGTGCTTCAGCCAGTCCTGTTACCTGCCTTGTCCTTCTGCTTGTCAGTTTCGCCCCATGAGCCCCCTCTGCTTTGATCATGGTCATTGGAGAATCTGGTTTGGTTCCTCTCTTGGGAGTCAGTGGCCCGGGAACAGCGAGCCACTCAAAAGGAGCTCAGAGACTTCTGAGAGGAGGTGAGAGCTCCTCTGCCAAGGTCCTGCCAGCCTTGGTTGTGTCTGTCCCCAAGCCTGGGGAAGATGTTCAGCCCAAGGGCAGCATATCGGAGGCTCTGTCCATGTCTCCGGTGCCCCACCCCATGGAAGCAGCTGCCATATTGCCTGCCTCCTCCATTCTATCCAAGCCCCAGAAGCATATTAGTCCCTTTTACAGCCACAGCCCACCAGCTTCTGGCAGCTTGCAGGTTTTGCCTGCTGCGATGCTGTAGCTTGAAGCCTCTTCGCTTGCTGCTGTGCCGCAGCATGAAGCCTCTTTGCCTGCTGCTGTGCCGCAGCATGAAGCCTCTTTGCCTGCTGCTGTGCTGCACTGCAAGTCCAGAGTAAGTCCCTCCTGGCAGTGCCCCATGGTGCTGCTGTCCCATCAGCAGCCACCTCATCAACAGCTGATAACTTTCACCCATATGCTTCCTCCAACTCCAGGAACAGCCCAAACATTCTCCACTCCCTCCAGTTGCACCCAGGTTCTGTCCCAACACCTTCTCACCCTCAAGTTCTCTGCTTGCACCCTCTGTGTCTCTATTCCTGATCCCTAGTAGCGTTCCTTGGGTCTTTCTACCTGGTTTCCAAGTATTTGCCAAATCCAGTCCATCCCTGGCTTAGTTGTATCCCCTGTCTGTCTGTCCACCCTGTAATGGAGTGTGTTCCACCTGTCTATCTAGTTTTCCCTCTGGTCCCTTGTTTTGTTAATGTGTAATGTCTCATTTTCCTACTCGGTCCTGGTCTGTCATCCCTTGTGCCTGGTTCCATCCAGTGTCTGGTCTGTGCCAAGTCTCCTGTCCCTCCAGTGTCCTGTACCTCCAATGTGCTGTCCTTCCAGTGTGCTGTTCCTTCAGTGTCCTGTCCCTCCAGTGTGCTGTCCTTCCAGTGTGCTGTTCCTTCAGTGTCCTGTCCCTCCAATGTGCTGTCCTTCTAGTGTGCTGTTCCTCCAGTACCCTGTTCCTCCAATGTGCTGTCCTTCCAGTGTGCTGTCGCTCCAGTGTCCTGTCCCTCCAATGTGCTGTCCTTCCAGTGTGCTGTTCCTTCAGTGTCCTGTCCCTCCAATGTGCTGTCCTTCCAGTGTGCTGTCGCTCCAGTGTCCTGTCCCTCCAATGTGCTGTCCTTC
>JABFDZ020000042.1:2207354-2223818 GCA_019775955.2 Pollimyrus isidori
TTTTTTTTTTTTTTTTTTTTTTTTTTTTTTTTTTTTTTTTTTTTTTGTCCCCCCCCCCCCCCCCCCCCCCACACACACACACACACACACACACACACACACACACACGCACACTTTCTCTGCTACAGGTGGTCTGTGCTGATTCTAACAGGGGTTTCAACAGTGTGGTGTGCGTGTAGGTGTAGGTGCGTGTGTGTGTAGGTGTGGGTGTAGGGGTGTGTGCATAGGTGTAGGTGTGGGTGCGTGTAGGTGTGGGTTGTATGTGTGTGTGCATGTAGGTGTAGGTGTGGGTGTATTTGTGTGTAGGTGTAGGTGTGTGTGCAGGTGTGGGTTGTATGTGTGTGTGCAAGTAGGTGTGTGTGTGTGTAGGTGTGTGTGTATGTGTGCATGTAGATGTGAGTGTATGTGTGTGTGCATGTAGGTGTAGGTGTGGGTGTATGTGTGTGTGCATGTAGGTGTGTGTGTGTGTGTGTGTAGGTGTGTTTGTATGTGTGCGTGTAGGTGTAAGTGTAGGTGTAGGTGTGTGTGCATGTAGGTGTGTGTGTGTGTAGGTGTGTTTGTACAGTATGTGTGCGTGTAGGTGTAAGTGTGGGTGTATGTGTGTGTGCATGTAGGTGTGTGTGTGTGTGTAGGTGTGTTTGTATGTGTGCGTGTAGGTGTAAGTGTGGGTGTATGTGTGTGTGCGTGTAGGTGTAAGTGTGGGTGTATGTGTGTGTGCATGTAGGTGTGTGTAAGTGTGGGTGTATGTGTGCACAGAGACAGGCAGAGGGTTAATATAAAGGACATGGTGAGCAGTTGTGAGGGCACTTTCTCTGCCTTCATAGGTTCTCTGCCCATTAGGTGTTCAATGGTGTCAGCACATTTGGTGGGACTTTCTGCATCATTAGCTCATCACAGAGATTCAGCAACAGTCTTATTCAGCACCATAGAATCACGGATCAGGGATTACTGCCAAGAAAGACAGAAGTCCGGAGGGGCCAGGGAATGTGGAAGATGGGGTGTGTAACCATTCATGCCTGCAATAGTATAGGAAATGCTAAATCTTTGGGGGCTGGAAGAAGATTTTATGGATTATTGGGAATGTATTAATGCATTAACATAGAGCATTAAAATATCATAATACAGGCATATCTATGCAGCTGTGTCATTCAGAAATGCTCAGAAAAAATAAGGCTTTATAATCAAGTTGCAAAATTATTTATGAGCTCAAGTAATAACAAACAGCAGCATTAGCACACGATTGACTAAAGAACTGATCAGGTTCACATACTTAAAAAGTCAACTGAGGTAACGAGAGGGGCGAGGTCAGGAACATCGGACAATCAGACGATCACAGAGGCTGCAGGACAATGAGCAGTGGATAGAATAATTAACAAGCACTGAACCTAGAAAACACAAACCACAAACTGGAAAGACTACTCTAAGGTAATAACAAGGAACAAAAATACAAACAGGTCTAGAAGCAAACAGGGAGGTATTCTCTGTACGTCGCTTAAATCATCCGAGATCAGATGTCTCATCTTGGATGAGTTAATGCCGGTGAAACTCATCTGGGATAAATTGATTTTTCAAACGCAGCTGTGTAGTAGATTAGTCTAGCAGGATCCATTCATCCGAGATGATTGCGCACGCCTGCAATGTCCATATACACTGGAGATCAAAATTAGAGAACAATCTACAATTCCCTAAATGTCAAGGTCACTATGTAGTCTTATTTGGAAGTTTCCCAAACAGGAGTAAAAGAGCAGTATTTCAAATGTCATGAGTTACATAAATTCAGAAGCAAGCTATAAGAAACTTAAGTGAGATATTTGAAAAAGAACACTGATTCAGATACCTTTCAGTTATTGCTGTTAATCTGGCAGCTGGTGCTCATTTCCTTAATTATCTGACAAACCCTATTTAACTGGCAGCCTAACTTTCCATGTATCAATGATTTTGGGAGATGTTGAGCCGTTCTGAAGTAACCCGAACCCTCCAGTAGCAGGTTGTCCAGATGACGACCAAAGGGAAGTGACCCTATCAGCCACAGCAAGAGACGTAGGTTGTTCCAATTCTGTGATATGGATGTGCTGCTATGACAAGACATCCAGCAAGAGTTTTATAAAACCGACAGGTAAAATATCATGCCAAATCGTCAACAATTACATCCAGCTAAATAAATAATCCATGTATGAAAAACACCCCCCAGGACACAAGCATGGCAATCCTAGGACAGCGAAACAAATGGTAAATAATAAACATTATGGGAACCGAAAACCAATAAATACAAAATAACAGAGGGTTCTGGCCCGCCTCAAATCCATGATCTGAGGGACAATAGTCTCTGAGCTGTACGCTCAAACCACTGAGCTATGCGGCAGTCTGATGTACAGGGGAAACACACTATGGATTTAGGCACACTGGGGCAGAAGAACAAGAGACAGGGAGGAGGGCAGAATGTCCAGCGACACATGCTGGCCAAACAGGAAGGTGGCACGAATGGCAGTTTGCATGGGCACTGACCCTGATAGTGCAGTAAAGATAGAGAGGTTCTCCACTCCATGAAAGACTTTAGACAAATAGCGCAACAGTGTAAGAAGAAGGTTAATTGATGTAATGTTGCAAAATATTTAGGAATTTCATCATCTATGGTATATAATATAGGGGTGGCATGGTGGTGCAGTGGTTGGCACTGTTGCCTCACACCTCTGGAACCCGGGTTCTGGTCTCCGCCTGGCTTCCATGTGTGTGGAGTTTGCATGTTCTCCCTGTGTCGTCGTGGGGTTTCCTCCGGGTACACCGGTTTCCCCCCACAGTCCAAAAACATGCTGAGGCTGATTGGAGTTGCCAAATTGACCGTAGGTGTGCATGTGTGCGTGACTGGTGTGTGAGTGTGCCCTGTGATGGGCTGGCCCCCCATCCAGAGTTGTTCCCTGCCTCGTGCCCGTTGCTTCCGGGATAGGCTCCGGACCCCCCACGACCCAGTAGGATAAGCGGTTTGGAAAATGGATGGATGGATAGATGGTATATAATATCATTAAAAGATTTAGAGAATCTGGGGAAATCTCTATATGCAAGGGACAAGGCTGAAAACCACTATTGGATAACCATAATCTTTGGGTCCACAGGTAACACTGCATTAAAAACAAATTCAATTCTATAGTGAAAATCAATGCATGGGTTGAGGAACACTTCTGAAAGCCATTGTCTGTGAATACAGTTTGTCACTGCATCCACAAATGCATGATGAAACTTTATCGTGCAAAAAAAAACTGTATGTAAACATGATCCAGAAATGCCACCAATGTCTCCGGTCCAAAGCTCAGGTGTAGGAGATGTAGGGTCCGCCTGGAACAGATGGGATTCTGGGTGTTTTTTTTTTTTCACTGGATGGGGAATGAGACACAGGAGGCTAGACAGGGGAGACCTTTGCGGACTTGAGACAGGACAGGGACAAGGGGAAAACAAAATTCAGGACAGAGCGAACAGGTGTGGTGGTTACAGGTTCCAGTAGTACCTGTGAAGGGCCTGTGAGTGCTGGGATGGCCTCCGGTAGTATTTCTGGGGGTGCCGATGATGTCATACCCCTGGTGGGGCCAAGGCCTGTTGCCAGGCACTTGCGAATGCTGGATGGGCTCGGGTGCCCCTGCAGAGCTGAGGACAGGATAAGCAGGCCCCTGTGGGCCAGACATGATGAGCGGTGGCACCTTCTGGGCCCCTTAAGTGGGTGAAGAGGGTGTAGGCAGCTTCTTCTGTTTCCTGCTCTTGGGATAGATGCCCGGCATGGCCCTTGTAGGGGGTGAGGAAAACCTCCTGACCAGAAACGGCCCCAGGAGGATGGGCTTCCCCTTTGGGTCTGGTTCCTCCCAAGGTTTCTTCCTTCTAGGGAGTTTTTCCTTGCCACCGTCGCGTTTGGCTTACTCATCGGGGGGTCTTTGCATGGCAGAAATGTAAAGCGCATTGAGACAATGTAATGTTGTGATAATGCGCTATATAAGTAAAATTGCATTGCATTGCAAACAGGAAAATGGATCCATACAATTTTCTGGAATTAACTCTACATCTAATTCACATTTATGACAACTAGTGACAATTTAAGATATTTCAGGTTCATGAAGAGAGGAGACAAGATGTAATATTTCAAATGATAAATTAAAAGGCAAATACATAGTCGTTGACTTACACAGATAAATGAAATCCAACTATCCAAGTAAAGTAAAATAAATTGAATGAATGAAATAATACATAATGATTTTTAGATTGGGTGCGGGTTGATAGCATGAATTGTAGACATGTGCCGATGGTTATCTCATTAGTTTACTTTTAGTTCCCTACTTTACAATAGGTGTCGCTTTTTCCCGATTTGTCTAAAACACCTCCCCATGACTTTTCGTAAATGTACTCATTTTCTCCTGTAACATTTTCTTGGATGAACCCAGGATTTTGTGTTAGAAATTACTTATGTACATTTCTGGTTTCTTTCTGTGTGAACACTACTTTGATAAAAGCAGCCCAAGGCAGGAGAAATTTGGTCTGGGCCCAGGTGATTGTATTTGCAATAGATTCATAGTATTCCTTCTTTTTTTGGGGGGGGGGGTTTCTTCATCTGTATGGTCAGCTCTGTCTAGTGCTGCACAATATATCGTTTCAGCATCGTTGTCACAATGCACACGTGCAATAATTGCATCGCAGGACGTGCAATGTCAAGTAAGGCAAATTAAGCCAGACACATCATGCTACAACTTTTTTGTTGCTTGATTGAAAAGGACAACTTCCACAGTACTCAAGTTCCATGAATGACCTACAAGAGAAAGAAGTCTGTCTGAAATTATTTACTCCAGTTTTAGGGTCTTTGGATACATGGACGTTGTTGCTAGCAAATGCAATTTAAATCACTCGTTGGACAGCCTTGGGAGATTTTGAAATGTAAATTTGAACTGCCTGCGTTTAAACTGCAATATTTATTGAGGGAAAACACGTTTGAATTTTGAATCCAGTCCTCTTTCTGTCCAATGGTGACTTTTACATATTTTCCATGTTATTTATTTATTTACTTACTTTTTGAAAGTGTAGAACAAAGTAGGTTGCCTGTCTAACAGGGAAGAGGTCCAATATTGAAAAATGAATGAGAATCAGAATTCTTCTTCCTAAAATGGTTTTACATAATTAGCTCCCTGGAGGAATAGAGATGTGCATAGCATGAACTTTAAAACTATATTGAATAAATGTAGAAGTACTTCACTCTTGAAAATACTTACTCCGGTGTTGATTCAACACCTCCTGTGACTATATTGATCCTACGCTGATTATTCAGTCTTAACCAAAAGTCAACCATAATGATCACAATTCAATGTTTAATTAACAACTTCTGCAATCTGGGCTGTAGCGAAGTTGTATTGGTAAAGTGATTCCTTCAAAGTCATCTGAAGTATACATCCACCTTAAGACAGTTCATTGCAGGAAGCATGTAACCATTGGGATCTGAGGCTGACTGGATAGACAGCCCAGTTTGTAGTGTACTGATAATCCACCTTCTAGCCGTTGCAAAGATGTGTTCATGTTTATATAATTCACAGCAAGTGTTCTATTCCAAATCCTGTTTATTTCTGAAGCAAATTAACAACACTGTAATCTTGCAGCAAGTGGAATAAATTACAGACACATGTGATGAATAGCCAAAGGAATCTTATGCATGAGGGAGGTACTTAAAAGAAAAAAACTTTGAAATAATCTCTGTGGAATGCAGCCAAAGATAAAGAGATCTTCCATGTTTCCCCTCCTCATTTTTATCAGTGAAATTACCTGTCCTGTTTCAATTAACATTAATCAGAGCTTAAACAATTAATTCCAAATGGGGAGGAATCGACCTTAGAATGGCACATAACATGCTTTGAACAAATTCCTCATACATCTCATATATTTCATTAATTTCATCTGAGTGCATTGTGCATTTGAAAACAAACATTAAAGGGATTTCTTATTTATTTCTAACTGATACAACTGCAGTTAAGTATCTGTGGACAGATTTTTGCTTGACAGCAAAGCATGAGAATAGGTTGTAGATCTTATGGAGTCTGCAGGACTACCACAGCACCCTAAGTGCAACAGTGCATGTGTTTGAGAGGCTTTCATAATGACAGCTATCGCTGTAGGTGACATCTAGCTGCTTTCCATTACTGAAGCTGCTCCAGAGGCGAAAAGCTAAGAGTAAACTGCTTAGAAGTAAAAAACATCCCAGCAGTCCTGTAGGTAAATAATTGGTTTAGCTTCAAGATACCTCATTTTAAAAACCCTGTATGTCACAGGTGTCAGACTCCAGTCCTGGAGGCCCAGAGTCCTGCACATTTTTGGGTTTCCCCTTGTTTAACACACCTGATTCAACTTCTTGTGCTAATTACCACACAGCTCCTGAGCTGAATAATTTGTGGTGGAACAGGGAAAGAACAAAGCTGCACAGGGCTGCGGCCCCCCAGGGCTACAGTTTGACACCCCTGCTCTAGGTAATGACACATTAGGAAATACAGAATACATGTATCCAACTCTGCGTTGATTAAGCCTTTCGAGAGCGGCATACAGGAAATTATGTCAATTCTGTAGAAAAACAATTACACTCATTACAAAAGTATGTGAATGGGGATATAGACTAAGGCAGAAGAAATGCGCATTAACAATGTAGATCTACATGGCTTTTTTCATACATTAGTCTTCACTACTTTAGACCTGCCACACAGATGTGGATATTTTTGAGGGGAGGTTGACTATTGTGCAGCTTTTGATCAGATAAAGTCTGTTACACAGAATTCCAATTATTATAAAAGGCAAAAAGAGCATTTCCAGATTATATGCTTTGAATTTGAATAGACATTAATAATCATCTTTCAGTCCCCGGCACCATAACTGAACACCTTCAGCTATAAACCACTTGGGGTAGATGCTGGATTGCAATATCGTCAGACCAGGCTGAATCCATATTATATAATATCAGTTTATAAAGATAATGATGAATATCAAGCACTTTTCTGCAAACCCAGGTATTTTTCTTTGTAGACAATGACAGTATTTTGTAATACTTCTCATAACTTAATTTTAAGTGCAATGAATGTGCAATCAGAAATCAAAAAGAAATAGCTAATACTTTTTGTGTAAGACCAAACCAAAGAGTTTAGCACAAGATATTTAAGACAATCATTCATCATGCTATCAATATGTAAGTGCACGCTATGTTAATTTTCTCCCAGAAACTTTTACCGAATCTGGAAATAGTTTGCTGATAGTTTGTTTCTTGTTATTTTTTCGCTCGTTTTTTCTACTACATTACAGATTTTCTCATTGCATAGCTTTTTGTATCAATAAAAATGTATTTGTTTTGAAATGGCTACGGAATAATCACAGACAGCAAGAATGCATGTCAATAACAACCGGTTCGTCCTACAATGGTAGATGAAAAGTAATTACAGTAAACTGGAAAATAATGTAGTTTTTCTATCTTGTCAGGATGTATTACTTTGATTTCCATTTATAAAGGATTTGTCATAAAACATATTATTTCTATTTTATACATATATATAGACCTTGTCATACATTATACACTGTGTGCATAATTATTTGGCAAGTACTATTTCTGTAAATAATTTTAGTAAAAGTTGGGCATACTTATAAGAGTGAATTCAAATTTAGAGATCATGGTTGACACACCACAACAACAAAATGTGTCCTCTGCATTCAACCCATATGTAACATAGAAGGGGGCAGATAATTCAGCACCCGGGGAGCGGTATCTTGCTGGTTATGGATTCAAACCTGCAGTCTTTTAATTACAAGTGCACTTTCCTAACTATTAAGCCGCCACTGTCCACATGGAGTGGGTTGTCCACGAAGGGCAGCCACCCAAAGCAGCGCCCACGGAGCTGGGGGTTAAGGGCCTTGCTCAGGCACCCACGGACGTGTTGAGGCTGAACCAGTGACTTTCTAATTACAGGCACATGGGCTTAGCCCACTGAGCCACATGCTGAATTCAGGACTCAGAAATTTCCTTTTGATTCAAGCCCAATTTATTTAGAACGAAAATGTTACATTAGTCTATCACAGACAAAAATAAAAGCAAAACACTTGATTATCAATATGCACAATTAATAGGCAATCAGAAACTTTTTATAGTGGATTTTTCTCTCTTCACCATCAACAGATATATTAGTAAAAACAATTTTAGTTATTCAATCTATATAAAGAAAAGTGAACTATTGGCCATTCTATACATTCCACTTTATCAGGTTTAATGTCCTGTGTAGCCACCTTACTTCTCAATGACCAGAATGAACCTGCTGTCCATTGAACCTGACAGGACCACCTCCCAGACGCTGCTCTGAGGCGTGTACTGCGTGCCACCTTGCTACATCGTATACATTACCAATGCCCTGTAGTTCTGGAAGTTTCCCCTTCAATTTGACACATATCTTATATTGTATTGCAGTAGGACAGTAGGGATGCTACAGCAGGGTGCATGGACCCGATGGGAAAGATCGAAAGATCTTGTGGACAGAGCTATGGAGATCTGAGCCACACCGGATCAAGTTCCTCATACATTCGGTGGTTGATGTACTCCCAAGCCCCTCCAACGTCTTCCGCTGGGGCTTAGCCGAGACTCCATTATGCCCTCTCTGCCAGAAAGCCGGATCACTGGAGCTCATCCGGAGCCGCTGCCCCCGGGCACTTGAAGATGGGCGTTACCGCTGGCGCCATGACCAAGTGCTGCGGGTCATCGCTGAGGTAATCAGTACAGGGATCTCCAGCAGCAAGCACCAACAACCATCAAGGCAGTCCATTGCCTTTGTTAGGGCTAGGGAGAAGCCACAACCGCACCGGAGCTAGGCAGGGGGGCTGCTGGCAACAGCTCGGGAGTGGCAGCTGAAAGTCGACCTAGGGAGACAGCTCAAGTTCCCAGAGAACATCACAGTGACCACACTCAGGCCAGACATAGTTCTGGTCTCCGAAACAACGAGGCAAGTGGTCCTACTGGAGCTGACTGTTCCCTGGGAAGACCGGATGGAGGAGGCCTTTGAGAGGAAAAGGGCCAAGTACGAGGAGCTGGCAGGCGAATGTCGGAGCGCAGGATGGAGAATCCGAGTCAACCCCATTGAGGTTGGGTGTAGAGGCTTTGTCGGCCAGTCTCTCGTCAGGGCACTCAAGTTGTTGGGAGTGGAAGCATAGCAGAATAAGAAAGCCATCAGAAACATCTCTGACGCAGCAGAAAAGGCGTCAAGATGGCTGTGGATCAAGCGGGGGGATCCATGAGCTACACAGGCCACTTAGACACAAGCCAGGGCTTGATCAACCCCGGCCGGGTCACCAGGGCGAGGGTATCTGTCATGAGACCCGAAACACCCAATGAACCCAGGATGCAACACTGATGATGTGTCTAAGTTGCACCTAGAGTGTTTGTGAGAACGAAAATATTCCTTCCATCTTTTTCAGCTCTTGGCCATGGGACACTCAATTGTGTTACGATCACGTTTTAAAAGTTTGGCAGTTTAGATTGTTTTACATTCCTCTGACAGACACTTTACTGTTTTATTTTTTTCACTCTCTGTAAGGTCCTATTTTGGTCCATTTTAAAATCAATAATAATTTGCTTAATAATTCTGCACAAACATTCTGTGGTTTCCTGTTTTACTCCAAGCAGGAAATAATCAGATATGATGTGGAGCAGGCTCAATTTTTTTTTATTATTCTTAATTAGAGATTAACCTGGACTGAAACTATTAAATTGGAAGAGTAGATACAAGCGAAAAACATAATCGTTTAATAATTTTGCACACAGTGTATATAGCAAATATCTTTTTACATTTGGTATCTGTGTATGTGTTGCACATTCTCATAAAACCCTTTATTTCAGCTCAGTCCTACTTTTAATCTGTGTACAATCCATTTTCATCTTCAAGATCAGCCACTAATTTAGCACACATATAATCTCTATGAAGTGTCAGTCTCTGTGTAGTGATCTGAGGGACACAGACGGAAATCTGGGTAAATGCGGGGACTAACGGTCTGTTCCATCTGTCTTGGCACGTGGCCATATTCATCCCTTCATGAAAGCATTCTCCTTTTCATCTTCTTTTCTATTTGCATATCAAAGTCAAGGAGTAAGCCCTAATTGTCTCAATAGGACAAACTCAAGACAATGTCAAAAATAAAACTTTAATGATAAAGCTCTGCCTCTCAGTTCCCTGCCTCTTGCCTTCTAAATCCAGTTACATAATTGTTTGTTCAATTACAGGCTGTTTTCTTTGAACTTTTCAGTCTTCTTTTATTTATTGCATTTAATGATCTGGAATCATTCTGTAAGCACTAAGCAGTAAGATTATAGCAAAAAGAAAATAAAGTGAGAGAAACTACGGCATTTTAATTTTACACATTTAGTTTAATATGGAGTATAAACTTTATGAACAATAATCTAATAAAAGGCTCATCTTTTTTGTCATTATATGCCATAATGATTAGCATCAAGGGATTTTTTTTATATCCTAACATTTGACCTTTGCGTACTTGTTTTGCCTTCATGTTTACCACAGTGTCATATTTTTAATGTTTTTGTTCATCCTTACTGATTTTTTTAATTCGACCCCAACTCCAGTCCCCAAAGAAAATCCCTGTTCCTTCATTCAGTGGTGAGGTAGTGAATGTCTGGGTTAGCCACTTGACAGTCTGTCTTTTTTTTTTCTCGTCTTCCTTTTTTTTTGTATTATTCTGTCTTAATGATGTTGTAATGTATCATAACTGACCCAGATCAAGTGGTTTGGAGCAACTCTGTTGTGAAAGGTGCTGTATAAAAGTAAATTGAATTGAACTGAATTGAATGCCTTAATAGATTTGCAGCATTATTACGCTCTTCTGTTGGTACCTTTTGTTTTTCCTAATTTTTTCCTCATCATTTCAGATGTACCCCAGTCTACCTGTACCCAAGGGAGTCACCCATTGTCCCATTTTTCTGGTTTTAGTCTAGCCAGTTTGAGCTGAATCTGCTTATTTTAACTTTATTATTATTAAAATTATTATAAATTCTGTTACCAGACTTGCTTCCTTTGGACTGTGGGATGTGATTACCTGGAAGAAATCAATGCAGACAAAAGCACAGCATGCAAATCCCATGTGCAAAGAACCCTGTATAAACACTATCATGCTAAATGCAGAATATGCTCATATTTTATTCAATTTATTTACAGTAGTATATTCCCAATATGTTTCCTTTATGGCTATCAGCAAACCTGGATTTGCTAAGCAGAACATAAGTGTCCCCTAGGAGAATTTCACAATGAATGTACTGAATGTACTGATTTCATCAGTAGAAGCCAGCTTTGAGTACCAAATAATGGGTTTTCTACTTAATAATCTAATGTGATTTTATCATAAACCTTATCATAAACTGGTGTTCCAAAAAGGATTTTTCACTCATGTTAAAGGGCTCATGTTTTAAGCCACTGGTCATCACAGCCTCGTCCATACGGTCCCAAACAGCAGTCACCCAAACCTGCAGTCAAATCTACCAATCAATTTAAATTCTCTCTAAATACAAATTAATTATTCTTGTTCAGACTTGTTGCTGTGGTGTCTTCATCTGATTTTATGACTTGAATCTATTTCCTATCTATTCCTTTTCTGGTTTTATATGATTCTGTGATTTGTGAATTGTTCCATTTCTTATGGTTATGAATTTCAGGTGCCTCTATGCTTTTTACTCCTGCTTAGTATCTTGGTTTGTATATTTAGTGGGGTGTTCTATTTTTTTTGTTCATATGACTACTTACAAAACTGTGCAAGTCTTATTTTTATGATTAATCTTTAATGTGCATCAATGGTGGCTTCTAGTACATAACTCATTTATGTAAAACCGTAGCAAATTACTGCGGCCCCTGATGATAAGTGAAAACTTCCCCCTAAACTTTGCTAAATATAATCCATTTTATAAATACTCGCTATATGTAATGTTGAAAATTAAAAATATGCACAAGTATGAAATTATGAAGCCAAAATATTTTGCAAAAATTTAAATTTTAAAACAGACATAAGAAACCCTGTGCCAGAAAAATCTAAAGCTAATAAGATAAGGTATGCATGTGTATTAATTGGAAAATGGTAGCAAAAAATTAATTATCCATATACAGAACCAAGAATGAGGCGGCATGGTGGTGCAGTGGTTAGTGGAGTCGCCGGCCACCTCCTGGAATCAGGGGTCCGTGTGTGAAGTTTGCATGATCTCCCTGACATGGGACGTCTGCCTGCAACTCTTCTCCACTTCCCCCCTACAGTCCCCAAACACGCTAGGATGAATTGGGGCTATACTGCCCTGTTTTCAGGGTAGGTTCCAGACCCTTGTTACCCTGAATAGGACAAGTGGTATAGAAGTGAATGAACACCCACAACTACAACAAAAATTACTAATACAATTCTGTGAAACAATATATTGGATAAGCTCCTTATAAAAGCGTTGTGTAGTTTCAGCGATTTGTCACTTTGAGGTACAGTATAGTACTGTATGTTGCTACTTTCATTATTGTTGTATTATTATTATTATTATTATTATTATTATTATTATTATTATTATTATTATTATGTACTGTGTAATTATTGTTCTACAAATTCAACTTAATGGCAGACTTAGGGATCAAGTCTTGTTTGTAACCTGGGAACTTTCTTAATAAGTAACCCAGAAATTATTTAAAGTATATGGCAGTATGTGAGTAGGTTATATACATATACTATGCTATTTTATATGTTGTGGTATCCATAAGGGGTCCTGGGCCTGATGCCCAGTGAATATCGAGGGAGAACTGTAGCAAGGCTAGGATATACCCTGAACAGGATGCCAATCCATCTCAAGGCATTGATACACACACACTCACACACACACACACACAAAACCATACTCAATGAGTGATTTAGAAAGGCCAGTTAGCATAATTGAATGTATTTGAACTGCAACAGAAAATTAAGAATACCCAGTAGTAACCTGTATGACAATGGGGTGAGCAAGCAGACTGCACATACACAACACAGAGCTGGGATTTCAGTCCTGGGCTCTGAAGATGAACAGCAATAATCCTCACCATTAACCAACCAGGCCTATTTCCCATACATATCGCATGGTAGACATTTGTGCTCAAAGAACAATTTTTCGTATGTCATAATTTTTTCTGTTTCTGTTTTTCTCCATGAAAATAAACTATAAATTTGTGGCAGCTTGTCAGCTTATAGTGACGGTGATAACATATTCAACAGCTATTTAGAATGCTGTTTGTCCTCAAAGCTACTTAGATCACTGAATTCAACCAGATCTAGACGTTTCAGAGGTTGGCCTTTGCAAAATATTGACATTGTCAATTCTACATATAGCACAGATTTCTTAACTGTAATCAAAGTGTAACTAATGAAAATAACTATAATTTCTAATCAAGCTATAATACCGTGTAATACCGTGATGAGTGTATAATACCGATACCTTTAAAAAATAACCCAGGCAAATTCCACTGGAATTTGAAAAGCCTGGAATTTACAAACATTTCTGCCTTGATGGGTTTTGGTCCCCTGTGAGAGTGCAGAGTTTCTTTTACTCCCCCCTCAACACCACCACCCAGTGCTCATCATAGAGGTCATGAAATGCCAAGTCAACATATTTTGAAGAGAAAAACATTTTCATGGCAACTAAAATGTTGAAATACAGTTCATAATTTTGTTGGATTGCTATGTGACATCAAAAGTAATCAGTCATATTAATATTTAACATGATTTAAAAAACAGCCAAACGCATAGGGTGCAGACTACATATGGGTATGCCTCAGAAGACCTCAGATGAACAGACAAACAACCTTTCCTAATTATCAAGTCAGGATTTGTGTTGCCTGTGGGGCTAATTTGTTTTGGTTAGTCACTGGGGTCAACTGCTTTAAGTGAATCATTACTGAACTACTGGCAGATAGTGTTACATTATTTAAATAAAAACAGGGTAATTTATCAATGTCATGTTGGGATGGCCACATTCCCTCACCAGCTAACCAGAAACACATCAGGAAATGATCATTTTAACATTAACCTCTGTTTGTAGGTTAATTGATAAAAATAACGAAAACACTGCAGGATTTGTAGTCTGTATTAATGTCCATACATTTGTCTAGATTTGCTGGCATCAAACAGTACGAAGCATTGATGAAACTTTGACTTACGAACAATGATTGTTATGTTAGTTGTTGAGGTTATCGCTTGATCATTGTGTTATTTTCACTGTAACAAGACATACCATAACACACATATTGAGCTCTGTTGTTGCAGTAGTTTTTAAAAACACTTAAACTATATACTATTTTACACAGTTTAGTAGGGGATAGTTAATATAGGATATTTTCAATGTTTAAATGTGTTAAACATTACACATTTTATTTAATGAATGTGAATTTCTTTTGTTCTGTGTTTTTATTTTTAGTAATATATTTGTGATGAATCTGAGCTTTTGCACAAGTGGAAATAAGCTACTCTGAAATGAAGTGTCAATAAACAAGAATTTTTACAAGAATTTTCTTAAGGTGTTTTCTAAATTAACACCCTATCAAACAGCTTGGTACTCTCTCATCCCATTGAAAAAGATAAAGAGTTTGAAACTGCTTTATTGATTCACAAATGGCAGGTTCCAGAATCAGCAGTAAAACCTGCAATTATATCATAAGCTTTATTAGCCACATATTCCACAGATCCCAACTCTTTTCGACTTCAGAATAAAACATTGACAAACACAATCTGCACACTCCACATACAGACACAAAGGGGACGAGGAGTAAAACTCACAGTTCTAGAAGCAAAGGTGAATGGCTCAGGTCCAGAAAGTAAAAATCCAGACCAAGATTTTGTGTCAACGAACCAGTTGAGTATAAAGAGTCTCAATCATTACTGAAATGGAACGACCCACCTCTACCCGCCTAGAAGTATCATATGATACACTACCTACTGAACCCCGCACTACAATTAAAGTAAATCATATGATGAAATATGTTATGATCGCCGGGGTGCGTGCAAGAAAACGAAACAAACGGCAAGTCCAAAGTAGACGGGAAGGGGATTTTTATTCCACAACACACCAACAATGAACAACGTCAATGCCGCGACACTGGGACATACGCTGACACAGACTAAATACACTAAACAGAACACGGGACTGGCGAGCGGCAATCGCCTCACGGATGAACACAATTAGGCTAATCACACGAGGAAATGAGGTGGGCGTGGCCCACGAAGGGCTGAAACGGGACGGACGTCGCAGGACATGACAAAATAGATCTTGAGGAAGTACTTTGACAACACACACAATGTTTTAGAAAACTCTCCTAAATTCATGCAGGATTGTACATTGGACTTTAAAGTACAATGTAAGGCTTTTGAAAAACTCACTCCAAACCAGCAAATATTCCCAAACACTTAGGACCTATGGACCTGAAATCAGGCCCAGGTTAGGGTTATCTGGCTCAGGGATATTGTATCTGCATAGGATGCCCCTAGCTGTCTAGCATCCTGATCTTTCTTTCCTACATCAAAGGGAACCTGAGGAACATTGGCAGGACTTTCCTATTCCCTCTCTGCCTGCTCTAGGATATTGCCCTTACAAAAGCCATTGATCTGCTTTCTCTGTTTGTTCAGTCTTCTGTTATTCCCCCTCTGATAATTTATATAAGTTTATTTTATTTTCAAAGTCAGGAAATTTCTTTCTTCCAAGGGAACACTTTTGAAGGATACATTTCTCCTCCCGTGATGAGTGATTAGGAAGTACTTTCGCAGTAACATCCACATTAAACATACTGTGAGGTTTTGAGATCTCATTCATTTCTGTCCCATTGCAATCTAGATTAAATATCAAATACACAGCTGTGGGCTGGCCGTTGTCCGTCCTTCCCAGGAGTCAGGTGACCCAAAGAATCTGCATATTTCTCTGATTTTTGTTCTTCCCCTTACTGGGGTGGGTTTCCCGAAAGCTTTGTAACACTACATATCTAGTACTTAAGATCGATCGTTAATTAGCACGCATTTCCCAAAACCCTTCATAACTAAAGTGGTTTGTTATCTACTGTAGTTCATAGATTTACGAGTGCTCCTACCCATTCGTTATTTTCTACGTCGTTCTTTATTTGAGCTTTTGTCTATTGTCTTGTTACAGACATAGGTTAATAAACACATTGACTCTTTTTTTGGGAATAATAATAATGAGAGCTGCTTGAGGTAGCTGCTGTATCCTCTGGCTTTGTCGAGTTTATTCTTGAAACCCCTGTTTGGTTTTAGTTTGTCTTCCTCATTCAAGCAGGCACATTTCCCAGTATCGCTGACTCCTCCATCCTGTGATCAGGTTCAATGTGCTCCATCATGATGCCTCAGAAGGTTGCCATCGTACTTCTTGGTTGACAACAATGGAGTATATCGTGTCTAGTTAGAGTACCATAAGCTGGAATGATT
>JABFDZ020000042.1:2223918-2240440 GCA_019775955.2 Pollimyrus isidori
ATAAACACAACACAATAATACCTGAACTAAAACAGAACAACAATCACACTACAGACTATCACCAACTACCATATGACGACACCAATAAAGGACGAGAGTAAAAATCCAAAACTATACCGCATTTTACAATATATTTTCCCATAACTACAAAAGTCATTTCTGTAAGTTTTTCTCATGCCATGCATTGACAGCCATATGTGTCGCCTCTGCCATACATCTATAAACCCTCAGATATCAACAATAAATATAACTTAGTATTGCTAATTGCTTGTTTTTCCCAGCTCTTCAGTGGCTGTTTCTATCAATGAGTTCTGCCTCACTTATACATACTCAGTTCCCTTTGCTGTATGTAGCAGAGACAAGAGACAAGACAAGATCAAAAGGTTTCATTAAACAGCAGGTACATTTTTACATTGAGTTTGTACAGAAATAATATAAAGACTGGGGATGCATTTCTTATAGTATATGTCACATTACATATATTATGTCCCATTCTTATTTTTTTGAAGTTGGGCCAATAATCATTCTTGATTGTTTCTGAGAAAAATTCTATTTGAGATGTAATGTGAGAGACGAGTTTTATAATCATGCAGTTTTAAAAGTGTTTTAGTCTGGTCCTCCACCACCACTTTGCTTAGTATGACAAAAAAACATTCAAAGGATCTTTGTATAACGTTATTGAAGCATCGTATTATTGGCAACCTTGATGATATCACTAAGTGGCAGAAAAAGAGCAGGGGTAGAGGAAACAACAAAAGCAGTTGTTGAATCTTATTACTGCTCAAAAACAGACATGGTATAAGGGTCAAAACCTAAAAGAAATCACACTAAAATAGAATACAGTGCTATACAGTAGGAAAAGCAGTTCATATGCTTGATCTTGTCAGCATTCTAATTCAGTCTGGACCTCTTCAAATTTTGAAAGAAATTGCACCAAGGGAATTTAATTGTGTCATGTTATTTACAAGATTCTCTGAATATTCTATAATAAAATTCATAATGTTTATTTTCATCAGTAGTCTCTCTGCTCAACAAATGTTATCAGTAGTGGTAAAATGTATTGTGGGTGTAATGTCCTGCCCGTCCTGCACACTTGACCCTCCTGTCTCTTCCATGACATAGCCTTGATGAACCATCACTGCTGCTTGTTGTCTCTTGCTAGTCTTTGGATTTATGTACCTGTCTGTCTCATCAGCCCCAGTCCGGTCATTAATGTCCACCTTCCTGTTATCCATGTGTTTCCCTGTATTAGTCTCCCCGTTTTAACCCCTTATCGTCCAGTGTGTATTCCCGCTCCTTGTTGCTTTTGATTTTAAAAAAGCCCTTTTTGTTCCTCTCACGCCTGTCTTTGAGTCTATCCATTTTGTGTCATGACAAAATCAATCTCCTTCAACTTTAACCTTTTTTTCTATCAGCCACTCCAGGTGACTGCACTTCGTGGACAACTTACTCCACCAAGAGCAAGTTGAGGGAGACACAGGCAGCAAAAAATTACTGAACCACAGCAGGGAGGTTTGATGTTTTACAGTACGACACACACAGACATGCTAGGATCAGACAAGGTTCACACCCTACATGGGTGAGGGCACACACCACAATTGGGAACACAAGTATTCCCAATAACACAAACAAGGGGCTATTTGCAATGTCCCAGCATGCTCAGCACACTTGCTGGGGTCCACAACCTGGAGCCATCTCACTGGTACTACACTGCAACTGTCCCAGCATCCACCACAGCCAGTCCTCCGCAATGTCCTCTAACAGGCTGGCAAGGACTGGTGGCATCCCGCAGTGCTCCCTCTACAGGGAGATTGGATGCTCTGAGCAGCTGGGAACCATTGGCAGAGTCAGGCTACTAGTGGACACTGCTGGCTAGCTCACGTGGGAGCGGCTATGTGAATCTGCAGAGCGGCAGGAGTCGGAGCAGCTGTGCAGTGAGTTGGCCACCTGGAAGTGGGAGCGCAACCACCAGAAATGTCTGTCCGAGGCAGGAGGAGGCGACATTACGTGGCCACGAGACAGCACTGCTCGGCTGGGAGGGGGCGTGTCACAGCTGGGAGGCCCGGGTGGCTCGGGAGTGCTGTGAGCTGGATGAGCAGCAGGATTGAGACCAGTTGGACCGGGAGTGGCTGCAGAGCAGTTGCAGTGGGAGTTGGAGTAGCTCAACTCTCGACTGAAGACCTACTACTTCGGTTTAGTTCAGTTTAGCTTACCCACAACACATAACACACCGTAACTATGGCTGCTGGTGCTGCTGTACATGCCATTTCTCATCTACTTTTCTCATCTCAAGTACTATGCTTGATCATTAATGTGTCAATGCATGTCCTGACCATCCATGCTCTCTGCCTTCCCACATGTCCAGGTGGAGCCTGGGGTGGGCACCATCTGAACTGGAGTACTGGTTCAGTCCCATGGAGGGGTGACTTTGTGAATGGGATTTACAAACTATGTTCATCGTGGGATCCTTAATCACAATTTACATTGTGGTTTTAGCATGTAAATCCACTCTTTTCTGTTTTCATTAATATTACCTTTAATACCTTTGACCCCCTGGGTTTTGTTTTCTCCCTACTTGGGAATTTTTGGTTCCTCTCCTCTGTTGTTATCTGCATTTTTTTTCCATTCTTTTCTTTCCTTGGTGGTTGCCGAGATGGCTGACTGTTGATGGGGGGCAGTGTAATGCCGGTGGGGTTAGGATGTCCCAGCATGCCTGGCGAGTCATTGTAAATAGCCCCTTATATTGTGGTGTGGGGGCAACATGGTGGTGCAGTGGTTAACACTGTTGCCTCACACCTCTGGGACCTGGCTTCCATGTGTGTGGAGTTTGCATGTTCTCCCCGTGTCGTCGTGGGGTTTCCTCCAGGTACTCCGGTTTCCCCCCACAGTCCAAAGAAATGCTGGGGCTGATTGGAGTTCCTAAATTGCCCGTAGGTGTGCATGTGTGAGTGACTGGTGTGTGAGTGATTGGTGTGTGAGTGTGCCCTGTGATGGGTTGGCCCCTCATCCAGGGTTGTTCCCTGCCTTGTACCTGTTGCTTCCGGGATAGGCTCCGGACCCCCCGCGACCCAGTAGGGTATGTGGGTTGGAAAATGGATGGATGGATGGTTGTTGTTATTCTTAAGCTAATTTCTTTGTGGAAATTAGAGGGAGAACATTTTAAAAGAAATTTAAGGAAGCACTTCTTTACACAGCGTGTACTTAGAGTATGGAATAGCCCTCCGGCTAGTGTAGTGGAAGCTAAACTGGGTTCCTTTAAATCAGAGCTAGAGAAGATTTTAACAACTCTGAGCTATTAGTTAAGTTCTCCCCAAAAGAGCTTGATGGGCCGAATGGCCCCCTCTCATTTGTAAATTTCTTATGTTCTTAAAACTTGTTTTCCCCGATTGTAGAGTGTCTATTTTCCTAGATTTGCCAAATTTCAAGACTTCAAATTGCCAACTTTGAACTCTTGTTCAATAGTGTCAATTTTTTTCCCTTTTTCTTATCCTTCTTTGATAACTGCCTAGAAGTCAAAATGCTTGTCAACAAATACAGTAAACTGTTAATGGTCTCGCAAGTGTTATCATTTCATATTAATCCCCAAAATATTTCTTCAGACTCAACGGAATTTTCTAATTGAATGGATATATGTTTATGCAGAATATTGCCCCAAAAAGCAAAGTAACTTTGTAGCACCTAACTTGCATTATTGTTTATTGAGGATTATGACTGAACTTGTAAGCAATGACACCACTGAAAAAGTTTGTGTTTGATTACAACTATCGGAAATTATACCCATTAATACACCCATGACGCTGATGGCAGCTTCTATATTTAATTAAGAAGGAGAAATGAAAATCATCATTTTGTTTGTGGACATTACATTCAACAAACAAAGATGCATTACCAGCACATAAGGCTGACAATGGGAGATAAGTAGAGTGATTAGGGGCAGTGTGGTATTGGTAAGCAGGTTTTGATAGGCTGGCTCTGAGACTTTTGGCACAACCAAACAGTGTCAGGCTTTGTCAAGCTTTACTCTATGTAAAGAGCGGGTCTGCATTCTTGTATGGGTTGCTGCTTAGTCAACCATAGCTTCCCTTCTGACAGCTGGGATTAGAGTGCCTGTCATTGATTTGACAGCAGTTTTCAAACCTGTGCTGGCTGCCTGTCGAAGATAGGGCAGTGGAAAACTCGGTGAGTTCCCCATCAGAAAGCCCCTGCACGTATGGCGGTGTCCCAGATCTGAGCTGTCATATTCGTAATTGATCCTTCCCCAGGTCTGATGACACATTGATCAAACTCCTTATGTAACATCAACCCCCACCCCTACAGCCCCCCAAAAATATACAGACATATTTACACGCGCACACACATACACACACACAGACATATATATACATATAGTTTAAACATTGATTAGGATTATGCTTGACTGAGTGACTAAACTGAAAGCTCCACCTGGAACTTTAGCCAAAAAATGCACATAATTACCCATTTGCTATCAAATGGAAGAAATTCACCCTTGCCCAGTACAGCATGCGTATCTCGTTTTTGTAAGTGTATTTTATTAGCATAAATTTCATACCACTTCCATAAGAACAGATTCAGATGAAAAAATATACATATTCTGTGTGTGTGTGTGAATATGCAGCGCAAATCAATTAAGCTTTACTTTTCAACATCTCCAATTTGAATAAAAGGGACAGTTGCTTGATATGGTTACATTACTGATAAAATCCATTTATTGTTGTGCATCTGGCACATTCATTAAATGAAAGACTTAACTTCACTGAAAGCAATGCCTGTTTTTTGACACCTTAGATATACTTCCTTATCCGTTATATGTTAATTTCACTTCTATTTTAAGTGCTCTTCTGGATTGTCTTATAGTTGGGGGTGAAGATGGGCACTTCACGAGAGAGTGATGCATTGTTCCATAACACGCTGTGGTGGGATAAGCTGGTGACTGAAGGTGGAGGGAATGGACATAACTGTTCATGATCTCCTCCAAAGCTGTCACCATCCACCTATTCCCAGCTGGCTCCAGAAGACAATCTTCAGCAGCGTGATGCAGACATCAGAAGAGCCAAGCCTCCGCTCCTCTGGTCCATCCTGTGCAGCGCCGCTGTGCTGTTCCATCTGCTTTCCAAGCGGCTCCCCAGGTGAGACCCTCTCCATTAGTGACTGTAAGCTCTCACGGCCTCCCTTCCATGCCAGCAATGCACAATCAAATTGTCACGTACCGCGTCGTCCGTCCTGTTCCAGCCCTTCATGTGCCACGCCCACCTCGTTACCTCTTGTGATTTCCAATTGTTTCCACCTGTGTGGCGCTGCCGCACGCCGGTCCCGTGATATGTCTTTTCTGTATTTAGGTCTGCGTCTGTGTCTCTCCGGCAGACGCAGCATAAAAGTGTTTATGTCCGTTTGTGTGCGTCCAAATAAAACCCTTCTGTTTGGCAATCCTGCCTGTCTGCGCCTTTGTTCGCGCTGCACGCTGCACGGAACATCACACAAATCTTCTGTCTCGCTGATTAAGAACTGCAGGTGGTTCTCCCTGCACCGCAAGACATTTACTTACAGCTTTTACTTCGGTTTTTGTAAATTTATTAATCTTTTCATTAAACGGCTCTTCTCAGCTTTTGCACTGCAGCATACTCAAAATTCCCTGTATAAGGGTAGAACAGTCTTGTCAGGAAATCAACAAGCAGTCCTATAAGACCACATCATATCATTAACTGTAATATTACGTGCCATTTCCAGATACCTACTTGTTGTACGATAGATGTGTCAGTCTGGGTTACAGCATGGTGACTGTGCATTTGCACACAGAATTCACAGAACATACCAGTCAGTCTATGTCATACTGCTAAATCCATCTGCAGAATCATATACAGTGTCCTCCATATGTTGGGGGCAAAGACACATTTTTCCTTGATTTAACCCTCTGCTCAACAATTAAATTTAAAAACAAACAATTCAATCATGATTAAAGTGCAAGTTCCATACTCTACAATGTATAATTACAACACATTTTATACTCAGTTATCTTCCCCTTTTCAGGGCATGAAAATGTTTGGGACATACTGTAGTAAAAATAAGTATATTTATGCAGTGATGTTTAATACTTTGTGGCATACCACTCGCATGCAAGGACTGATTGAAGTCTGAGATTCAAAGACCATCAGGTGCTGAGTATCTCCTCTATTGATACTGTGTCAGGCCTCTACTGCAGCCACCTTCAGCTCCTGCTTCTTTCGGGAACTTGCCCCATTAAGCTTCCTCTCTGGCCTATGGAATTAAATCGGGTGACTAGCTCAGCTCGGCCATTTAAGAATTTTCCATTTTTTTAGTGTTAAAAACTCCCATTGCCTTGAACGATTACCATCGGTTCAGTTGTGATTACATTACACTAGGCAGACAAAGCTGAATCCATAATACTCGTATTGCAAGACCTCACTCGTTTATCAAGTTAAAATTTATGAAAGAATTTTAGTTGTCTTGCAAAACACTAACATACCAAGTTACTTGAAATTCAAGGTTTCACTGTAAGTCCCAAGACTTACAGACAGCAATTTAGATCTATGGTGACAGGCATTGAGGAAACACCTGTACAGCTATATGTGCACCTGAAAGAGCTCTATTGCGAGTGGGTGAAGTTTGAGCAAAGTTCCAAGGAAGACATCATGGAGGCTATGGTACTCGGGCAGTAACTACGTGTCTATTAGAGAACATGAGGAGCCCAGTGACCGCAGCAGTATAGGTTTATTCATGGTTTAGTTTGTAGTGTCTTTCCCTTATTTCTGACCCCTCATGGTCTTTGTTGTTTTTTTTGTATTTGTTCCCATGGTTAATGGGTAGTTCTGTTCTTAATAATCCCCTCTGTCTTGGAGCCACTGTCTTGGATTGTCACGTCATTCTGCCTGCACTGTGCCCCACGTCCAGAAAGGGGTCATAGAAAGCCAAATGCTGAAAACCAGAACAAAAATGGAGCCAAAATCGGAATCTAAGAATCTACGTCTGTTTACACAAGCAAAGGGTCAGTATACATGAGTAGATCGCAGCAGAGATAATCTGCTTGATCAGGAGCAAGAGAGGAGGGTGAAGAGGAGGTGTGAAATAGGAGAACAGATAGAGATGAAGAGTGAGGTGGTCCACTGAAAAAAAAGAGGAAGGGATCAATGGAAATCCCACTAACAGTGACTCTAGAGGAGGGAAAAAAGAGGAAGGGGATCAGCATATTGAAAAAGATGAGGTTAGTGAAGAAGTGCCAGTCAGAGAAGAGAAGGACTGACATTTTATGGTGGCCGATAAAAAATTTCAGCACTTAAGGAGCCAAATGCGACAGTCAGCTCAGGACAGACAGGTGTTAGAGGGGGATATTGAGGGCAACTAAAGTAGAAGTCATGGCAGGCCTTAGAGGTGCAGTGGAAGAGAATGAGCTTAAAGGAGCACAACTAGCTGTATGGGAAGCTTGGGCAGCCAGTGCTCTATACTGTAGGTCTCAGGCCAGGCAGGTGGGGCAGCAGGTACGAGGCAGAAGCAGTGAGGGATCGACGTTGATTTCCGAATGGCCACAAGCATTCCTTTATATGTCACACTAACAAGAACGTTTTTATTTCTGCTTTTCAGAGCTCTCCACCCGGGAGGCCACATAAACATGGTGCCCGTGGTTTGTGACCCACCCCCTCAAATCGACGGCGTCTCTCCTGTGCCCTTAAATATTTTTTGTTTGTTATTTTACTTGCATTAAATATATAAACATATAAATACTAAATAATAAAATTGCACCTCTGTGTTCTGTGCTTCTTTGCTCGCAATAATCCAAAACTATATTTGAATGTTTAATTGGATTTGACATGAACAAGTCCATCCATCTGTCTTCCACACCGAGACCCAGCATGGGATTGAATGCCACACCTAGCTGTATGGGGAGCTAAAGCAGCCATATATATATATATATACATAGAGAGAGAGAGAAACAGAGAGAGAGAGACAGAGAGAGAGAGAGAGAGAGAGAGAGAGAGAGACACAGAGAGACACAGAGAGACACAGAGAGACACAGAGAGAGGGAGTTTAATCTTACTGGGTAGTTAACAAACTGCATGTGTGCACCATTCAGACCAGGCATTGAATGGTTTATAATGTATATGGGTAAGGAGCAGGTAAAACCAAGCTATACAACAGACCTTACTACACTTTACGTTCCAATATGGAATTCACTTTGTTCTCCCCATCACATGATCCCACATAAGTGTTCCTCACTAAGGAATATATCTAACTCTAAATTATCTATATTGCAGGGGCCCTGATGCTACTCATCTGATTTATATTGTATGCTTGCAAGAATAGGTTTTGTGTCACTACAATGTGATTAGAAAGGCAGTTATTGAAAAATCAATGGATGGGTTTTAAGTCAGATGCTGCACAAGATCTCCCTCTAGTGTCAAAGTATGGTATACATTTCAGGCAACAAACGGCAAACCCACTGCACACCAAAACACTGCACTGGGGGATCTTTAAAGCAGTTTTCATTTTAAATTCAGGGCTCTTGCACCAATGGCATGATCCACACACACAGAATATATTTCACTAGGGCAAAGAAAAACCCAATGCTTTGTGGCTCTGTAGGCATCCTGGTACCATCAGACAGACAAGCTCATATACCAGCAGAAGAACGAACACAGGGCTGGGTGGAGAATGGAATGTTTACTTGGGGGAACTGGAGACACTTTATAGCTTCTACACCTGATGAACCTCTATGATGCAACAAGCATTGGTTACTACCGCTGCCACTGAGAATGGTATTGTATGACGTAATCCCTTTAAATCCTGCAGTCCCTTCAAACCCTCCATCATTCATGTCCTTTTCACACATCAGACACCTAGTGAAATCTCCTGTCAGGTCTAAAGTGGTGCCAGACATGCAGATATTGTGCAATCTGCTGTCAGAGACCCACGTGCCCAGTGACTTTGTCAGGTTGGCTGCTGGAGTAAACCCTTGACTGGACTTACTTCCACGACAGACTGTCTCCATTGCCATGAGCTACCTTTGCTGGCTGTAGCCATACAGTGTGCTTTAGTATTTTCTGCCCCCACTCAGGGAAATCTCCAAATCCCGTCAGAACCCTGCTCCATCCTCGTCCCTTTTTCAAATCCCATGACATTAGTCATGCATCCAATTCATGCATTGTACCTTTCATGGGAAAAAGTACTCACTGTAAGCTCCAGCCACCTGTGAACTCTAACTACTCTAACTACATCCCTTCGTCACCTCATGGGTGACACATGGGACAGCAGGGCACAAAGGCGGGCAGTCAGTTGTGCAAAAGGATGTCTATCAATATCCTGTCCAACAAGTCACGCTAAGTTTCAAAGCCATGACACACAGTTCTGTGGCAACAACCCACACATCCCCATTACTTTTGCAATGCAGAAGGTAACAGTTAGGATCTACTACACCAGCATTCAATATTATAACCATATGTGGTGTGCCGCCTGCAGGAAATACCAATTGGTGAATTCTGCTGATATTTTTTAATACTGTTGCACCAGGAGATCCTCTTGGGCCATGTTGTACAAAAAGTTTTTTGCATAAATCATATGAAAAGGTTTTGAACAGCACATATTAAAGGTTTGATCCAGATCAAAACCAACACCTATAGATTATGTGATCTAATCCAGTTTCAGAATCCTTTTTTTTCTTTTGAACAATCCATTTTCAAGATTTGATCCAACCCGATAGCCAAAATAAAAAACTGGGTCCTCTTTGTTATCTCTCTCCTTACCGGCAGAGCACAGAACTGGGCGCAGCACTATGGATGGAGAAGAGTCCTGTTTTTGACTCTATCACGGCCTTTCAACAAACTTTCAGCGCTGTGTTTGACCACCCCGCCGTAGGGAGGAACCTGGGAGACTGGCTCCTGGACCTTCACCAGGCGAACAAGTCCACAACAGACTTTGCCATGGAGTTCCAGATACCAGCCTGGTCATCGTCCAGCTTCACCCAATGCATTTCTCTCCTCTGTCTAGGGTCCTTGGTCATGAACCCCCTTTCTGAAGATCGCACCTGTATTGCCCATGAGTATGCAGATTTCTCAGATGTGTTTAGCAGATCCCTTGGCTTTTCGACTGCCACCTCAGTGACCCACTGACTGCACTATTGATCTAGAGGAGGGACTACCCTGGGCCAAGGGATGCTTGCATGCCCTCTCTCGCCTAAGGAAGAAGCCATGCAGACATACGTCAAAGAAGTGCTCACCAGTGTATCCATCTGTCCACTTCCCTTATCTCAATAGGATTCTTCTTTGTGAAGAAGAAAGACAGGGGTCCCTGACCCTGCATCAACTAAGGGGCTCTGAACGCCATCACCTGCAAGCAGTGAGAGCCAGTGCCTTTGATTCCCTCCGCTCTGGAACAACTGTGCTCCACTTGGATTTTCACCAAGCAGGACCTGCGGAGCGCTTACAACCTGATCCAGATTTGAGAAGGTGATGAGTGGAAAACGTCCTTCATTACCACCACCGGTCATAGCCTGTTGATATTCCCAAGCTTCACGTGTCAGGTGTTTGGTGACATGTTACACCAATTTGTTACAATCTACATTGATGATATCCTGGTGTATTTCCCATCTTATGATAGCTACGTAACTCATGTTCGACAGGTGCTGCAATGCCTCCATCTGTACGTGAAAGGGGGAAAATGTGAAGTTTCCTATGGGTATCAGATTCAACCAGGTAAAGTGGGTATGGATGAAGAAAAATAAGAGCGGTACGGGATTGGCCCAGACCAAAGACGCTAAAAGATGTCCAACGTTTTATTGGTTTCTCCAACTTCTATCAATCAAAGGTTTAGCACCACGGCGGCACCCTTGATATTTCTGCTCCAAATGAAAACAGCTGCTGTGGAGTTCCGAGGCTGAAATGGCATGGACGATGCTGAAGACCCTGTTCTGCAGAGCCTCTGTCCTACAACAGCCAGATCCCGCTAAGCCCATTATCGTCAAAGTTGATGCCTCCAAAGTAGGGGTGGGCGCTGTGCTATCCCACCCCTGTGCCTTCTTTTCCTGCAAGCTGTCTGCCGCCGAGCGGAATTACGATATCGGGAATCAAGAACTGCTGGCTGCGAAAGAAGCACGCGAGGAGTGGCGCCACTGGCTGGAGGGAGCTCAGCACCCTTTCCAGGTGTTGACTGACAATCTGATTATCTGAAACTGCCAAGCAAAAAAAAAAAACATAGTAATATTTTTCACTCTTGAGATTGCAGTTGAAAATGGTGCCTTTTGTTCCTTTTCTGTCATAATACAAATGAAACAAGCCAGTTTTGAGCCTGTTCCTTAGCTGTATATTTCATGCTAAGTGAGATGAGACCCTTGCAAAATTTCAGTTTCCCTCATTTCTCAATTCATGGTTATGTGTCTGTATACATATACATTGTTGTACACATTGTTCAGGGCGGGAAACTCCAGCGTGGCTCTTCTCTGTTCTCATGGATGATGGGCTTCTTCCTTGCTTTATGGGACTTCTTCTAGGACCCCGACTCTAACTGTCCTAGCTGTGCCCTTCACACCACTTTACACCCCATTCTTTTTGAAAATCACCTGATGTCATCCTCCGGTTCATGAGAAGCCGTCAGATAAGTTGACGGATATCTTACATTAGAATGTCACTTTCGGCCCGGCTGCTTTTTGGTCATTGCCAGTTTCTCCTGCTTCACCTTGTTCTTGTGTCCTGCATTCTTAGAACTTTTGAGCCTGAAAGCAACCTGCTGTGTAGCTTTCTGCCAGCAGAACCACAATTAAACAAAAGATAAAATCATTTGATCATATAGATCAATTCTTTTTTTTAGTTAAGTAATGTTTAGTTATGAACCTGTATCCTATAGTCTTATTTTACATGATGGAATCTTTATTATTTTAAAATAATTTCAAGATCTTTCTTACATTACATGCTTTCATGGGACTATTACATGTGCATGATGATGAATCCCATTGCCCTCATAAACTGAAAGCTTGTGCCAGTTGATTCTTATTAGCATATGTAAAGGCCTGCCAACCGCCATAAAAGGGCATGAGACTGCAGGGCCATGTGCCACACAGAAATCAGAAACAGAAATTAAGAAGAAAAGATGAGAGAGAATTCAAGGATACGCAAATGAAAAGAGCATTACAGTGACCTGTGGGACTTCATGAAAAAACCTTCATGAAGTAAATGAGTATATTTAGCTACTAATAATTATTTTAAAGAATTGTTAATTAATAAGTTTGAATGGTCAGAAAATTACTTTCATAATAATAAACAATTATTGTTATTTAATTAAATAAATCTTTTAAAATGACAATTGACCTCTTAGTCCAGTTCAAAAATGTCAATAAACAATATTGTAAAATTTAAAAATTCCAGCCAAAAACAGCTCAGTTTTAGTAATACACAAGATTCCAACCAAAAGAAAAAACTTTATCTGAACATAAAGTCACTGAAATGTGCATGTGATGGGGCTATTGTATTATAAATCATAAAAAAATGTAATTAAAATTCTATGATATAATAAAACTGTACAATAGAAGAACATGCAATAAGCAATTATCTTCAAGTTAGGAATTTGGAAATCGTATAATTATAAACACATTTAGCTTAAATTACCACGATCAAGCCATCCACGCGTAGTTCTGAAGTCTGCAAATAGTAGCTATAAATAAATTTTAAATAAAAGGCAAATTCAAAAACAACCGACAAATAAATACATAAATTGCAACTAAATGACCAAAGCATAGTTTTTGTTCCTTAAAAATATGGGAGAATAACTGTGGGAAGCATTATGCATTATTATAAAGGCTCAGTAATATATAAATAAAGGTTATTACCACATGCAATTTCCATTAGATGTTCATGACATATTATGCCTTATTAGAAATATATGGGCCCAGTGGTATACACTATACATGTATTTGCTCTTATGGTATATAGGTTTTAATAACTTTATCCCCTAATTTCCACATATAACTGTGTTTGTTGCTTGTCAGATACAGAAAAACCTTCTCAACTTATGATGCCTTATTACAGTCATATGAACAATTACACTTGCTGCAGTAATATCACAGTATTCATGCACCTGCAAACTATGTGCAGATGACTTGAACACAGCCCCAAGGCTCCAGTTTCTGGCTTTGTGGGCACAAATAACCAAACCATGAGCACAATATTTTGAATTTTAATTATTATTTTCATAATTATTTTTATTATGATTGCTACTAATTTTTTATTTCAAGAGCTCAAAACAGCAAATTGGGAAGACAAGAAAAGTCAATTGTGTGCAGATTTGTTAGCTCGATTTAGTATTTCTTGGGCATGTCAAGCTAAATTGTGTGCACAATTTACTACAGTATAGTATGTGCAGAAAATAAAAAACAACTATCCGTGACTCCTTCAGGGCTCCAGACATTTGGAAAGACAGTGAGATGCCCATCAAGGACTTCAATAAAAACACAGGACAAAAATGAATCACAGCATGTTTATACTGACTCATAAACACGTTTGTGGCTTTTTGAAAGGCTCTGAAGTGATAAAGCATATAAAGTGAATGAGCTGATTTGATTAATGTGATTTTCTTACATAGAGAGTAACAGGCGATCTTGACTCATAATGCTTATGAAGAGTATCAAGGAAATATTTGTGTTGTGAAAAAAAAGTATTTGCTTCCTAACTGGTTGTTCGGTGTACGATTTTGTAATCCCTTATATACTGTAGCACATGTTTGCAGTGATCCTCAACCTAATCTCAAACACATTGCAAAAGGCAGGGTACACCTTGGATGGTAATTCAGTGCTTTAAAGGCAAACACCCACAAACACAATATTACAGTCTATGCAATTTATAATCACCCTGTACTTACTACCCTCCCGTGAAACGGATAAGTATCAATGTGTTTACAGTATGGATGCTTGAATGGATAAGCTGTTTGCGATCTGTCACACCTCTGATTTGCACCAGCTCAGCCCAATATAAGTCTAAGTGACCTTTTCTATCTGCAGGGGTATAGCTAGAAATTATATTTAAGGGTCTCTGTAAAATGCTGGTGCCGGTGTTTCATGGCCCAGTGGAATACTGGCAGCAAGGGTCAGTTGAGAACCCATGATGTAGCCATCTGAATAACTCACTATTAGAAGAAGCTTGAACAGAATGCACAACTTGATTCGGCAGAATGTTTCTAGACAAGGTTATTAATTAGGGGAAAACCGAAACGTATATATTTGTATCAAAAAAGATAATAATCAGGGGTTGAAGTGAGCCGGAACGATCCGGGACCTTTGATTAATAAACAAATATTATTGGCAATTTCATACATAATAATGTCAAGGGAGTACTTTTTACTTGTGTAGCCTGATTCTACGTTCACACTGCTATGTTTTTGTTTATAAATGTTGCGTTATAGTGAAAATTATCTCCATGCATACAGGCATCTTAACGTAGTTTACGGAAGTATTTCCATTACACCATTATACCTCCACATCTGCCATGTTGGAATACTCTTTACTTCCGTGCATGACCAATCAGACAATGGCTGTGTTTGGAATGTCTGTCCATCAGTCCACTCTTACTTACGCACTCACTCACATTTACTATATAGGGTTCACTAGATAGAACACTCAGTAGGGGAAATGGGCAGACAGCAATTTTATTATTTCAGACACTAAGCTGCTGTTACGCTGAATATTCATAATTGTTCTTTGTGCATAAATAAATGCCAGAAAATGGATATGAACTTTGCTATATCTGGATAAGTACCCTACACGTCACAATTGGCATATGTACTCACAACATCAAAATAAAAATAACATAGAATTTTATAAATCTGTGCACAAATAATTTTATTTACATCATATTTGACTGCATTGTATTTACTTATGCAAGCGTGATGGGCACTGCAGTTGTTACTATGGTATTTTATACTAATCTTCATTATACTGTATTCATTGTCAATGATTGCAGTTTAGACTGAGCAAGGTTTCTCAAATATGGTTCCGACACTCACGTGACAGGCCAGAATGCCTCATGGTCTAAGTTAACCGATGTAGGGTACTTCTGTACACTGTATGATACTTTGGTGCGCCTCGCCACAAATTTCTGGTGCACTATATAGTGAATGAAATTTACAGTTGAGAATTCAAACAGCACTACAAAATGGCCAATTCACTATACAGTGGGTGAGTGGCCATTTTGAATAGTGACAATGAGTGGCATGGGTGTAACTAGCAAATCACGGCGGGATCATATGATGAGTAGGAACACAGGGAATTTATAGACCCTATGTTTGCAAAAGTCTCCATTTTCAGTCGTCCACACTGCAACTCTAAAATGGAGTTTTCAAAAGTATATGGCTGTTAGAGTATTTACAAAAGACTCTGTTTTATTTGAGAACTCTGGGGTAGTATTTTTCAATGAAAATGCAACATTTCAATAGAGCTCAACAAACATCACCAAACACCCAAACTGTTTTACGTGTATCTTGCTAGCTACCGATATATCAATGGTACATTAATAGTAGCTGAGAGTTTGCTTAGCATTTCAGCTATACAGTGACATAACAGATAAGACAGTAACATAACAGATAACAGAGTGACATTAGGTACCGCTCAGAAGAGGAGCCAGCAAGCGGGTGAAGGAGGTGCAACTCCTGCCGATGACTCCCCTGATCTGTCTACACTCGGTGAGAGTGTGGGCGGGGGGGCTGAATTTAACTCCACCACTGGTCCCACTGCTAGTATGAGGAGCTTAAGATTCCACCAAATTGGAATGAATATCTCAATTAGCTAATTATAAAGTACAGAATTAATGTTAATATTTGTCATTTTTCCCTTCTGCACCACTAAGTTGGATCTTATGGTTCCCTACTTACCAAATCCTACTTTAACCGCTAATAATAATAATAATAATAATAATAATAATAATAATAATAATAATAATAAATAATGCAGGCTTTATGGTGCCAGGAGGTATCCGAATAAAATGCTTTCACCTGTTCATGTATAATCTATAAATAGGATGGTTTGACGGAGCGCAAGAAATGCGTAGAATGAAGGACTATTTAAGAAGAAAGTTGTTATTGAGCAAAAGATTTATCCTACCAACCACGTCACGTATAATAATTAGTTGTTTGGCGTGTTCATGCAAGTGAAGTGAAACAGCCCCGGGCGTATGTAGTCAGTTGTGTACAACCAGACTGTTTCACTGTGTTTATGTATGCTTCAAAATAGTCATTTAAATGCTAATAACTAATAATGTAATTCTGATGGGTAACAAAATTCGTCTAAGAATTATGAATATGGGGGCACTGTCTGTAAATTTATGTTGAAAAAAGATAATTTATTATGTTAGTCTAGGTAATGCAGTGTCATAACACATCCGTGAGGGGCGCCATTCTATCGTTTAGCTGCTCCGTAGGTTATGTGTGGCTGACAAGGTTATAGATACACTCACCTAAAGGATTATTAGGAACACCTGTTCAATTTCTCATTAATGCAATTATCTAATCAACCAATCAC
>JABFDZ020000042.1:2246858-2258566 GCA_019775955.2 Pollimyrus isidori
CATCTCTTTTAACACTATAGGTAAGATGCCATCAGGGCCCTGTGATTTATTTATTTTGAGTTTAGCTAGGCTTTGCAGAACATCAGCTTCAGTTATATATATGTATGTATGTGTATATATATATTAGTTATAGACTATGCTGGATTAGTAATAAGAACTGGTAAGTTACTAGTGTCCTAACAGTGAATACCCGTGCAAAACTGTCATTGAACTCATTTACTATGTCAATGTCACTCAATTATAAGACCCCTACTATACTGCAGATTAATAATTTTCGCTTTTAGAGCTCTTTTAGAGTTAAAATACTGCAAGAAACTTTTAACATCATCCTTAGCCTCCAATGCAATCTTCCTTTCGACATTCCTTTTACCTCGTCTAATATCATTTTTTAACTCTGTCTGTAGACTGAGATACTCTCGCTTAATTCTGTCATCACTAGTCATTTTCCATTTCTGAAACAAAGCCATTTTCCTCCTTGCTTTATACTTTATTTCCCTAGTAAACCACCTGGGTTGCAACTTCCTAGATTTATTCTTGCTGGAAACAGATATGAAGTCCTCTTGCACTTGCAATAATGTGCTTTTAAAAAATGTCCATGCCTCTTCAACATTTTGGTTAACTCCATCCAGTTCACAGTTTCTAGTTTTAGGCTCATACAATTAGTTAGCCCTCCTAACATTCCTAACCTTAAATTTAACCATGTTATGATCGCTACTAGGGAGAAGTGTGTGTTACTTATATTAATGCACAGTAAGGAAGTGAAGCAATAGTAAGTGAAGCAAAAAGAATTGCACACTTTAGATGTTGTAAGGTCACCGAACCTGTAAAACAAGATACTACCTTGTAACCAACAGACACTTTATTGAACCTTTTAATGAAAATACTCAACAAAATGAAATGTGCTTAAATAGACCCCTGCACTTTGTTGATGTGTGATAAAAATAGGAAACTGGTTGTGTATGCAGTTGTGTTTGCCAAACAAAAATGATGCATACGGTTGCTGTCAAATATGGTGGATTTTTCATACTTCTGACTCAGTACACCAAGAATTAAGATCCATGAAATCCACTGGACATTTTAGCTAAAATCAGAATGCCCCTATCCTTAAATCTCTTGATTTATAGATAATAAGAAGTCTGTGGTCAAGGGAGCTGTGTAAGTCTAGTAAATCGGGGATCATAGAAGTTACCCCTAAATCTGTATTCCATTGTCTGTATACTTTGTTTCCCGCTGCCGTGGTTGATTCCCCAAAAGGGTACCAGTAATTCTGCCCCTGACTATGCATCTTCAGCATTGCCTTTAGAAAAATTCCATTTCCAGTGATTCATTAGAATTCTGCCTCATTCAAAAGACAGCTCTTCACAACCCAGGTGTAAAAACTATCCACTGCCCATCTGCGACTGTCAGGTGGGAGCAGTGAAATAAAAGCCCGGAAGCAAACAGTATGTTAAATTGGGAGATTTTCTTGGGCACTGGGGACTGTGTAGGGGGAGTTGCCGGTAATCTACCATTGTGGTGGATCTCGAAAAGAACATGAATTGCAATGGGAACAGAACATTTTAGGAAGTTCTGAAGGTATTTGAAACTTTGGGTGCAAAAAAGACCCACACGTTGCTGGAGAAGATGGAGAGGACCTGCTTCAGAGATGGCAGACAGTCACTCCCTGTAGGGCTGTGTCTGTGAAATGGCCTTAGAGGGTTTATAAAACAGCTGATGGAGACCAGATTTAGAGAAACTCAAACTATGGTGATACATTCTGCCTGACAGCCATGGTCTACATGGACAAAGAAAGTTCATAGCTGTCAAGTAGGATTGTACTGCGTAGCTACAATGGTGGCTGCTAGGTTATAGAGAAGTTCTCTAACTTATCTTTTAGAGATACAGCAGGATATTGTCTCTATATCAATGGTTAAGTTTAGGATATGATTTTTTTATAATTTAATGTTCTACTGTTTGATATGCATTTTTGAATGTTTAAAGTTAGACTATTGCTGTTCACTGCTCAGGATTGTGAATATTCACAATTTAAAAAACATTAGTAGTTAAACAGCAGGACATTTCAGCAGCAAGTGTTTTGTATTTTGAGATGTTTGTCACATTAAACCCAACTATTTTAAATGGGAATATTTCAGGTTTATAGTAAGAATTAGCATATTCATTCTCTTAATGAGTTTTTGTACCGTGATGATTCTTGATTAAGTCATTCATTTGTATTTGTATAATAACCTTTCTGGTTTAACCGGAGTGATTGGACTTAAGATGGATTAAGTAGATTGACTTTGTCATACTTGTGGAATTGTTTGTTTGGTAAGTAATATATTTACAAAGAAGAGGAGTCATGCTTTCCCCGGGTGGGATTCTTGCTCTTTAATTCTTAAATAAAATTAATCTTGATCTTCCAACAGGTGGAGGACGCCCCAGACGAAGCAGAGAAGGAGGGATCAAAGTCGGAGTAGTAACGCCTTTTTCCTCACTGGGTTTCATGTGGTGCCCCCAAACCTCCATGACTTATTGTTAACAGAGGAATATTTTTATCAGTTTTCTAAGTATCAGTACTGGTTTCTAGCACAATTCAAAGCTAAACATGGAGGACTTGCAGTTATGTCAAGTGTCCGCAAAACAAACTCTTATTTTTAAGTAACATTTTGTGACTTTGTGTGTCACTCTCTGTGACTAGCTTGTTAAGCGTAGGAAAAGATCCCCAGTTGGTATTCTAGTGTGTCATAGCCTGTGTCTCTCCTTACAGAGTATTCATTCTACTTTTGCAGACTGAGTGGATTGTTTTGTTCCTGCCCCCCCCGCCCCCACCTTAAAATTTTGTGTATAAGCAAGAGGAATAAGTCAACTGAAAACATTCCAAGTAGTAACATGGGCTGTGTTTTGTTTGATCCTCTTTAAAAAATAACAATTAATATGATTTGTGAAAGCAAAGTTCTGTTAATTTGGGGACTTGTACTGTATGTGGTCACTTTTTTAGCAGCTGCTTTTTCTCTTTAAATAATGAAATTTCAAACAGGTCTAATGAATTATCCAATTGTCCATGTATCCACCGTTTTGTTCTGGATGTCTCTTAATAAACGTAACCCTTGAAATTTCTCATTGACGCCGTTTAATTCTTGCTTTTTCATTAAAATGTATGATATAGTTTACAGAAGTACAGTACATTAATCTGACAGTGTTGATAGGCTGTCAGGGGGGGACTTTGTTTAAACTGAGTTTTTTAATTTACAGTTTTACTTTATGTATACCGTTTTCTTTCACAATTTGTAAACTGTATTCCTAGACCAATACACAGACCATGCAGAACAGTTCCTGTCCTGCTTCTCTGTGAAGTTCACATGTCCATGGGTCTCCTCCTACAAGTTATAGATGTGGTTTAGGTAGATTGCTGACTCTAAATGTCCAGTGGATTCATAGATGTTTATAGATATTTAGATGTTCCTAATACAGTTCCCATTTATATTCCTGTCAAAACAGGTTGGTACAGTGGGGGCCCATGAGGCTGTAGCAAATAGCGGGAATGCAAGCTGACTTTTCTGTACCTGATAGGGTTAGATCGCTGGGTTCTTAATATGGCTTTATCAGTACTGTCAGCTGGGCACCGTCAGGACTACGGGTGGACTTCATTCACTGTCAGATTGTTCCGAACCTGAACAACCTCATTTGTTGGAGTAACTTGTCTTAAAATTGGTCATTGCCGAGGAGGAAATGAAAAATGTTCTACAACTCTCAATATAAGACCCCAAGCAATCATGACTCTAGTGATGATATATGACACTGCAAAAAATATAATATACATAACGCACTGAGTTGCCATAACGTTAAAACCGAGTGACAGGTGATGTGAATAGCATTGATTATCACATTACAATAGCACCTATCAAGCCAAGTGAAAAGGTATTGAAGCTGATATGTGGGAAGCAGGATAAATGGGCAAGTGGAAGTGATTTTTACAAGGGCCAATTTGTGACGACTAGATGACTGGGTTACAGCATCTCCAAAATGGCAGGTCTTGTGTAGGTGTTCCCAGTATGCAGTCAAAAGTGGACTGAAGAAGGCCAACCGGTGAACCTTCAACCAGCGACTGGGTTTTGGGTGCCTGGGATTCACTGATGCGTGTGGGGGGGGGGGGGGGGGCAGCAATTGTGTATGGTTAGAGCCCACAGGAGAGGTAATGTACCACAGATGGCGGGAAAAAAGTAAATGCGGGCTATGATATAAAGGGGTCAGAAAACAGTGTATCACAGCTCGCTGCGTATGGAGCTGCGTAGCCTCAGACCAGTTAGAGTGCCCATGCTGACCCCTGTCCACCATAGAAAGCACCTACAATGCTCAATTGAGTGTCAGAATTATACCATGGAGCAATGGAAGAAGGTGGCCTGGTCTGATGAGCCACATTTTCTGTTACACCATGTGAATGACCAGGGACAGGTGCGTCATTCCCCTGGGGAAGAGATGACACCAGGATGTGGAATCAGTGATGCCCTGGACAGTGTTTTGCTGGGAAATCTTGGGTCCTGTTGTTCATGTGAATGCTTCTCTGACACGTCTTACCTACCTAAACATTGTTGCAGATTCAGTACATCCCATCATGACAGCGCTGTTCCCCAATAGTAGTGGACTCTTCCACCAGGATAACGGACCCTGTCGCACCACCAAAATTGTTCAGGAATGGCTTAAGGAACATGAGAAAGAGTTCAAGGTGTTGACTTGACCTCTAAATGTGCCAGATCTCAATCCACTCGAGCATCTGTGGAATATGCTGGACGATCAAGTCCAATCAGAGCCTTCAGAGACCTTGTGGAGTCCATGCCTTGATGGGTCAGAGCTGTTTTGGAAGCACAAGGGGGTCCTACACAATATTAATTTAACGTTATAGCTAGTTGGTATAGATCATAGTTTTATTTTGCACTGTGTAGAAACTGGTATTTGTTTTAGCCATGCAAAAAATGTACAATAAAAAAAAAATACAAAGCAAATTGCTTTAGAACAGTAGATTTAGAATCTGTACCGATTTATACTATTTATTGAAGAGCCTTAGATGCATCATTGTACCTGGAATACAAGGTACACGTCCTTGCAACACAGAGACCATCCAGAACCTGATTGGAATCCTCCTCATCTGCAAAGTAGATATTGCAAGCAGTGAATTCACAATTGGATATGCAACAGCATGAACAATAGCAAATAATCTCTTCTATAAATTCAAGAGATGAAGGAGAGAGAAGGACTGCGGATATGAAAGGGATTTATTTCCACATTTATTAGTACTAGTTACAATCAAAACTAGATTTATTTTCAACAAAAATGTGTATATTGACAAAATAAATTTAGCAACCAGTTTGAGGCATCATTTAATGGTATTATCATTTAGCAAGCTAATCCTACATAAAAATTGACAGTACCATTACAACATTGAAATTAAATGCAAAATGTGTATTCTTTAGGAATCAAAGCTGTGCTGTTTGGGGTTGTACTGTTTGTACAGTACATAGTCCTTAAAGAGCCAGTTCACCCCAAAAACTGAAAAAAGATATCAGATATCTTTTACAGGGGCTTTACTGCCATCGCTGCACCTAGGTTGCTCTGCTGGGAGTTTCCTAGTTTTGGACATATCTGCCGTAGAAATGTCTTCTCTAAAATAAAATGGGATTGAAAGGCTTTCTGTGGTGAATAAAACACCAAAAATACATTAGAAAAAAGTCAACGGCAACATCTCTTACCTGAAATCATGACCCTGTTACTCAAGATAATCCGCAGACTTTGTAGTGCGCAGTCTATTTTCTTCCACTGAACTCCACACACCAGTCATATCATTATGCAGAAGATACGTGCACGAGTTCCCCAACGGAATATACTGTGCAGTGATATGATTGGTGTGTGGGGTTTGGTGTTAACGCCACAGAAAGAACGCCATTCAGTACCATTATATTCCAGAGTAGAGTGGCATTTACATGGCCAATGTCTTCAAAAGTAGGCAACTCCCAGCAGAATAAAGTTCCTCTAAAGGATATTTTTTCAGTTTTGGGGTGAACTTTCCCTTTAAACATAACTATATAATTTATACCATATATAACATGCTCATCTCTGTTTTGGGCCCTTCTTTCTGACTTGGATTTAATAGATGCTATTTTAGCATACATTCTGATGATTTTAACTTCTTCCCTAAATTATTAGGAGTTGAAAGATCATACCCCAGCTAATCTAACAGCTCTTATCATTATGGTAGATCACACTCTTGTTTTTTTTTTTTTTGTAGGATTTATGCTTCCTTGTAATTCCAATAAATGAGCAAACTGTTGGCAGTAAAGCCAACAGCTATAGGCATCCAAGCTTATGAAATGAATGTAAGGAATGACGTCTTATCTCAGCATTCAAATCCAAGCGCAGGATCTGCTAATTTATCTTACTATAGCCTTAATCTTCATCTAACTTGCCTTGAAATATATCACTCCGGCCTCAACACATGTTTTTTTTTGTCCTATGTAAGTAACAGTATCATTCCGCTAATTCTTTCGTCATGTCTGGTCGGTCTCTGCACCCAGGCTGAACATTAATGAGCATAAGCTGCAGGTCACGCAAGGCACAGCTGCCCTTGCAAAGGGCTGAAGAAAAGACCATTATGTCATTTTAGTTCTATCAACAATTATGTTTAAGGTTAAAATATTCTAGGAGTGGCTGTATAGTCAGGTGACTTTGTATACCTCATATCCCAGGTCTAAGGCTTAGAATGTGGCTGCAAGAGGTTAAAGAGGAATTTGGTAGCTGGGTTGTGGAACATAAATCAGTCAGATGGATATATGCTGCATATATCCATCCAGGAAGCTACTCCGCTCCAGCCAGAAAGCCGCTGGCTGCCAATCTCAATAAGCACCACAGACAGCAGCCACCTGTCACGTTTTCAGCATCTCTGACTCCCAGTAACTTGAGTTGGCTCACTTTTCTGAAGGTTTCCTCAGAGGGAGTTTGATAAGCGTGAGATTGCTGCTGGCGCAGGCCGCAGAAGCTTCCATAGCACATGAAACACTGACAGAGCTTAACACTGACCCGGAGTCATGGGTTCATGCTGTACAGTATGCCACACTTTAAACCATGAAGGGCTTTATGAAAAGAACCGCATTCAAAAGCATAACTGATCTTTTCCAAATCCCATCCAGAGAAACCACAACCTGGGAAAAAGTTCAATGGACAGAGGAAACCAAAGTTGAGTTCTTTGACAATCCCAGAAATTTGTTTATAGGTGACCAAACTAATGTATAAGGAATGAGCACTCTACATACAGATAAACATGGTGGAGGATCTGTCATATGGTGGAGTTGCCTCTGGTACTGAGGACTTTGACCATATTAAAAGAATCATGAAATAAGAGGATTGCCGAGACAAGTGTGCTACTCATTGTCAAAAAGCTAGGATCTAGGAAGATCGTGGGTCCTCCAGCAGGACAATGGTCCAAAGAAGCATCAAAAAGCACAAAAGAATGGCTGAAAAAGAAAAAAAAACAACCGTTTTAAACTGATTAACAGATTCCTGATCTCGATCTGATTAAAAATCTTTGGAAAGAACTAAAATCTGCCATATTGGGAAACGGGATCCTGCAAGAATTCAAGAGCTGGAACAAACTGCAGCTGATCAGAGGGAGAACATGCCAGCAGGCAGGAGAAAGGAAGCTTGCAGGCAGCTTCAAAAAACCTTTGAAGGCTGTCATTGTTGCCAAGGGTTGGGTGCCTTTAATGCCATCCAGGTCATACGGTATTTTTTTCTTGTGAAATCACTACATTTAAATTGGAAGGGCAAAGGTAAATGACTCTGAACATATTGCTACAATATTCTAATACAAACTTGGTACATTTATTTCTGAAGATATTGTACATTGTACAGACCTGTATAAATCAGACTAGAGTCCTTTTGCAGAACATGTTAGAGAAAGAAAAACAAAACCACACATCTATCTTCTGATTGTTTTTCCTGGTACAGGACATGGGGTGCCTTAGATACAGAGGTAGGGTACACCCTGGACAGATGTAGGGTACACCCTGAGCAGTGCATGGACATGCACACATACACGCACACAAAGATTTCGTACCTACATCTTTGTGGGGACTTTCCATACATTTCTACAAGCAAAACCCTAATCACTATAAATTATGCGAGGCCTACCCAGGCTGTATCTACACTGACAAGGCCCTGCCTACTAGCAGGGCGAAAACACGACGAAACCCAGTTGGTTGCATCACCAACACCTGATTGGTCGAAATAGATGGTGATAATAGTGATCTGCGTTGATATGCATGGCCTATCTGAACAAAAGGGGGATAGTCTATATATAATTCACTATTAATTGTATTATCTGTATCAGTAGTATCGTACATCCTGATGTACTGATGCAATCCCAATATCTTGGAACTTGAATTTTTCCATTGACCAGTTTAAAAAATACTATACAACATCTGAATAGAATGGATTCATAATTCAAATTTGCACAAGCAAATTCTAATTCTGCAAGCATTCGACACCACCGTAACATGGTGATTCTCACAGACTTGCTAGTTCATGATGTACATTGTAGGAACAGTCTCTTTGGTTTTATGGCATTGTTGCTCTCCAAACCTGGCAATGCCTATACCAAGCTGACCCTTCTACAGTGAAAAAATGAAACAAACTAGAACCATGCAATAACTAGTCTCACTTTGCAGTACGGCTTGGGTATGGTTCAGTTCCTGTATGCTAGTGGAAAAGCACCATATGATAACCATAACCCCTACCCAACCTTAACCTTGACAATAAGTAATCAAGCTAAATACATTTTTAGTTTATTGATTGCATTCACAGATTTTTAGATTAAAATGTAGAAACATTTTACCAGTAATCGTGACCTATAAAAAGCCAGTCAGTCTTTCCATTGAACTAGACTAAATCAGTCCAAATAGAAATTAGTGCTATACAAGTACCATATTCTGTACCTGCCAGATTATATGCATAATCCGAAAAATCTTTTTTTGTTTTGCCGCTTTCAAAAGTACTGCGGACAAGTTGCTAACAAATGAAATACTAACGTATCATGCACATTACATGTCACAATTACTATACATGTCTTAGAGTCCAACAAGGGGACCCAAGCACCAAAACTGCTTTGGTCAGTGCTGAAGCATATCATTATGGAATGACATTATTGCTGAGAGATCACCAATAAAAATCTCTGCCCGTTGCTCACAGTACACTAGCAAGGTGTCTATCTGCACCTGGATGAAAATAGCCACATGGCATCTATTCGGCCATTTACACTGTGCCGCCTCACTCCTTGCCCTCTGGCTCCACAAAAAAACATAAATATTGTGTTGCTTGTGTGGTTGCATGTCATTTCAAAGGCTGAAGGCACCAAAGAGGGATATGAATATAAAAGGTAGGATACAATAACCACAAAATGTTCTAGTAATAGTTAGCTAGTCGGGGATACACAGTAATCTTGGTAACTAGCATCAGCACTAGCTGTAGGGTGTGAAATTCATTTTCCACAATGGGGGAGAATTCCCCTCTTACAGTATGTGTAGCAAAAAGCCTGTTATATTAAACACTAGGGTGCAAACAGCCACATTGGCTTATCCACCCTGGGTACAAATCCTCTGATGGCTACTTCCAGCAGGATAATGCACCATGTCACAAAGCTCAAATAATTTCAAATTAGTTTCTTGAACATGACAAGGAGTTAACTGTACTAAAATGGCCCCCGCAGTCACCAGATCTCAACCCAATAGAGCATCTTTGGGATGTGGCGGAACGGGAGCTTCGTGCCCTGGATGTGCATCCCACAAATCTCCATCAAACCTCCTAGTACAAGTGCACAAAAAGTATTGGGTTCAAGATAATATTCATGTGTATGAATACCCAAATGAGCAGTGCACTCCAGACAGCACTAAAGTCCTGCTTAGATGTGGGAAAGCACATTATATTCTAATGAAACCAGGACCTTTACAGCCAGAATGCAAAACACTTTGTGCAGACTAAAGGAAACACTAGTCATCATCAGGGACTGATAATCTCATCAGAATATAAAAAATAATGGATGGCACAAAGTGCATGGTTATACTGCAAAAGAAACTAATAGTGTGCAAAACTTGTTTGGAGCTAGGAAGCTATGAAATTGAGCACAGTGATCATAAGCACACAGCATAGGAACACTGGTGGATTAGCAACAAATGGTGAATATCCACAAGTGAGCCAATCAATGACCTTACGTCCCACTAAGAATTTTGCCATGCTCAGAAAATTGCAGTCTACAAGGATTATCCTAGTAACAGAAACAAGTTGGCCAGGACTGTTGTGTGTTCTAAATCAATTGTAATCCAATAACACTTTAAAACAGATGCAGGGTGTGCATATTTTTGCAAGGCACTACATATAACCAGTGCTTAAAGTGGGCCAGAACGCAGCGGAATGCAGTTCTGGAACTTCTGTATCCTAAAGACTTTTTTTTTTTTCACCGCACAAATGTCAAATGTCGGAAAATTAGAGTCCTTGCACTTATTTTTTCCCTCTTCAAGCACTGCATATAAGTATGCAGCTTGCTTGCATTCGCTGAACATTTCCTTGGTAACTAACTGGAAGGTATCAAATTATGAGACAGACTGCCCTAAAGTCAAGGCATAGTAAAAGACACTGGATACCGTTAGCGCAATAACTCCAAAATTATGTGACAGAATTTGTATATTCCTTCAAATTTTGCACAACCATGAATGATCAAATTTTATAAACAAACTTCACCCAAACTGAAGCAGCACTGCAAAGTAATAGAAAGGAAAATAGCCGTTTTGAGATTTGATCTTGTTAGATTAATAAATCATTGCAAGTGTGAACAAGTGGAAATGAAAATTGCCCCAAAACTGAAGCAACGCTGCTCAGTGGCAGCAATAGAAGAACGACAGCAAATGACATTTGACCTTGTAAACAAAATAATATTTGATATTACTCTATTTGATCTTTGATATAACTTACTACCACTTAACAAAAACAGAATACAGATGCAAACCTACACTTAATTTCATTTCGAGACAAATCAGTGCTAGGCAGCAACAGAGGACAGATTGAGAGACTGCAAAAGCCATTTTTTCCAAACTTCCCAGGAACATTGTATGGGTCTGTAAGGGTGAGAGATGGCAAGAGATGATTTTCTGAATATAATAACATAAAGTTTAGATATATTTTTTGCTATCAGCCCCCTACTTGGCAAATTTAATTGTTAACAATGCAGTAGCCAATCGATTAAAATTTATTTGCAATAAATTTAATTAAGCCACTTAATCCTAGTCATTGGTGGCACATGAAAGCTGAGGCGCAGATCTGGTGAAACTGATTATACTGTCATACAAATCATGCAAAGTTGGGCTTTGAAAAATAGATTTTTTGGAGAGGTGGAGAGGGTGTGGAGTATAGACTTGAGCAGCATTACGGTAATATTTTTGGTGCACTGCATTTTATTCCGTTAAATTTGTGAAGGACCTCCCTGCTGTGCAATAGCATCTGTTTTGATAATACCAGCTAAATACTAGTGCTGTAGTTCTCGAGACCGGTCTCAAGACCAGTTTATGCGGTCTCAGTCTTGTCTTGGTCTCGACTCCATTTAGTCTCGGCCTTGTTTTGGTCTCGGACATAGCGGTCTCGATGGGATGGGGAAAAAAAGAGAAAACAGCACATCCTCACAGAACAGTATCATT
>JABFDZ020000042.1:2263821-2278179 GCA_019775955.2 Pollimyrus isidori
TTCGGAACCGGTATCGAATTCAGGGTATCGGTATTGGTATCGGTATCGAAAATTTTGGAACGATACCCAGCCCTAATGATCGCAGTGTTCAGTTTTGTTCAAAGAAATGAATCCATGTAATACTAGTTTAAGTGGCTGATATTTGAAGTTATAAAATTAATTCAAATGTAGTAAATTATGAAATCTCTTTTAAATTAGAATTATCTCATTGGTAAGTTTACATTATTTCCTTTCCAGTGGCCTGGCTATGTTTCTATCATGGATATGTTAAATTGTTAGTATTTTAACTGGAGGTGTCTTGAGTAAGATGTCAGATCCTTTATGGTAAATGAGTAAAACTCTGTGTAATTTTTTTTTTTCTTCTAAAATGTAGTATTTTCCAAAAATGCTATGATAGTTGTACCTTTTCCTATACAGCTGCCATTGTGGGTGCCCGCCAGTTGACGGGCACATCGCGCTTTGGCCATGCCTTCCCTTCCTCTACATACCAGCACATGAAGATGCATCGCCGTATTCTGGGCCACCTGTCATCTGTGTATTGTGTGGCCTTCGACCGTACTGGTCGCCGCATCTTTACGGTGAGAATTATGTAAAGCGTTACTTTTTCTTTCCTCGATTTACTTGTTGTTTTCTGTTGTCCCGACCAGTTTTTTTTTCCCATGCAGCAAAACATAACTGTCTGCATTTGACATAAAAATAAAATGAAGAAATGATTCAGGTTAGGCAAAAAAATGTTAATGCTGCAAAATGGAATACATGTATTTTTCTGGATTTATTAATGCAGTGTTCTCTCTTTCTTCGATTGCGCAAAGCATAGTTTTAAACCAGGCGGGGTTTGTTTTTTTTGTTACACCCTGAAGCAGCTGCTTTGCTGTTGTAAGAATGTTATGTAATTGACAAATGGTAATAATTGTAACACAAAATACAGGCATTAGCTAGGTTTAATTAAAATGTAATTAAAATTTGTTTTGGCCATTTCTGCAAATTACCCAAAGCATTTCATTTACAATTAGTGTAGTGCCCTAAGATGGAGGAAAAGTCGTGCATAGTAAGTGCCGTGGAGTCTAAACAGGTTTTAAATTGCACTGGCAACTCTAGGTTCCAAGGAAAATATCTCTTCCAAAATGGGAATTATTTTACTGGTATACAGGTATTCTTTTTTTTTTTAAACAGTATTGTAAAAGTTTTAGATTGTGTTTTTGCCAGTTTTGCGAAATGTTCTTTATTGAGACATTATATGTACACTTTTAAATGGCAGATAATATGCACTTATTGTGTATAATGATGTGACAGAAATGATCAGCTGTGTTGATTATTCTTAGTAAGAAACTAGTTTGCTATTCAGCAGTCTCGTACAGCTTTGGGAAAAAAAAACTTTCATACTTATTCCATCAGGCGTTAGTTACCTCATTCACTGTTTATTGCATTTAATTTAGCTCCTTGTCTCAATATACTTTATGGGCAGAAAGACTGAACTAAATCATTGTACTTGTACCTGTCTCCATTATGTTGGTTTGAGTGTGTACGTTCTCAAAAATCAGTAGACTCTGGATGTCTGAAATGGCCATTGAATCTGAACGCCCCCCCTTTTTGTCTGCAGGGTTCTGACGATTGCCTGGTGAAAATCTGGGCGACAGATGACGGCCGTCTTCTCTCCACACTGCGTGGCCATGCAGCCGAGATCTCTGACATGGCAGTTAACTATGAGAACACGCTCATCGCCTCAGCCAGCTGTGACACTGTCATCCGGGTGTGGTGCCTGCGAACATGTGCGCCCATCACAGTGCTGCAGGGCCACGCTGCTGCCATTACGTCCATACAGGCAAGAGCATCCTGACTGACTACCACTGGCCACAGTCTTCGCACTGACATGGGGATAGAATATTCTGATCCTCAGATCTCATGGACTTTCAGCGCCGAGGGTTCGGTGGTGGGGACCCATGGGGGCTGGTTATCGTGTCTTGGTCATATTTAGTCTTAATGCCTTGTAATGGAATGATGGTGGATCTTTGTTTTTAAGACCCCGAAAGCCACTGTTCTCCTTTTTTGAGATGTTAGATTTGTCATTAAAGGCATGCTTGTCTGTTTTTGGGGTGTTAGTTTTCGCCATCGGCAAAAGGGACAACGCGCTACCTGGCCTCCACTGGAGCAGATGGGATGGTGTGCTTCTGGCAGTGGAACTCTCTTACCATGAAGTTCAAGTCAGTCTTCAGCAGCCTTTGATTGACAGTTCCTTTGTACATAAATTTGTATGTTCCTGCTAAATGTTAACTTTTTTTGTCTCTGGGCAGTAAATAATAAAATCTCATGTATAAACTTATCTGTATCACAGGCTTGTTTAAAATTCTTTTAGTGCCTGTGTATTACTATGACAGTAGTTTGCCTTGTTTCATGGGCCTCGCATACTTAAGGAATGGATGTTTATACCTGGTTTCTAGACTGAAACATTTTTTTGTTGCAGCTTTCAAGGCATCGTCAAGTTGTTTTTCTTATGAAAGACAATGACCTGTTGTCTATTACTTCAAATAGGTTTCCTATGAACAGAATTGCATTCATATTAAAGGTATCTTGTCATCCTCTCTTCCAACAGTGAGCGTCCATTCAAGTTTACAGAGCGATCTCGCCCAGGAGTGCAGATCTCCTGCTCCTCCTTTAGCTGTGGTATGCTCACCTCAAAAAAATACACACATCCTACAACTTCTGCATTAATTTTTCTTTGTCACTAACAAACCTTACTAACCATTATATCATCATAAAAACTGTCAATAATAGAACACTGAAGAGTTGTGGAAGTTAACAATGAATGAGGCGGAATATAATGTTAGATGTTTGCCAATCTGTTATGCACTGACTTTCCCTTCTGTCTCAGGTGGCATGTTTTTAGCCACGGGCAGCACGGATCATGGCATCAGGGTGTACTACCTGGGCGCTGCGGAGCCTATGAACTTCTCTGAGTTGGATGCACATATGGTGAGATGTGAAGAAACTATGTTTTGTGACTGCCTTGCATGTGTTCATTATATTCCCCACGTGGGCGAGTACATAATGCTTTTGGGACTGATGAACTGGGGCCCGAGATTGTAGAGGTAAGATGGGGGGAAATACATTGTTGCCATTCTGACAGCACCTGCTACTTTCTGTTACAGAGCTGCTCCTAATTCACTTTTTTGTCTGTTGTTTTCTTTCAGGATAAGGTTGTAGCCGTACAGTTCTGCAACAAGAGCGACAGGTCAGCTCACGCTGATGCTTGTTTTTTGATTTACACACTTCCTCATTTAGATTTAACATGTATATCATTTTTATATTTGTCCTCAGTGAAGCTGTTCTACGCCCGACTTTTTGTGCAATGCTATTAATTTTGTGTATATGGCCATCATCAGCCTTAATGAGTCTGGCCATTCGCCTCTGACCTCTATTGTTAATAGTCTTTTTTTTGCCCAGAATAATTGTAGCAAACTGGATGTTTGAATTCTTTGGAGAATGTGTTTTTTTTCTGAGGTTCTAAAACCATAATGTCTGGCACCAGCAATCATACCACATTTAAAATAACTTAAATCACGCGTCTAAGTTGTTAAAATGCTTAGCCAAACTTTTTGTCCTTGTCTGCTTGCTGCATATAAGTGCAGTCATAGAAGTTTTTTGGAGGAATAGGCTGTTTGCATTACCAAGCAGATATACTTAAAGTCGCCATTGAATGTAGTTACATCATTTTACTTTGTAACTGTTCTTCCATATGTGCTGAGCAGAATCTTCTTAGTGTAACTAGTGGTTGAAGTAACAGGAGTCTTTTTCAACATTTTCAAGTGTAATTTAAACTGCTTAATTACCTTTTTGTAAATTTTCCAGAAATAATTTGGGAATTTAATAGTAATTTCACTCTTACCTTAATATGAATTGAGATTTATTTCATAGGTGCAAAAATTACCCCAACGATGCATTGAAATCTCTCCTACCCACACACTGAAGCAAATACATAGTAATTATAAAGGGTATACTATGACTTGTGTGTAGTGGCACCATTGTTCAATGAAACAAGAAGCATTCACAGCAGATCCCTGTATCTAGAGTTTAGAAACACAAATCTGTATGAACCACTAACCTGCCACCTGTCTTGTATGTCTGTTCTTATCCATTGTCCCCCATGCAGCCACTGTACTTCTGCACACTAGCCTGTTTCTGAGTGTGCTCCTTGCTAACAGACTTTTCAATCTCCAGCCTCAGGCTCGTGAGTGGCAGTCGAGATGGCACTGCCCGTGTGTGGCACTACCAACAACAGGAGTGGAAAAGTATCACTTTGGATATGGCCACACGGCTACCTGGGTAAGACACTGCTCCTTTGGAGGGTAACTTTTTGAAGATGCTCGAGCATCTCGGAGAACCTTTGCTGTATGTGTTGCTGCTTTTAGTCTTGCATTGAATGTTGGTCAGTTTCATTATTCTCTAAGTACAAATTGTTGGTTGAAATGTCTCATGTATTATTTGTTTATATTTCAAGAAAATACTTGATATAATATGTTAACATGAACAAATTGGATAAATATTTTAACGTGTTGGATATTTTATGTAGGAATTTGTCCCATCATTGTATGCAGCCATTGGCATGGTCATCAATGACCTTGTGCAGTAAATATACATAAAATTATGGCATGATATGCAGGCAATAGCAGCGCTATAGTTATGGTTTAAATAGCCTTGGGGTTGATTGTAGTTTCTAATTCACGGTTAGAACTTCATTTGTAGGCGCTGTTAATTAGCTCTTTAGGGGAAGAAATTTTGTATTTTTTCTTATGCCTTTTACTGTGCAAATGGTTGTCTTACATTAGTACTGCTTTTGGCAGTATTGCCAGATTGTTGCTGTGCTTCATCCATTTTCTATTGCCGGTTGATCTGAATGTGGGATGTCATGACAACTGAAAATCAATGCAGTGTCTGCAAAACCTTAGTGAAAAGGCTTGTCATTCAAAAGCACTCGCTGACTGTGTTGATACAGAATTGTCATGTATGGGTATCAGTCTTTTGTATGTCCTACAATTGTCTGTATTGTCTACAGGTGACTTATCTGTATTGAGTTTTCCCTCAATGTTTGTGTGATCTTTGTTGTATTGAATTCACTGAGTATTTTAGTGGATGGATGCCATGGCACGGAACGCATTCGCTTTGTCTTTACCACAGGAGCAGTATAGGTTCTGGAGAGGATAAGACGACAAAGCTTGTTGTGACGATGGTTGCTTGGGACTGTGCGGACAATGCCGTCATCACTGCTGTTTCCAACTACCTACTTAAAGTGTGGAGCTCTACTACTGGCCAGCTGCTGCATGTTCTGTCGGTGGGTATAGCTGTGAATGAGGCTGTACTCTGCGTTTACAATCCTGTGTCCTCTATGTGCTAAAAGTTTTTTCTGTTTTTGTGGGTTGTAGTAATTTTTGGGAGTCTGGGAAAAACGTTATCTGTTATGTCAGATGTGCTGGATGATTTAATATGCTGTCTTCAGGGATGGGAAAATTATTGGTTTGACTTCTAACTGTACAATAGTATGGAGATGAATAGGGTCAGCCATTCAATTACTTAATAAGGCCTGATTTGTGGCAGCCTTACATAATCTAAATGTAATTGGCCTCTATCATCACAGTAACAATTGTTAGAACACAGGTTCATAAAGCACCTCATACCATGTTTAAAAAATTTGAAGCTCACCACCCATGCATCCATCTAGCTCCATGAAACGCTTAGATTGATAATTTGCAGGTGCAGAACGTTTGTGACAGTACTGGATCTTTCCTGTGATGACACTGCTGCTTACACTTTCTAAGACCTGTATGAAGTTCTCCTCATAGTTAATGTTTTTTTGTTTTGCTTAGTTAAAATCTAGATTATAATACTAATTTGTTATTTTCTTATGGCCACAAGTTACACGGTTTGCTTTCTTCAGTATTTTTTATTTTTTTATAATTTTAAAGCTAGTTGCAGAAAACTTGTATTGTCCCTTTGTGACTTGTACGTAAATGTTACTTTGAATAAATGCTGCCAGTGGATGACTGGTATAAAACCAGGCATGCTCAGAATTTGAATGAATCTTTCTTATCCTCAGGGACATGATGATGAAGTGTTTGTTCTTGAAACACACCCCTTTGATTCACGGATCATGCTGTCTGCTGGTCATGATGGCAACATCTACGCGTGGGACCTGACAAAGGGCACCAAGATTCGCAACTTCTTCAACATGGTGATTTGTCTTGCCGTGGACCCGCTGCTGCTTAGAAGTCCTGATCAGCATCTTAAAATTCCTTGCCACGTCATGTTTGTTACAGATCGAAGGCCAGGGTCATGGCGCTGTCTTTGACTGCAAGTTCTCTGCGGATGGGCAGCACTTTGTCTGTACTGACTCCCATGGGCACCTGCTCGTCTTTGGGTTTGGCTGCAGCAAACCATATGAAAAGGTGAGCAGTCCTCAATAACTGCTCATTTGCATCCACTCAAAATCTTTAGACCTTCAACCAAAAAGCTGCTTGTTTTGGGCAGTTGGTCAATTTAAAAATGTCCCTTCCCCTCCAGATCCCAGATCAGATGTTCTTCCATACGGATTTCCGGCCACTGATCCGCGATGCTAACAACTTTGTCCTGGATGAGCAAACCCAGCAAGCTCCCCACCTTATGCCTCCCCCGTTTCTGGTGGATGTGGACGGAAACCCCCATCCGCCACACTATCAGCGTTTAGTGCCTGGGCGTGAGAACTGCAGAGAGGAGCAGCTAGTACCACAGCTGGGCTACATGGCTAATGGTACTGAACTCATCTAGTGTCACTTGCATTCTGAAGGAAAGTTTTGAATGTTTCAAAAAAACACAAAATGTAAGCCAAAGGTTTGCTGTTATTTTTTGTTTGAGCTAAGGCCCAGTTTATGACCAAATATGTATGAAAACAGCAACAAGCACTTTTTATTTTTATATGCAGTTGCAATCAGAAATATTCATCCTGTCCACCTCAAAAGACATTATGCAGTAATGCAGATGAAAGATCACACTAAATGACAAACTCCCAACAAAAAAAACATTTATTGATAAATATGAGTTAATTTGACAACAGTTGACTTAACTTTGAGGATCAAATGAAAAATGTAACTCTTAACATGTGCATGTGCAGTAATATTCAACCCCTAGTTTCAGTACTTTGTGGAGAATCCTTTAGCTTTTATATCTTCTAGCAAATGTTTTCGGTAAGTGCTGACAAGCTTTTTACACCTCTCAATCGGAATCTTTGTCCATTCTTCATATGCAAAAGCCTCTAGCTCAGTGATGCTTGATGGCCTCCATGCTGCAGCTGCCTTCTTTAAATCCCACCAAGCTTTGGTTGACTTGGAGGTGTGCTTGAGATCATTGTCTTGCTAAAAAGTCTAATGATCGATCACCAAGGTGCAATTTGTCAATGGAAGACATCACATTTCTCTGAAAAATGGCCTGGTATTTCTGGGAATCCATGATGCCAGGTACACCATCAAGATTCCCAGTTCCTGCTGCAGAAAAACAACCCCAAATCATGACCCACCTCCATGCTTGACCATGGGGATGATATTCTTCTGGTCAAAAGCCTAGCCTTTCACACACCAGACATACCATTGGTCCATATGTCCAAACAGTTCCAGTTTGGTTTTATCAGTCCATACAAATGTCTCCTAAAACTCTGGATTCCTTGTGGTCAAGAGTGGACTATGACTTGGAGTCTGGCCATGAAGTCCTTGTTTACTCAATGCACGTCTTATAGTTGCCACTGGAGCAATTGTACCAGCCTTCTTCAGGTCATCCTGTAGGTGTCTTGCAGGCACATGGGGGTTTCTCTTGGTTGTCCTGGCTAAGTTACTAAGGGCCCTTGATGACATTTTGGGCTTTCTGCCATTGCAGCTGTCCCACGAGTTTTAAACGTCCTTATAATGCTCCCAGTGGTGCATCTTGGAATGTTAAATGTTTTGGAAATCATCTTGTACCCAAGGCCCTTTAGGTCTGATGAAATAGTCAGTACTCTCAGCTTTTGTTATTGCATTGTGTTGCCTGTGATTGCAGCTCACCTTGAATACCTTCATGGGTGGGCTTTATATATGCATCACTGAAGCAAATGAAGGATAATTATAGAGTTCCCAAAGGTTTAATTATGTTTCAACTCCATTTTGAGCCAAAAAAATTCAGGAAGCTTTATAAAACAACAATATTATATGGGTTGAATAACTGTCACATGGCTATCTTTGAAATATACTGTGTGTGTATATATGAATGTCCCTGCTTACTTTGTAGTTTAGTATGAGTGTCAAGATGCTTGTGCCGTGTGCCTTGGTCGAATAGTAGTTGTTAAGAATTAAATCAATGCACATTACTGTCCTGTAAATTGCCTGTAATTCTGGAGGTACCTTTGTATCTACCCAAGGACAATGTCTCCTGTTCTTTTAGGTGATGGTGAGGTGGTGGAGCAGGTGATTGGCCAGCAGACTGTGGGGGAGGAGCAGGAAGAGAGCCCTCTGGATGGACTCATCAGGCAAATGCAGAACCAGCAAGATATGGATCTAAATGCAGGACCAGCAAATGGAGGTGAGAACAAGGGGTACCTGAGGAACATCTGCATAGTATCTGCATATAATTTCTTTGATCTACTTTTCTAAAACTCTTTGCCCACACTGTAGTTGATTCCAAGAAAAGAGTTTGGCAGATTCTCATTATTTCATGGATAAGGGAACAGTGTTAAAAACCTAGGATATATAATATAATCGTTGAGTGTCATACAGCTTGTTTCACTCCGGATATTCAGGGGCATATGCATATGAGTATTTAGTCCTGTGAACCCACGCCCTCTGTTTCCTGTCTGTCTAGTGTGTAGTATACTACATGTAGATTGCTATTATACAAAAGTGAGCTCAGAGGGATGAGCTCACTGCTGAACCCAAATTATGTGTTTAATTTTTTTTTAGATGTGTGCTGCCCCCTTTACTGCATTCCTTTACTAATTTCACTTTGCCAGTGGCATGGTCATATTTATCCATTCAAATTATCTTATTAGGTTAAGCATGAGTTCTCCAAGATCGTAGGAGCCAGTATTACTATGGCATATGTTGTTTGAGAAAGTTGCATTAAAAAAAAAAAAAACAGGTTAAATATAACCATTAAAATATATTTTTTTTAAATTACGGCGACTGGCTTTGAGATTATGGTGTATGATTTGAATTTTTTCTTCAATGTTTTTTACCTCTGTGCTGCAGCCCAGCCAGCAGCGGAAGTGGAATCCCTGCCAAACGTGGGATTGCGACGAAGTGGACAGGTAGAGGGTGTCCGCCAGATGCACCACAACGCCCCCCGCAGCCAGATTGCCACTGAGCGAGACTTATTGGCATGGAGTCGAAGGGTAGTGGTCAGCGAGGTGCAGCCAGCAGTCTACAGGTAAGAAGTCCACTATGTCACACAAAGTCAGGATATGCATCTGAAATCAAATGCTCATTGGCTGAGTAGTAGGAGAAATCTAGTATGCGACATAAGCAGTACGTCTGAATCAGTATGGATGAGATGGTAGGCAAACAGTACCCAGATAACATAGTACATTCCGTGAAATTCCAAAGTTTGCAACACATAGATGCTACGCTATCCCACACGGCCAGGTGAAGAGGATCACGTGCTCGGACGTTTTTGTCAAGATGCCAGAGGACATGCCTTCTTTATAAATTTAAGTAGAGAACAATGGCCATTTACATAGGTTGACTCAATTTTTTTTTCCCCCATTGATAAACTATCGCAGTGGTACAGTACATACTGCATTATCAGTTGACTTGTAGGTTTGTAACGAAACTCAGTATGTACTGTGTAACTAAGCAATTTCAGAAGCACCTATGAAATAGCCGTTTCTATGAGCCAAAACATTACGGGAATGGTCCGAGATTCAGTTTTGATGCGCACATGCCCATTGTAGATGCTTTTGCCGGTGGACAGCGTTTAGCATGGAGAGACCGCCACACAGCAGGACCCTATGAGTCTTGGTTGGCCAACACTCTGTAGTTTGTTTATGGTTCTCCCTTCCTTGAACAGCTGTCTGCTGGATCTCACCATGGCTGACTGAGCACCCCACAAGCCTTGCAATTTTGATAATTCTCTGACCCTATTGTTTGGCTGTGATTTGACCCATTTTGTCTTCATCCCTGCCCATTTTTTTCTTTAACACATCACCAATGAATACTGAATGTTTGCTCACCATCAGCAGCTACCCAGTTATTTTTTTTCCAAGGGCCAAACTCTGTCAACAACACAAAGCCAGAGGTCCGTTGTTGTTCCATTGTGCCAGTTTAAGTTGATAAAATTTGCTGGGGAGGAGGTTGAATGGAATGTCATTTTCCTTGAGAGGGACCCCTGATTTTTTTGTGTGATGGTAGCACAAGCTTAGCTTAAAAACATTAATGCATGTTACTGCTCTCTGACCATGCTGGATTTTTATTCCCTTTGTTCCAGGGTGATGGAAGAGCACCGCCAGGCCAGGAGTGAAGCGGAGTGCACGCTCTACAGCACAGAAAGGAGAAAGACTCCCATGCTTGTTCATCGCAGCCCAAGAGTAAGTCTGTGCCTGGTGTGCAGGCTGGTCTCTATGTTTTGATTGGCATGACTGTTGTCACTAATTTTATGGAACCATTGATTGCATTTGAGTCAGTAAGACATAAAGAATGTAACATTTCATGATGGTTATTTATCAGTAGAAGTCAGTGTGTGAGAAACAACAAAATTATGTTTCCCTGTTCCAATAGTCTACACACCCATCTTGAAATTGCAGGTTTTCGTGATGTAAGCCCAGAACTCAATTCATGTTAGACATACTTCTGACTAATACAGTAAAACCTTGGATTGAAAACATCATTCGTTCTGGAAATGTGCACTCGTATATCAAAGCGAATTTTCCATTAAGAAATAATGGAAACTCGGATGATTCTTTCCACAACCCAAAAATATTTATATAAAAATGATTAATACAAAATAAACTAAAAATGCATAAAGCAAATTAACCTGTGCTTTACCTTTGAAAAGAATCGTGGATGGTGTGAGGGAGACGAAAGAGGGGAGAAGAGGAGGGTTATTTTGTAGGACTTTCAACTATAACTTTCAGTATAACGAATGGAATCACTGCTGTCTGTCGGCTCACTGGAATCTTTTTCTTTTTGTGCGACTTTGATAAGGAACCTATCCACTGACAGCTACTTTTGCCTCCTTTTTGATTTCGCAGAAATATGTATGTTGCAGTGTTGTTAAACGGATTCACGCTCACACTTCTATGCCCTTATTTGGGTGGTGCTTTTCTATTACATTTTGATTATATGAGTGAGGCACGCTGACTGGGACAGAGCATGGGAAACTATTACCCACAATCCCGCATCGAGGGGGGGGAGGGGGAGCCATCTGCTCAGTTGTGATTATGTGACACTAGACAGACAAAGCATATACGTAATACTCGTATTGCAAGACGTCGCTCGTCTATCATTTATAGATTAAAATTTGTTAAATTTTTGCTCTTCTTCCAAAACACTCGCAAACGAAGTTACTCGCAAACCGAGGTTTTACTGTATTGTAGAACAGAAATTCTCTTTTCACCTCCTCTCATGCTTTTCATGAATCTCTTGCCAGTTCCAGCCCTAGAGAACTGAAGTACATGGCTTTTGTTCCCACTGAACCTTTCAGCTAGCTTTGCTTGAGCTTCTTGAATGAAAGCCATTGTGCAGACGGTTGAGATGGTTAATTTAATCCCTGATTAATTAAGGATTTTGTAGCATCTGATAATGTGTTAAGAAATTGTACATTTTCCCTGAATTATAGCTCCATATAATTAAAACCAGCTCTTTCTGTGTTTCCTGACTCATTGGAAACAGTACTTGTTCTCTCTCGTTTTGTTCAGTACTAAGTCATGTCCCTCTGGGTGTCCTCTTCCTGTTCCCCAGAATGAGCAGCAGGGCCCGGGCCTACGCTCCCTGCGCCGGACTCGTCGGCAGCAGCAGCGACACACCTACCAGACCCGTTCTGCCCGGGAGCGCCGGCCAGTTCAGAGGACCCAGAGGACAGACGGCCAGCAGAGCGCTGACAGCCAGGGGGAGCTTGACAGTGAGGATGAGGTATCGGTCCAGGCTAATGCACTCAGGCTTCAGATGGGCTGCAAAGGGTGCCTCCTGCTTCTGGTTGTGTTCCAGATTGTGAATTCACTCTCTGTGTCCCTCAGAAACACTGGTCCCTGATCAGTGATCTGCAAGGAAGGATTTTACCTAATTGAAGTACTTGCAGTACGTTTCTTTTATCAACCTTGCTTTGCGGAGTAGATTTAAGCGCTGTTGACATTGTGTTGTCCTCCACTATGTGATGTCTTTCCTGTGAACAGCTGGAAGAGCAGGTAGAGGTCAGTGAGCCTTCCTCAGAGGGGGAGGCCCAGTGGCAAAGTGACAGCAGTTCCAGGTCAGCCCCCTCACCGCCCACTGTACACTGTATGAATTCGTCACCTCAACTGACTGGAAATGTAGCCGTTTCTGACGTGTGTCTTGTTTCACAGCGACGACTCCAGCGAGTACTCTGATTGGACCGCAGACGCTGGGATTAACCTGCAACCACCCAAGCGGCCAACCAGAAGGCCAGCCCGCCACCCAGGCAGCAGCAGCTCGGAGGATGAGAGAGAAGGAGATGGAGAGGACAGAAGGAGGCAAACAGAAAAAAGGAAGAAATCCAAGCAGAGCAAGCAGAAAGTAAGGAGCTGCATCCTGTTGCATCTTACTTGCACTACCTGGTGGGGATTTGGAAGGGAGCAGAACATGGACCATCTAGGGATCCCTGAGGACTGGATCGGGAAACACTGGTGTACACTCTATAAAAAGCACAGATTCCAGTCATGGGTTAAAATCATCTTCAAAATGAAAAGAAGCCCAAATGCACTACCTAATTAGACTTTAATTTCCAAATTAAATGGTGCAACTAGATATAGAGACAGTGCTCATAGTAAGTCTTGGGATGCGTGCTTAATTCAGTAAACATATTGTAAATTTTCTATGTTTCATAACAGAAATCCATTACTTTGTTTGTTTGTTTTACTATATATCACATACAATTAACCAGTAGTTTTTGGGGAAAGCATTCATTTCAAGTAGGAATAAATTGAAACCTAAATTATTGTTCTAGAAAAGCTTTTCTGAGTTAAACAGTGCATTGACAAGCATGTTTGGTGTTTTATGTTGTTGCAAAGATGTTATTACTTAAAAAGTACTCAAACATTTGTGTTTAGTGTCCCTTTGAGAGCCAATGACTGCAATTAAAATTAGTGGGAAAATAGCAAGAACTGAACTAGTCAGTCAAAAAAAACTGACATCTAATAAAAAGAAAATAGCAATGTAGAAGGTATGTGCAGATACGTTTGTTAAACATTGCTTGCCAATGGACTTTTGATATGGAACAAATAAATTTGCAGCAGTTTTATAGAATTGAGTTGGACATTCTATGAGCGATGTATATAGGGCTAAGCCAGCAGCAGGGTATTTTACGGCAGCTCTACAGCAAGTGCTGCTTCCAGCATTCTTCTCCGACAGCCTCTCATCCTTTCCCCATGTCCTTGTTGCTTTATGGGCTTACAAGCTCAGTACTTTGGCTTGACTGACTTCTGTTTCCCACAAGCAGAAATCCAACTCATCACTGTCGTTGGCTGGTCATGATGCTGAGGAGTGGCTTCCAACGGCCTGGATCATGGAGACCATCCCTAGACGCTCCCCTTTTGTTCCCCAAATGGGAGATGAGGTGAGGTACCCAGCTGCTCACAAGTACAATGGTACCTCAGAACACAAACTTAACTCATTCCAGAAGGCTGGTCGAGTTGCGATTTGGTCGAGGTCCAAGTCGATTCCATTCTACAGCCCCAAATGATAGTAATGACAGAAAAGGGCAACCTCGGAGATTCAATGTTGTTAGCATGATAATTCATGTTGGATCTTTTTCAAACACCCCAGGAAGTTTGTATGTCTCTGGGTCTGGAAATCGAATTTTGAGGTAAATTGCATCAAATTTGAAGCAGTGTTGGTTAGTGCGAGCAAGAGACAGAAGATACTTAATTTCAGTAGTACAATAACTCTAAAAGCATTTGGATATTACTACCACTCGTCAAAATAATATACAAATGAAGATCTACACCTGATTTCATTTTGAGACGTAGCAGTATATATCACTATATCAAGCACAGCTGCAACGGACACTTAATCTTGTGAATAGAGCAGCACTAAAAGTATTTCAAGTTCTTTTTAAAATGTATCAGGAACACAGTAGGTGGTGGTGATACAATCACTATTCTTCAAGGTGGTGATTTTAATTTCACCCTAAGAATTGGGGGGG
>JABFDZ020000042.1:2278560-2295397 GCA_019775955.2 Pollimyrus isidori
TAAGCCATTCAAATAAAGAGCCCAATCAGCAGATGGCGTGCGGGTGCGGTTTTAAAAATTGGTCAAAAACGTTGGTGTGGATGGATGGCGGACGGATGATGAGTTTTGTGATGCGGTTGCGGATGAAATAATAGCCCATCCGCACATCTCTATTAGCAACTGACATGTGTGAGTTTGGCACGGTGCCATCATGAATGAGTAAGTGTGTGCAGAAACTTACTTTCATGTCACAATGTCTCCTTCATTGGATTAATCATCCATCCATTCATTTATTTGTGTGCGTTTATCTTACATCACCTGTATTTATGTTTTAGTTTCAGCATGTTTGTTTGCATAATTTATGTATTTTAATTTTGGCCAAAAAATAAATCTTAAGTATTCACTTATTTTTAACGTGCCTTTGTTTGCCAGTTTTAAATGAGTCTAAAAGCATCACACACATGTCTGGTTACCTGCATGCTGCTGCGTGGTTTTTGCTGATATTAATCTTTTGGTTTCTTCTGTTTTCAGCTGATCTACTTCCGGCAGGGCCACCAAGCCTATGTCCGCGCCGTACGCAAGGGCCGCTCTTACAGCATCAATATCCAGAAGCAGCCCTGGAATAAGCTGGACCTCAGGGTAAGCAAGACCATCCCGTTCAGCGTAACAGGCTGATAGTTCTCTGACTTTCGGGTAAACGTGAGACCATTTCTCAGCTCCTCACAATATACACCTCAATTTTATATAAAAAAAAATCTAAAATGGTGCTGCCGCGATTAGTCTATTGTCGATGACGTCGACGCTGAAAATATTTCAATATCATTAATATTTTAAATTGACGCATCACTATTATATTATCACTAAACAAAATGGTGGTTTTGCACTGTGCAAAGTGCGATGGCGTATTATGGCACCATCCATTAGCACCTGAAGAGAGAACACATTTATTTATTCAGTTTATTCAGATTACTAATTTTTAGGCATCACAATACACATCTCACTAACACTTTTAGGCATACTACTAATCTTCTTATCGAACTGTGGGCGAAAATTGTTGGTATAGTGCCGAAAAATTGGCATATGTTATCTAAAACTTTTCAATGGCATACAGTTTGTCAGAATTAACTTGACTGTTTTTAAGTTATTTTTTTCTCTGGAGTGCCCAATCAACAAATAGTCAATATATTAATATATAGAAAATTATTCGTTAGTGGCAGCCCTAATCTAAATTAGCCAAAGTCAAGCATTTTGTTAGTTTAGTTTTGGTTATAATTACAATTAGGGGTTATGCCAATAAAAATGATTAAAGAGTTCCCACGATGACAGGAATATTTCAACTATGTCTGTCTGTGGGGGGGATCCTCCCCAGGACCAGGAATCTGTAAAGGTTGTGGGAATGAAGTATGAGGTTGGCCCCCCCACGCTCTGCTGCCTCAAATTGGCCTTCCTGGACCCCATCTCAGGCAAGATGACTGGCGAGTCCTTCTCCCTCAAGTGAGTTTTTTCAAAAATGTATATTTGATTAGTATTGTCCTTTTTTTATTATGAAGGTCCTAATTCAAACTAAAGGCTTAAACATTTATAGCTGCTAAGTGATAATCCGGCTGTAACACTTTAGCTTGTCAAACATTTATCTTTTCCCAATAGAAATGTGTTGAAAGATAAATGTGCAGAAAGTGCTTGTTCTGTCTTTTGGCTGAAATCTCTTGTGGAATCTTCAGAGCACAGACTTCATTGATTTATGACGTGCATGCCAGTTGAGAATTATGGAAAATTGAAGAAATCCTTAATTACAAAAACAAAGCTAATTAGCATGAACCTGAATATCCATGTATTGACTATTTCTTTAAAACTCCTAATGTCTTACCTGACGTCTCATTTAATGTAGCTACTTAGTCACAAACAGGTGAAGCGTGCCTCTTATTTCATTGTCATCCTTTTTCAGGTACCATGACATGCCTGATGTCATTGATTTCTTGGTGCTACAGCAATTCTACAATGAAGCCAAGGAGCGTAACTGGCAGTCAGGTGAGGCCCCCACTGCCCCGAATGCCCCTGCGGAGGCGATGTCGGGAGGGCCGCAGTTTAATTTCTTTTTCTCCCGAAAGGTATCCGTTTCCGCAGCATCATCGATGATGCCTGGTGGTTTGGCGCCGTGGAGAGTCAGCAGCCCTTCCAGCCTGAATACCCAGATAGCCTGTTCCAGTGCTATGCAGTACGGTAGGTAGAGCAGTGTCTCACTTCCACTAACCTGATGCCAAGGGGCCCGGCCCTGGACGCGTGATCTCCTGTGTTTGCATTCAGACTTTTAGATACTTGTTAAAAAATAATCACTGAATTAGTATTCTGAGAGAAGCTAGTTGTTGGCATGAAAAATGTTTTGCAGCGGCCGAGAGCCATGAATAAACCCTTTTCCGTCGTTGCTTATAATTTTACATGATTTAACTGAAACTAACTTGTCACACAGTTTAAGATCTCATCCTTTCAGCTGAAAGGCCAGGCATTGCCTTAAAATGATGGCGAGAATGATCTTGTGTACATCTTACTGGGGATTAAAGCACTGCTTCGCCATTTTGTTCTTTTCAGGTGGGACAATGGTGAAAGGGAAAAGATGAGTCCCTGGGACATGGAGCCCATTCCGGATGAAGGTTGGGATGTTGGGCACGCATGTGGAACCCTTAACACGATTATAAGCCATTATAACACACTTCCTAAGGTTTCATTTACATATCCCGAATGCGTGAACTTTTTTTACAGCTGATAAAATTTTTGCCTTGTCTTCCATGTACGTTACAATTGCTTTCATATGTTGTTGCTGTGACTTAATTTTTTATATGTAATGCTTGATGTATGAAGTGAGAATGACTATCACTTGCCCCTCCTTGAAACAGATTGTACTGTAGATGAACCTGCGATTAAATATGTTATTATAAAAAAAGAAGTCTTTACATAGTAGCCGTTTTTAGTTGCTGAGTAAATGGGTGTTTTCAATTATGCGTCTTTACATCAGTTTATAAATGTACGTACAGTGTTTTTAATAGTTTTCCGTTAAACCTGCGGCGGCTGAACGCTGGCTGACCTTCGCCTCTCCCTGCACAGCTGCGTTCCCTGAGGAGGTGGGTGACGGGGTTCCTGTTACTGAGGAGGAGCTTAAAGCCCTGCTGTACGCCCCCCAGGAAGGGGAGTGGGGCTCCTACACTCAGGACGAGGAGTGCGAGAGGGTGATCCAGGCCATCGATCACCTCCTCACCCTGGGTAACCCGTTCTTCGCTTTTTCCTACCACTTTTGTCTTAATTTTGAGAGGATATTTATTAATATTCTTTATCTGTAAATGTGGTTGTGTATACAGTATTAGTTCATTTCCATGGCAGCCTGGTGCAAAGGGCTTGGTCTTAAATTGGTGTGAAGGAACAAATGGAAGAAGTTTGTCCTCCGGTGTGTCTCCTTATTTGAATACGCGCATTTTAATCTGACATGATTGTAGATGAATTTCTGTGTGATTTTGTTCCCCCCACTTGCTCTCAGATATTGCTAAAGCTTTCTCCTCCCCTGTGGACCTGAGGGATTACCCACTCTACTGCACCGTGGTGGCCTACCCCACTGACTTTAGCACTATTCGTAAACGGTTGGAGAACCGTTTCTACAGGCAAGTACTGCCATTATGGCTGCTGCCCTGCATCCCAGCTGTCTCCCACCAGACCAATTCCACCCTAACTGGTGGGGTAGCCCTTAGCTCTTTACTGATCTCAGAGACCATGTAGGCAGTACTCACAAACCTAGGTAAATATAATCATATAATAGTTAATATATGTTGCTCTGATATACTTAATCTTGAATAAATCTATAATCCAGCAACCATGATTTAAACCAGTCTGTATCAAAATAATTTTCCTTTCGTACTTGAACTATAAAACATAATCAGCATGTACATTGACACTCTAAATGATTATATGTGGATATTCTCAGTTTCAAAGAGCTCTTTATTTATGCGGCTTGACAGATTTTTTTTATTGAAAGAATTGCACAATTAAGTAAATTAGCGATATGTGTCAGATTGTCCTGTGTTTCTTGAGACAAATGGCATTTCATAGATTATGTTTTTGAGCTTCACGATGCATTCTGAATCTGCAATGCAGACTTAAAGACTTCTGCGTAGTGTCTACACTGTAGGGAGCCATGTACCCTACCCTACTCGGCCACCTACGCCGTAGTCTGGCACGCACCCTGCCTGGGATCAGGCTGTGGTGTAGGGTACACAGCTACCTCTGATGTAAGTTCTATGGGGAAGTATAAAGCAGCCTTTAGACGGCTGCTAATCTTTTAAAAGTTGCTTATAGTGTATGGATATGTGTGTGTGCCATGTGAAGGACTGCAGTCTCTGTGATGGATGGGGGGAAAACAGCCACAGAAAGAGGGCATAGGCTCTGGTGGAGAACAAGGAACAGATAAAATGCCAGTGTACGTGTGTATTTTGCGCTACTTGAGATACTCAGCCCTCTTCCTGTGTCTAATGGTGTGGTGATGGGATCCTTTGGCAAGGCCCGGCGTGTTCCAGGGACACTGGTGTTGTCCACGCTATGATCCTCCCTGTTGGACACAAAGAAATCCAGCTTGGTTAGACGATGTTCCTGCCGGTCATGCTAATGAAAAATGCAGCATAAATAGGAAATTTTCATTTGCAGTGCAGTGATCTTTGTGCTCTTCCCTGCAGGCGGATCTCGGCACTCATGTGGGAGGTTCGCTATATTGAGCACAATGCACGCACTTTCAATGAACCCCAGAGCCCCATTGTCTCAGCAGCCAAGGTGGTGACTGACGTCTTACTGCGTTTCATTGGGTATGACACCTGTTGTCTACGTTTACTACACTTACTATTCTCAAATTATTTTTGAAGATCCCCCTGTATAGCTGGTAGTTTTATGCATCGGTACACATTGTTCTGTTTGGGTTTTTATAGATGCATCGAACAGTCGCCTTCCTGAATTGTTGACCTTGTTTTGACCTTTAATTTCATTGTTTCATATGTATCAGAGATCAGAGCTGTACTGACATCCTGGAGCTATACCACAAGGTCAAAACTGAGGTTAGCAGTGCTGCAGAGGAGGAGGTGAGCGAAGGGTAACTTACAGTTTTGGGTGACGTTGATAGTGCTGATTGGACTGAGTGGGATATTATGTGCTTTTTTTTGTCTTTGGTCCATTATTTGGAAGTCTAATTTATATTTACATCTCTATATTTACAAGTATTCAGGCAGTGCCCAGGTTACAAGGGAGATACAATCATTAAGTCTGTTTTTCAGTCGAATTTGTAGGTATGTCATAAAAACAATACCGTAGTAATAAAAGTAACTACATACAGTACTGTACCTTGAGCTATATCTAGCAACATTGACTAGTGTCACAAAATAGTGGGTGTGTCATTACGAACCATTGTATTTAAGATTTTTTTTATGTAATTGGCTTAATGGCAGTGCATTCATAAATATGAACTGTCCATAAGTCAGGCATTCCTAACCTGGGAACTTCTGTACTACAGGTTGACATTTTTTGTAGTTCTTGGTGTGATGGTTTCCTGTTTCAAAAGCATATAAAACATATACTCTACTTTTTTATTATTATGAAACCTTTCATGAACTGTAATGGTAAACTAATGTCAGTGTAACTGTGTTCCCAAACTGGGATTACGTATGGTGGGGCTATTCAACTCTCGATTCCAAATCCTTGTTTTCAGTTCTGCCAGGTAGTTAGTTTAATAATTACTGATTCTGATTGGTCAGAGGCTTCACACCTGGCTCACAGGTGAAGGAAGGCTGGAAAATCAGCAGGGCTCGGCCCTTGAGGACCGTGAGTTGAATAGCCCTGACGTATGGTTTTTGGATCAATCTGCCACCAACACAGACTCTTTTTCATTAGTCTGACCATTCAAACTATTTGAAGGATCTTTTTTCAAATTTTGCAGACACATTCTGTGTTTGACAAACTGGAACTTACCAAATTTTGAGACAATTTACCCCGAAATTGAAGCAATGCCCCTTTGTGGCAACAAAGGGAAGACTGATAGCAGAACATGCTTGACCTTGTGAACAAAGATAACTCTATTTGATCTTTTGATCATCTTACTGCTTCATAAAAACATATGCATGAAAAACTATACCTGATACAGACGAGATAAATCACCTAAAAATGAAGCGTCAGCTCTAGGTGTCAGCAGGGGACTGAGAAGGAGGCCGCGAAAGCCGTCTTGTGAACACAGTAAACCTGACAGTACAATATTGCTAAAAATTCCCAAGATCATTGTACTGGTCAGTGATTTTTAAACTGTGGCGCCCACAATCATTTTCAGAATATTTTAAAATAGTTTGCATATTATTCTTTACCAGTGCCCCAGTTTGGTAAATTTTATTGGCGGCAGGCCGGTAGCCAGTCAGCATAATTATTTTAATAAAGCTTTTTTGGAGTTGCTGATCGAACGGTGGACTAGTGATTTGTAGTTATTATAGATTTCAAATTTGCGTTGGTTTTTATTTGGTTTTCCATTTTATTCAGTTTTACTTGTTTCACTTTCTTTTAAGAATGTACAAATACTTCTACTTTCATCTTTATCTTATGAACATTTTTAGTTTCAATATTAACGTTAATTTTCAGTACCATGTTTTGATATCACACTGGAAGTAACTTGCTTGCTTTCACCCTGCGCAAGAAACGGCTAAGGAGAAAGTGTGAAGCATTTTGTTTTCCTGCCTTACATTCCTTCCAATTTTAAGATAATAGAATGGTAAAACAGTCATGCAGAATTTAGGAGGGTTTTTTGTATAATACCTGAAGAGCTGTACTATTATTTATATAGGTCAGAATCATGCAGCATGTCAAACTGGCCAGTGCCCTATTTCCATCCATTTCCTGACTAACCATAGTAGTAATTAGATGTTTCTGCATTAATGTTTTTTATTTAGACACTTTCAAAGCATTCTAATTTTTTGGAGATGTTTTTTGGCAGGATGCAGAGTTAGAAGTAGATTCAGACACTCCTGGGACCTCAACTGGACAGAGGACCAGTAGATCTGTTGTAAAGGTTGGATTAATATTTCACATTTATCCTCTGATTCCATGTATTTATGCCGTTTGAGGAATTTAGCCTGCGGTAAATTAATGTAGTTTGAATACACTAAGCCCCTTGGATAAGACTGGGATAAAAGTTCATCAATCGACTTATCCTTAAACATAGCTGTTTGAGAAACATTTTAGTGATTGAAATGCTATTTTACAGCAAGGGTAAGAAAAGGTTTTCATATATTTCATCTTGTGTCACTTCTGTTCAGGATCAGACCCAGCTTCCGTCCAAGAAACGAGGGGTGGAGCTGGATGTTCATGCCTGGCATGCGCAGTGTCGCGATCTGCTTCGTCAGATGCTGGAGAGTCCTGAATCTGAGCCATTCCGTCAACCCGTTGACCTCTTCGCTTACCCGGTATCTCTCATCGGCTTTGTTTTGGGCGCTTATCCACCGCACCAGGTACCATGCTTTTGGTATCAAAAGTATCAAAAATGTGGTACTTCAAGCTATTGGTTTTCTTACTGGCATAAAAACTGGTTCCAGTGCTGGATGATTTCGCAACATGAGGTGGGGTGTTTTGTTCTGAATTGGAAAAATGGCTATAGTATATTATAGGGCTGGATGTCTGTGATATTAATACCAACATCACATGATCACTCCATTGTGATCTGTTTTCTGTATCTGTTTTTACAATCAGATCACTTTTTTTTTTTTTAACTGGTTTATCGTTGTTTACTTGGGGTGTAATATTACAACATTATGAGATTTCTCGTCAAAGTGAAAAGCGGCCTTGCAAAGGTGCTGCAAATCAGCTGCCATAAGCATGTTGGCAGCTAATGAAATTACCATAATAGATGCCCTAGACGCTTTAAAATGAATTGTGTGGCAGCATTTTGGTTTCCCCTTGGAAAATATAAACGGTGAAAGGGTGACGGACAGAAGTCGAACCATCTGTAAGCATTGTAGGAAAATAATGCCATATACAGCGGCTAACACTACTGCTACGCAAAGCCATTTGCAGCACCATCATAGCTCTTTGCTTAAATCCACTGCACTGGTGAAGAAAACGTTAAAAGGCCAGACAACGTTTACAGATGTTTGCATCCCAGCTTTCACAGTCAAGTGCTAGAGCCACGGCAATAACGAAAGATATCTGCGTTTTCATTGCAGCCGACATGAGACCAGATTCTGTAGTAGAAAATCTGGGGTTTCGCCATCTCTTCAAAGCATTTCACCATACGTCTGCATTATTTAGCATTTTTCGTCTTTGAAATGTATCAATTAAAATGCTGCTTTCCAGTAATATATTTCCTCTTTGAAGTTTTCCTTAACATTGTTAAAATATCGTCCCGTTTCATCTCATGAGTATATTGTTACACCCCTATTGTTTACTTTGTTTGTAACTTTTTCAAGGTTGCAGATGTATTGTGTTTAGAGACAAGCTACTTGCATAACCAATTGCAAGAGAAAGTGTTTTAAGTCACACCGCAAAGTACCAAAGAAGTACCCCAGCTAGTCTGGCACTTTTGGAACAGGAACTTTTCTACTGGCACTTGACCTGAAGGCAATGGAAAGGGAAAGTACCAGAAGTATGGTATTTGGTGCGGTGGAAAAGCACTCTTTGTTTTACTTTGGAGTCCTGTGTCTCTGGCGTTCTTTGAACATACTTTGAGCAAGTGTACCTCATTCTTTGGTAGACTGTCCCACCATGACTGCCCCAGCATGATTATGAAAAAATTACAAGTGATAACATATTACTGATTTTTTTAAATTTTGTCAGTTTTAATTTTTAATAGGCTGTATCCCTTCACATCTCTGCTAGGATTACCGAGACATCATCGACACGCCAATGGACCTGGGCACCGTGACAGAGACATTGGCTGTTGGGAATTATGAGAATCCAATGGAGTTTTGCAAAGATGTCCGGCTCATCTTCAGCAACTCAAAGGCTTACACGCCTAACAAAAAGTCACGGGTTAGAAAGTTCAAGATGTTCAAGCCTGATCTCTTTTTCATGTATTCCCTCATTATAGTTCTCTTGAAATCCCACCCCCCTTTCCAAATTATGTGCCATAATAAAAATGGTTTTCTATTATTCATTGTGGCAATGAAGTAATTGATAAATATATCATGATGTATTACAAGCAAGTGCCACTGGTGCTATGTGGCAGCTTTATATAGTGTTTTCGGCCAATGTTAGAAGTTCATGGTTTGACCTTGATTTCTTTCCAGATATACAGCATGACTCTGAGACTGTCGGTATTCTTTGAGGCCCAGATCATCCCCATTATCTCTGACTACAAGTCAGCCGTGCAGAGCCAGAGGCGGAGTCGGCAGAGGTTGAATTATCGCAAACGTCTGCGCAGCAGCAGCAGTTCTCCTTCTGCCAGTAGACCTTCCAGGTACCCCTGCTGTGCAGTCTACTCGTATGAGCTCTGTCCATCTTTGCCATTGGTCCTTGCCCAGAATCTCTGTAAAACACCATTTTGTAATGTCATTCTATGACATGTAGTAAAGGTGCAACGTAGCATTCAGGTATGACTAGCGGGTTTAGATCCAGGATGTTAGATCCAACCTAAGAAAAATGTGAGATGGTATAACTGGGTGTCATCTTGACTTACTTTCATTAATCAGCAAACGGATGTGTTTAGTTTGCCTTCATCTGAAATTTTGATACTTTCTTGCCTTTGTCCAGTCCAAAAGGGAAACAAAAGCCAGGAAAGACAAATTCAAAATCTTCTGCAAAATCTTCTGTTTCTTTGGCAAAGAGTGCTTCCAGAAAATCATCTCAAGGTAGGAAACAGAATAAACCGTGGTACAGCTGTTCGTTGCTGACAATATAGCATAGTTATTGCACAAACCAGTAACATTTATCAGTATCACATGTTGCGCTACACTATGACATCAGTAGCTCCATTATAATCTTTGGGATCACCATCATGTAGTTCATCATTGACCGAAACATCATCATGCGGTGCGCGAGTAAACATTAAAAGGAAACAGGTTGTAGTAACGTGGCCACTAATATGCTGTGGTCCTGGGGGGTTGTCAAGATTTTCTTTCTGTCTTTTCAGACTTGGATTCAAGTTCAGTATCTGTGGTAGATGAAAATGATGAGGACGACCAGCCATCATCTAGCTCGAGGTTGGGGAGTCAACAAAGTGGTGCCGTAGTTGACAGGGTGACACGGAGCAGAGCCACACCTGTTAAAACCTCAGGTACCAGAGATGCATTTGCTATAGGCCATACATTTTTTATATATCTGTATTATATCATTTTAAATGTCAAGTCGTGCCATGTGCTCTATTGATTTACTTTGAAGATACTTATTATTTTTTTCTTTTGGCTCTGTGTTGGGTGTTTTTGGATAACATACGCAGAACCATCAAGTAACGGACCTCTGACTAATGGTGCTGGGCGGACCCTGAGCTCTGCCACACGGAAACGGCTTGGCCTTCGATCCGAGGAAGAAGCAGGGGGAACATCCAGCAGTTCCACGTCGTCCTCGTCTTCCTCTTCGTCCTCATCGTCGTCATCATCATCCTCGTCCTCCTCTTCGTCCTCTTCTGACAGCGGAAGCGGTTCTGAGTCCGACGTTGCCGATTTTGTTGACGGGGGAGACCATGACTATAGCAAAGCTCCACAGCTGCGCCGTCGGGGCAAGGCAAGGGGCAAGGTGGCGACCAACGGCACCAAGAAGAGAGCCGCCGATGAAATAGCAAGGGTGATGACGAAACGAGCAAGGCTAGAAAAGGAAAAGGAAGTGGAGCTGCAGGAAGAAGACGACGACTCAGTCGAGGAAGAGCCAGATGAGGAGGAAGAACCAGAAGAAGAGGAGGAACCAGAGGAAGAAAATTATGTAGACCAGAAAGGAAGGAAGTCACAAGGCAGTCAGCAGACAGGCCAGAGGAAGTCCGCTCGGGTCAACACACGAAATCAGGGCCGCCGGACAGTCCTATATAATGACGACTCTGAGGATGACAACCTAGCGACCAACGAAGACCCCCTGAACTTAGGCATGTCTCGCTCGGGCAGGATCCGTCGCATGACCGAGAAGGCCCGAGTCAGCCATTTGATGGGCTGGAACCACTAACAATCCAACGACTCCTTTGTTTTATCTGGCCGTATTCCCACCTGTTTGTTGTGATAAGACACTTTACCTTAAAAATGACTACATTTTATACTTCAGGGATTTTTTTTTCCAAATTCTGTATGCGTCTGTGTGCGTGCGTGCGTGTGTATGCAGGAGACTGTTTACGACTTCCAACTGGCAGTGGTGCTCTCAAATTCTTGCCAATGAAGCTCTCCGGCTCCTCAGAATTCCTTATCACAGTACAAACCCTAAGTCTCCCAAAAATCCGCCTTACTGCACTCCTGGGCCTTAACATGATGACTTCCTCATTCTCCCCTCAGTGCAGATCCCCAGCTTCATCAAGCTAGGGTCAGGGATACCAAAAAGCAATGGTCGCTCCAACCCCTGTTCCCCAGTTTGTGGCACAACAGTTGTAGTTGGTTTTCTTCTTGCTGGAACATGTAGCCTCTCCCCCTCTCTCTCTGCTGGTCTTGTACTTCCCCTGCTTGTCTGTCATATTTATGAATTTGTTGCTGTTACCAATGCTAAAATTGTTTGGTTACTGTTACAGTAGCTTGCCTGCTGTTCTTGGACAATGCAAGTGTCATTTTTCTTTCCCCCTGTTCTACCGGATTTGGTGCTTTTTCCAATTTTACCTCAAGCAATTTACTGATATTTCAGTTAGCAAATGAGAGTAAAAAGCTTTTTTTTCTCTCTTTTGCACATCTAAACAAAATGTATTTTTCCTCACAATTGTGTGCCACATTTATTTACATCCATTTGCCATCATGTAAACACTTGACAAGTCCCCAGGCAAGCATGGAAATGTTTGCGTATGAATATTAGCTCCAAGTCAGATTTTTATTTGTATTTTAATATATATAAATAAAAATCTGCTCTTGCCCTCTGACACTGGCATTAAACCCATGACTGTTCCTAAGCATGCAATGTCATACAACTAATGGAATAGACGCACCTGCTCTACTTGTCACATGGTGAATGGACACTTTTTACTATAGAAAAGATTTATTTTTTAAGCTATTGTATTATACATTTTGCAATCAGTTCCTACCGTGAAAATAATAATAATGAAAATGTTTGCACAATGTTATCAATTACATGTGGCAGCTGAAATACAGGGAAGATACCTGTCTGGACTCTGCAATGTCATCTTTATTTTATCAGATTATCTTCTCATTTAAGAAATTGGGTCACCTGTAACTACAGACTTTGGATGATGCCACTCTCCATAATGAATGGGACTAGGGTTTGCTTGCATCTGATCTGCACTTTGAATTAGGTCCCTAGCATTAAGAATGAAGAGCTCTGTATCTGCTGCATTCCCTCTGCAATGTGAGGGGCCAGCCACCATCAAATCTAGAATTGTCAGTCCTTCCAGCTTCTTCAATGAAGATGCCATGTCCTGTGAACCAGGGTTTTTCTCTTTCTGCCCTCGAAAACATGGTGCTTTCTGAATCACATCCAGTTTCACAAATCTTGTTCCAGCTCTTAAGGTCTCTCAGTAAGGTCTGATAAGACAGGTTTTCATACCTTTTCCCATTGACCAGTGGTATAACTATGTTGTTATTCTTCCTGTTATTCTTGGGATGGACAATCTGAAAATTTTCCTGTATAAGAACGTATCAGTATCACTGCTCCTTACGTCAACGGACATTAAGTTTGGGCCAATATTTTTATCCCTAACTTTTTTGATGGGAAAATGAACTTTCCTTGTGATATTCTCTGAGCATCAGACTTGCTGTGTGATAGTCCATTAATATTTGTGTGTCATTTTTAATACAATTGTTTTTTTGTGTTTTTTTTTTTTTTTTTTTAAATAAAGGAGCAAGAACGCCGTTCTCCAAATTAGGCAACTGTCATTTCTATGTTTCATCTTGTCTGTCTTCATCTGTTCTCTCTCATGCTCAAACAGTGTTGAAGTGCTCAGAGATTTATTCTCTAAACACTTCTGATATGCCAACAATACAGCGGTCCAGAAGAACCTGGAGTCTGTTTCTTGCCATCCCATTGCCATCAAAAAAGATAATGGTTACATAACTGGGCCCAGTGTAGTTATTATTATGGCTGCTCGTGTCAGGCAAGGTTTTCTGGGGGTGGGGTCTAGCATTGTTGATCGGCAATTGTTTTTTATCCTGATTATGAGTGTTGTTCTAATGAGTTTTGGCAGTGTTTTTGGAACTTAGTTATGTATCGTATGAGGATGTTTGTCGTTTTTTTTATTTTTTGTTTTGGCTGAGAAATGTGACCAAACTCGATGCAAATCTGTAAGTTTAAACAGTTTAAAGTACAAACTTGTTTTACACCTGAAAGATGTGTATTGAAAATATCATATAGTATATTAATTTTCCAGTATTTATGAGAAAATGTGGAGGAAAAAGGACCTATACCTTGTGGTGCTGTTAGTACACCATAGTATATTTATGCTAAGGTGTTACTGAAATAGGGATGAATACAAGAGTGAGGACTGAAGTTAACAGTATGCCGCAAACACTATAGGACTGCAGCTTTGCTGGTATAGTATGGGCTACTGCAGAATGTATGTGAGGCTGGGATGTATAAATGCAAAGCAGGCCTGCATGCTAGCATACTAATCTTTTTTTTTTTTGAAATTTTTTTTTCCCAGGGAGTTTGATTTTCTGTTGAAGGAAAGGAGGACATTTATTATGTGGATGGGAGAAATCAGGTACTTGTAGACTAAATACAGATGAAAACATTTTGCACTGGTGTGTTGGAAGTCCATTGTGTGGTTTCAGTAGCAAGTGGTCATGGTTTGTACTGCAACAATGTTGGATTAGCAAGTTTATGGTGTGTGTGCACAAATGTGCGTTTTGCTTACCTTGGTTTGTGTGAAACATCAAATTGAAATTTATCAGCCATTTTACTTGTTCCAGGTCATTTTACATCTCCCCATGTCTTTTAGTACATTGATCAAACAATATTTATTTGACTAAAACGTAAATAAAATATATGTAGGTGGCACTCAGGTTTTGAGTCTCATGAGTTTGGAATAAGAAGGCAAGATCTTTCTCAAATGAATCGCTAAGCATTTTTAAGTATGTATTGATACCATTACTTACACTAGCTTTCTTGCAGTTTGTTGGATTTTTTCTAAATTAATATGGATATATAGCATCATACTTGCACAGATGTCATTGAATGTCATGAATAAGCCATATGTAAGTTTAAGGCATTTACCATATTCAGCTTTTAGACAAAACAAAAGCTTAACTTTAGATTTCTGTTTAGTTCAGTTCAAAATTATTTGTAGTTTTCAGTCAGGGAATTCAGATTTTGGGCTGGTAATAAACACAGGCTTCGTTACTCTGTGTTGTTCTTCAGCTTTTCTTTGGAAAAACGGCTGTTGTCCTGATGCATAGAGATGTTGGCTGACCACAACGTTGTTCTGAATCATCCTCAGTGTTCCTACCATGCCAACCTTAGGAGGCACCTGAGGTGCGTTTGTGGATCTGTGGAGGAAGCCTCTCTGAATGTAAAATAACAAAGCATGATGGCACTAACTGTGTGGTTCTAATGGTAGATGTGGGATGAAATTGACTGCTTCTGGGCACACTTTGTTTTCCCTTTTTGTTACTTAATGGAATCTCAGAGTACCTACACCAAATTAGTTACAAGTGACTGAGGCAAGCCTCACTAATAGGAATAAAATTGGAAGCTCCACGTCAGATTTGCTGAACATTCCATGTTTAATATCCCCGCGTGATGGAGATCCAGATACGGGTGTTTATCACCTACAGTCTCCTCTTTGTGGAGGCAGTTTTGCTAGGCCAGTTGCTTAAGAAAAATGCAACATGCAGAAATGAGTAACACCCACTGTTTTCTCTTATGGACTGGTTTTCAGCAAGCAATAACTCCTCGATTATATAGATTGTCATACAGGTACTTGTCTTGTGTCTGGTTCATTTTTCTTCTGACCGTGTGCTTTTATTTATCTATTTATTTTCATAGTGACCTGTGAAAGAGGGTTTGTGCCAGGAAACACTAGTTTGCCAAACAGCCCGCATTGCCCATCTCTCAGGATGCTTTGTTAGAAAATAAGAGTTCAGGGATTTTTGTTCACGTGTCTTTATGGCAGACCAAATGTAATAGTTATGCAACAGGAGCTGTGGTTTTTAGTTAATTTTGTCTCAGTTTTTATGTAAGTTAAGACAGTGCAGGGGAAATGTACATTTTTGTAAAGTTTTTCATATTGATAGATTCTAATATAGTGATGAACTTTGTAGCTTGTTTCCATATTTACTGGTAGACTAATAAATTATAAAAATAAAAACTACCACTGAGCTGTCTTTTTTATTTATATGTTTATCTATACATTAAGAATCATATCAATGTCATTTTTAAATTTCACAATATTGGATATGCCACAAGATATGTCTCCAAGGTATAATTTCTGAGAAATATGGTTATAAGTTGAAATGGATAAATATATATTTTTGTGTTTGCTGGTCATGCTCCCCTTAGCAGCCATCGGATTTCATGTTTACGGCTTTTCCCTGAATTTTCTCTTTGTTTCAGTGAACCTATACTTTTGGTAACTGCTATCTGTAGTGTTATTCAGCATGTGTATCTCATACATCGTTGTTGATTTATAAACCTTTTTGTTGACTCTTCTGGGTGAGCTTGATCTATGACCTAGAAACACACCTTATTAGTTGGCCGTGTGCCTGCCTTATTAAGTAGAATAAGTTTCTGTAGCCAGGCAATGGCAGTTATTTAGGGATGTGATGAAGCTTTAAATGCAATGTGCATTGAAGGAACAAATGCAGTACACCTCATGCCGACGGTTTGTGATCAAGTTGATACAATTTGTATTTGTGGTCTTCTCTGAGTTATTGGCTGAGTAATATCCATAAATCTTGCCTGAAATAATTACAACAAAATCAGAACTAAGAATAAAATTATGTAAAATGTAGTAGACCAAGCTCATTGTTTCATGTCTGCAGGAAGAAAAGTAAACATACTGGCCTCCCTTACAGGGTGTCTTCTTCCTTCTATCCATCTATAGTTTGAGAATAAAGTTAATTGGATAAGGTATTGTGAGAAAACAAAGGATGTATCATGAAACAACTATGCTAGACATTTTGTTTAAAAAGAAGAAAAAAAAAATGTTATTGTGAGGATTGCAGGAATGGCACACCTAGTAAATTATTCCTAAGTCCCAGGTGTTTTCAGTGTGTCCTTCAGGTCCCCCCCCATAAAGCCTTTATTGAGTGTCATGTACCTAGAGCAGCTCTTGCAGGTGGTATCCTTGTGAAGAGCCAAAAGTCTGTTGATTTGATGAGTAGCAGTCCACGATCTAGGATGACTTTGAAATACAAACTCTACCTCCTAGCTGAAATTCTTGTTCTTTCATTTATTTTATACGACTCTTGCTTGAAAGTGAAAATAAGGATGTAGAATGACCAGGTTTTAGCCCCCACTATTCTACCAAGGACTAGCAGAGTATCCTCAACACTGCAGGCCATGGAAATATCAGGCTGAAAATCAAATTTTTGTACTTGCTGACTTGTATGAAGGTTCTTAAACTCAGACTATCCCTATAGGCAACTGGAGGATTTGGAGATACTGATTCTCATATCCATGCCCCCCCCCCCCCGTTTTTGGCGGGGGAACGGAGAGGGTGTGGGTTGTGGGAATAAATTGGAACTAAATTTTTTTGTTTTGTGAGGGGGGTGTGTTTTGGGAGGAGGGTGGT
>JABFDZ020000042.1:2295497-2309374 GCA_019775955.2 Pollimyrus isidori
TTCCGGCTTAAAAAAAAATTTTTGTTCTGGGTGACTTTTTTGAAGGTTCTTAAACAAACACTATCCCTTTTGGCAACTGGAGTTTTTGGTGTTAATTCTTGTCATTTCCTTGCCCCCCCCCCCCCCTTTTTTCCCCTTCACACTTACAGTATAAGATGATGGCAAAAATATTCAACTAAAATTTTTTGTTGAAGACAATGAGATAAATTGTAACACTTTGCTTGACAGGGCAAAAATAATATAGTATTATACTATTGTGTATTACCTACAAATAATCGTAATACTTGACAGGGCACAAAAACTTACTACTGAAGTACAAATCATGATGAAATGTACCTGCTACTAAAAGATGTCATGATTCATTAATGATGAACAAACACAACATTCACTTGTTATTTATGACTCGTTCCTGTAGATCACAAAGGTTTACAGAATTAAGATATAGTAACAAACATAGTAACTGCTTGAGATGAAACATGCATCATGATTCATTAATGATGAATGAACACAAGGTCAGTATGTAACTAAGACTTAGTTTGTGGTTAACACGCAAGTAACAGTATAATACTATACTATTTGTGCTTCGTCATGTAAAGTGTTGCCAAATTTATGATGCCAAAACTTATGGCAAAAGTACTAATGTCACAAAGTAAAAATGAGATAAAAATGTCAGGAAGAGACTTACTGTATCTGAAACTGCCCTAGGCAACGGTAATGTCTTTAGAGTTGTAGTTGCACTTGGTTGCATAGTGTTCACCTTACTGGCATCGAGGGTATAAAAAAGTAGTTCAGTCTCTAATGTCTGACTGTTAACATGGGTGCTCTTGTGGGAGAATTTTATTGTGGAGATTCCCTCCACGCTTGCTGAATGTTATTGGCAAGATTTAAAAATATTGCCAAAATAGTGTATAGTACTGTGTCATCTTTGGTTAATAAAAAAAAAACTAGACACAGCCCAAGTCTAGTCAGTGAAACGGTCTGCTTTAGGTGTGGGGGGGGGGGGACAAATAATTTGATCAATTTAATTTGAAAACAAGGCCTACTGCAAGCCATATGGACTGGTAATCATGGGGAAAGCCCCACAAACTGTAGGCACCACAAAATAAATTGAAACATATAGGCTAGTTTATTTTTCTTGTAACGTGTTTGAGAAGTTTTTTGTTATGAGCTAAACTGTGTAGAAATAAAAACATGTCAGTTGGTTTTCACTGGCCTGGTGCCTGTTCACATTTTTGAGAGAGGACACCTGACTATTCTTTACTCTGTTTCTGAAGATGAGTCATATGCCACCCTTTGTGTGACACTAAATATAGCACCTCTCATAGACCCATGGTCTGCAGGAGTATCCATGGAGGATGATTGCCTGCTGGGACTATTGCCTATTGATGATCCCCATCTGTGGAGGTGTTTGGTTCACCCATACTTTCATCACTACAAGCCTTTTATGTATTTTCCTTTACCTCTTATATAAACCACACCCCTTAAGGGGTATTTCCCTTAACGCTGTCTCCTGTATCGCCTGTGTTATAAACCTAAATTATTTTGGTGATAATGCAGACATTTTATCTCATGAATAAGACTGGCTCTGTTTTCAGTTACTACATTTTTTAGAATCAAAAGTTTGGACATACCTACCCAAAGAAAGGTTTATTTGTAATATTCCAAACCTTTTGAGAATAATAGAATGATCAAAATTGTAACATATATGGAATTAAGCACCAACCAAAAACAAAAGGGGGGGGGGGGGGTAACTGTGTGTTCAGAATCAGGAGGTTTCCGGTTCAAATCCCGTGGGCGGCAAAGTGATCCCACCTTCGGGCCCTTGAGCAAGGCCCTTAACCACAATTGCTCCAGGGACAGGCTGACCCTACTGTCCCCAGTATGTCAGTTTCATGAGGTGGCCTCATGGGATGCTTTTCCAGAAGTCCTACGAGAGTTCCCACATATATGTTGAGCCCTCATTGGCTGTTTTTCCTTCACACTCCTCCAAAACCATTTCTACTGTGGTAAGTAATATATCTGTTTTGTTTAAGCTGATCAGTAGGATATTGCATCTGTTACAATCATCTTCTAGGTACTTAGTTTTCCATTACATTTTGTCAGAAAGGTCTGCCCTCCTAATCCACTATGATACATCAAGCCATGTCCTGACCATGAAGTTTGCAGTTCATGACAAGGCAAATTTATAGGAGTGGTTTAGTAAGAGTAAAGATTTATTCTTCTGTTAGTGGTTAGGATACGAATACTTGGAACCGAAAAAAAAACGTAAATGTAAGCGAACGTCTATGTAAAATAGGGGGGAAAAAAATCCTCTGACATTGTGAGCAAACTTGCCAATGAGTCAATATTTGCTTGAATCGTGGTGAGAAAAGAAAGCAGTGAGCTGCCAATTGGGAGAGCTATATGACGCACATGCAACACTCCCATTCCGGCTTATGATGGGGTGTGGAAGTCTCTGGGGACTGAAGACTCCTTTGGTGGATGAAATGAAGAACAGACTGGATGAGCTGAGGGGCTACCAGGACATGGATGAAGGATCCCAAATAGATTTTGACTTTCAAGGTCCTGGCTTCTGTAATGCTGGCTATCAAGAGGAACTGTCTTCTGGGATGGGAGAGTTCTTTGGGCAGGTATCTCAGCTTTACATGGATCTAAGCAAGTTACGAGAGTTGTCGGAAGAGATTCATGGCAAGCAGGAGCAGATTCTGTGCAGCACTACAGCTGAGGAACTTTGTGGAGAAAAGCACCTTCTTGCTGAACTCAAAAGACGTTTGTCTCACCAGGCTAGGGACATCCAAGAGCGTTTGTCCCGCATGAAAGAGAAGGATTGGACTGGAACACTCTGGAAAGGTAGTGCAGAAGGCCGGATTAAGCAGTCCCAGTTCTACAGCCTGCTCCAACAGCACAATCAGGTTCTGAGCCAGCATTACACCTGGGAAATAGAGTACGCAGGACGCCTGAAGGAACAGATTGTAAGGCAGACACAGTTGGCTGGCCTGGAGCTGGATGAGGAAGAGATCCGACGCCTGACAGATAGTTTGCAGGTTCCCCAGCTAGTGGGCACTGACATCCCAGAACTTGAGGCCCTCAGGAATCTTGCACTTGTCCAGGAGAGGCATCAGCAGCTCTTGGCCCTGGAAGAGCAGATCAGTGAACTCCATGCTCTTTTTCTTGCTCTGGAAGTTATGGTGTGCCAACAGCACTTACAGATGGACCACATTGAGTACAACGTCCTACGCACTCTAGACTATGCGAGCGAGTCCTCCGAGAAACTGAAGAAGGCTCTTCGGTATCAGCACCAATCACGAGTAGCTGCTCTTGTTTCCTCTCTTCTGGGACTGTGTTTGTGCTGCGGGTGCTTGTGTTGTGCTTCCCCAAACTTGCCCTTTACCAAGTAACCAGGCTGTTGCTGTTATGTCCAAATAGGAAACCACTTTTACCAGCAAATTAACCATCAAAAAATAAGCTAAGTGAGTTTAAGTTTTTCGTTACATGACTGATATTTCAAAATTACCAAATAAACAATAAATGTTAATGTAATAATGAATATCTGTTGAGACAATGCTATAATAGATTAAATTTGCAGTTTAAATCAAAACAAATTTAAGTTGAAACAAAATGTGTGGTTAGTGCTGACATTTAGGCTGTTATTGGGCTCTTGGTTTTCAGCCATTTGTATACTTAGTATGTGACTCTTTTCTCATGTTCAAGAAAAGTCTTGTTTTGTTGTTAGAATGCAATTATAAATGTATTTATGCTATGTATAATGCTCATCATGATATATATTTGTAAATAAAATTGAGTAAGAGAAGTTGTTTACATAATTTTTGTTTCAAATGTCATACTTACGCACCCTGGAAAACACATATACACAAAAAAATTGTTTCAGTTGTATTTTTTTCCATATGGGTTTGTGCTGTAACTTGGATATGCTGCTATGTTACGTTCTTTCAGCTCAGTTTTGAAGCATTTTCTAGCAATATCGGTGGTGGAAATTAATCACAGCAAATTAATATTCCAGTCTTCCACATTCTCAGTTAAATTAAATTATACAGTATATTTATTGTCATTGTCATTGCAAATAAAAATATTGAAAGCCTATGTTTTGTTAATGATGGAAGGCCTTTATAATTCTATTCCAGATGGATTTCCAGTATGTTTGTATGTGCATATGTATTAATTGATGAAAGATCAGTTCGGTACTATTAAAATATAACACAAATTTAATGGAATGCAATCAAAAGCCTTTTCCTCCATGGGATTTCATGTGATATTTATTAAACTGAAAAAAATGGCTTTTTATGTTTGTGTGCTTATTTTAGAGTGTTTTCTGTGGTAAAGGATTTCTCCTTTCCATTGGGGAGTTACATTCGCAATTGTTACAGTTTTATTTATTTTATTTTAATTTTTTTCATATTTTTACAATAAATTACTTTCTTACTATTTACTAATTCAATATTAATTCTTTTTCATAATGTAGTTCTGAAGGGTCTTAATCATTACGTAAATACAATCCATCTACCGTAAACAGTCCCACATCTAATATAATGTTGCTCCAAGCCTACTCCATGAAACAGCGCACACGGGACGAGACACGCTATATATAAAATATCACCAAAGCCAATTGTCTGCTGGGTAAATGAATCATAAATCATTCTGACGTCACGAAGCACGGCCCCTGAACACGTGATGGTGACGTCATCAATGAGCGTAGGCGGAAGTATCTCGGCAAAACAAACACCAGGAAGAGGGTAGATCTTAAAGAAGATCTCAAAACGGAATTTAGATCTTACTGCAATTTAACCATTTTAGTGATAATTTTAAATATATTCTTGTAAATTACTTCCTCTGGATTTACAAACTTTCTTGAAAACATGTCAAATATGGAAAGTATCCTTTTCTTCCAAAAATACCGGATTGCGTTGAAGACTCCACTTGGCCTGGCATACACTTTGTCATAGTTAGACCCACATGCAGGTTGAACGTAATTATTAGAAATGTCATTTTCGATATGTATCATTATACTCTCTCTTTGAAGTGTCTGTACAAAAAAAAATATATATCCTAAAATCGGGAGTAGCTTGGCGTTCTGTGTAACTAAATTAAGTGATGTTCAGCTGGCTTTAAGCAGTTCCAGTCAGCTAAGTCCACTAGTTGGGCTATAGTTACCTATACTTGGAGTCGGTTGTTTGTCGCTGGAGTTTCAGGAAGTGATTGACTTTCTTAAGAATAAATAGATGGTTCTTAGAAGTGCGTTTGTTGTATTTTTAAATTAAAAAGCAGATAAGTTTAGTGGCTATATAGAAGCATTCCCTAAACTGTTGTTACTGTTATGAGTCGTGGGCTATGCCTGAAACATTGGAATCCTAATGTTCTTTCAGGATGTGTGTTGCCGTGAAATACTGAAATAGAATTGAAAGTAATTTATAGGTGTCGATAGCAAGATTTTAAAGGTAGCTAAAGCAGTCTCACCGGCTGCACCTCAGTAGCCGTAATGTTAAGCTTGAATACTACTTTGTAATCAACCACAACGAAACTTGTCCTATAATGGTAGTCACGTGGTTATGAGTGTAACGACGTTATAGTCTTTGTCTCTTAAGAAACGCTGTACAACATCCTCTTTCACTTCATTCACCTATGATGAATTAAAACTAATACTGTAAAAATTGTATTAGATCTTGCCACCACTGTCCCTTCCGCAATCTGTATTCCCCTCAATACCCATATGGAACTATTTGCTTAAATCTAATCTGCCATATAAAGCCATGCCTTTTCACAATGGGGATGTCTTAACCTAATGTCACAGAACATCTCTTCAATCTAAAGTTTGCTGCCAAAGAACTTGAGCGAAATGCCAAGAAATGTGACAAGGAGGAGAAAGCCGAGAAGGCCAAGGTGAAAAAGGTGAGTATTCTTAGTGTAACTCAGGCTTAATAGTTGCAATGTGTAACAACACAGAATCACACATGCTTAAGGATTAGGCCATCTAAGAATGACTGTATTGTAACTGATGTATGTAATTCCTATAATTTAGGCCATTCAGAAAGGAAATATGGAGGTGGCACGGATACATGCAGAGAACGCCATCCGGCAGAAGAATCAGTCTGTGAACTTCCTGAGGATGAGCGCCCGTGTAGATGCAGTGGCTGCCAGGGTCCAAACTGCAGTTACAATGAACAAGGTAGTAAATCCCACACATCCAGTGCACTAGCTCTTCATTGCTTACTTTAAAGGGTGTATGTTCTGTGATTGTTTTTTACAGCAGTAAGTCTTTTATCGAAACAATTAAGAACATGTATATTTGAATGTCAGCATTCAAAGAGCTGTATCAGCATTTTAGTTTATGAATGAATCAATATATAACCACCCATCTTGGTCAAGATCACAGGACCATTTTAGTTTTTATGGTCTAGTTGTTCTCAAAACTATATTAATAATTTATAATCAGATTTAAAGTAAAGATACACGGTGGGAGATTATCTACATAAGAAAGCACAACAAAACTTTCCTGCCTTTGATTTTCCATGAGTTAAGGTCTTCATTAGAAAACAAAAACAGTAAAGGTCAAAACATGTGCAAGATACTAAATTCTCATTGTCTTATGACGTTTTAAATCATTAAGTAGGTGTGGCGGATTGGTGTCACATATGTAACATATATTTGCGATGATGAATTGTGGTACAAATTTTTAATCGTGTAAATAAAAAATGATCCTCAAAATATCTAAAATGATCATTAGGCTGTCTCTTGCTTTTTCCTAGCTGTAAATCTACAAACTTTGGAAATTGACAGGTTTTGTCTGGTCCGCTTTGCAGGTCACTAAATCAATGGCCGGTGTTGTGAAAGGCATGGATGCTACACTGAAAAGCATGAACCTGGAGAAGGTAGGAATTATACATGTCTGTCTTGGTTGCATATTAAAAGGTCTGTAAGCATTGGATCACTGGAATTCTCTGCATTGTGCAGAATACTTATATTAAAAAAACTAACTTAATGTACTTATTATATTGCACACATTTTGCTTATTCCTACAATCTTTGCACTGACATGCACTTTTTATAGTGATCAGCCACACAAGCTCATTGAATATACTAATCAAATATGTATGTGAGCAAACTTGCCCAATAAAACTGTTTCTATTTCAGAAGGGAGACAGGTGATAAAACCTTGAATCCAAGGAACACACATTCGCTTTGCTGAACTCCTATGTGATTTTATAATCACTGCATGTGGGATTATAGAGCAGTATGGCCTGTGGAACGAGTGTCTGCTCTATTTCCTCTTCACCAGATCTCAGGCCTTATGGACAAGTTTGAGCGCCAGTTTGAAACACTGGATGTGCAGACCTCCCAGATGGAGGACACAATGAGCAACACGACAACACTCACAACTCCACAGGTATGGATGTCACTGGTTTGCTTCCATTATGACCAGCACAACAAAACCTATCAATGTCTACAGTTTTAAGCTTCTAAAATGTGTTCGTCCCTCATGGTGAATTTCATCATTGTCTTTCGTATCTCATTATAATTAAGAGGAGAGACACACTCTATTTTGTTAAGTACGGGTATATGTATTTCTTATTGTGAGACTAGCTGGCATTTGGTTTCCTAATGTTTAGTTCTGAGTATAACTTGTATTTGCACATATAAATGCTCATGAAATCATGGATATGAATTATGAGTTTCATGTGAAATTTGTCTTTCTCTGTGTTTAAGAACCAAGTGGACTCACTAATGCATGAGATGGCAGATGAAGCGGGGTAAGACATTTAGTTTGGTTGTTAAAGAAGTTTGTCTGTGTATATTAATGTACTTGCTGTTATTGACTGTTAGATGGCAAAATTTCCATTACTTCAGGTTCCTGATGACTTATGATATTCTTTTTTTCCCCACAAGGTCATGAGCAGTGTTTGTCATTGTAGGACATTAAGCATGTGCTTCTGTTGTTGGCTTCTCTACAGGCTGGATCTAAACATGGAACTTCCACAAGGTCAAATGGGTTCAGTGGGCACAAGTGTTGCATCTGCAGAGCAGGTACTGGAAACATACGGGTGATTGTTGAGATCCTGTTGAATCAATTCATCTTGCACTATAACAAAACGCTTCTTTTTATTTCCTTTTCCAAAATAAGACCTTGATAACCCAAATAAGTCTGAAACCGGGAATTAAAGGCTGCTATTATTTTTTAACTCTGATTTACTGGTGTTTTCAGTAAAATAATTATGTATTTTATTTCTACCTTCAATTTACACAACGAAACACATTCAGTTGTCAAACAATTGGTCAAATGTTAATATTATAGATAAAAATAAGAAAATAAAAAGTATGGAAATGGAAAACCAAATTACCCCCGAAATCTCTACTGAAGACACTCTTGTTGCTGAATGTACACCAAGCAGTTCTGCTTATGTTCTGACCTGTGTTGTCTTTCTTCTCAGGATGAGCTGTCTCAGAGATTGGCCAAACTCAGAGACCAGGTGTAGTGGACATACAATTCGTGCAAAATGTGCCAGAAATATAGTCAGTGACTGTCCTGTAATGACCGGCCTGAAAGAGTCTCTTCCCCCCTCCCCAATCCTGCATCTTCTCCTCAATTCTTCTCTGCCTTTTGCTCTAAAACAGAGCTGTCTTCTCCAGTCCTCTATCTTGTATGGGGAGCGGTAAGTGTTTTGTATAGCATATTTTGAATTCTTCACTACACTACAAGAAAATGCATAACATTTTTGTCATTAAAATGAAAAAGAGGATTTGTAACAGATGTATACATTTTGTAATGCATTTACTTTGATATACTCTCTTAAAAGGAATTTGTCAAAAAAAGGTATCATGCAGAAATTATTTTGTGAATTCAGGTTAAAAGCATGTTTTTTTTTTCTTCTCCCTCTATCAATCAAGTACATAAGATATATATGAATATCTTCTCTCTTTTTTTTTTTTTTTTTGTCTGACACTTTGAAATATCAACAAAGATTTATGCATATTGTTATTTATCACTTCCTGTGTTTGGTAATGGTTTAAAAGAATTTTGGTGTGACCTTTTATGGATATCGGTCTGTAAATCAATAAAACTTTATTAATGGTTATTCATACTGACAAAAGTATTGTTCTCATGTGCAAAACAGTGATGCCTTGGTGACTGGTTGTAGTTTCTACAGCAGAAAACACTGTCACACAGACCCTAGGTATAGTGAACGTGATGATTATAATGTTTTTGGCACACAGCATCTATGGCTATCCTCACTTTATTGGGTGAGTTCACCAAACCTGAATGTTGAATTGCCTAAGTGTCAAGTCTCATGGTTTTACAATTTGACAGCTTTCGAACCTCGTCAACCCTGGGTCAGCAAAGTTAAGGCTCAAGCTTTTCATGATGGCTTGATGTTCTCACCCAATTTTAGCAACCATCTCACTGTTCTCGCTGCAACAGTGATATTTATATGCTTTTTCAAAACCTGAAACTGAACATTGAGCGCCCTGGCACATTTTTCATTGTCCCCACACCTGCCTGATTTGTATGGATACATAAGTCACCAATGAGAATTTGAGGAGTTGACACAGAAAAACAGATCTCATCTGCCTCATGAGACCAGAGAGGACAGAGGTGTAGAGGAAGATGACAAAGACATGGAAGGTGTTACATTAACAGTTATTTTGATTGCTTAAATACTCAAATCAATATTGCATTTAGAGCATTTTAAGCATTTTCCTTTGCATTAAAATAAAATTCAATTGTTGAAGCAACAACTGTCTCTGATTACTTTCATATGAATGAAACATTTTTATTGTGTAATATTAAAAGTCAAAATATTACAGACAACAATCATAAGCTGCCAAATACATATATTATTTTGGCCAACAGGTTTACAGTATGGAGTAGTATTTTAAGTGGTATTGGGAGTCACAGATGCAGAGCAGTTTCAAATGAATACAGCCGTAGACCATCTAATCAGCCATGACATAAGTATGACAGAGACTGCAGCTGTGGCAGTTTCAGTGTCATAATGCAACAATAAACATTTCAGTAATAGTTCAAAATACAGGTTTGCCATATGCATTATGTTTCATTTATATGTGCAGATATGTGAAACAGTACTTAAATTTGCAGCATTTTTACAGAATTAAGCAAGCATCCCAAGACTTTCTGTGAGCACTTTTTGCTTGTGTGTCTCATGGAGAAGAAGATATGTGATATACTATAAAATTTCCCCATAGACATGGATAAAGTTTCACACTGGCATTAGGCTCCCTCACTCGATTTTGGAAGCACTAACCGTGCACGCCTAGGCTGACTGAATAGTTCGAGGTTTTCAGGAATCTCATGAAGGGACAGCCGCCTCTTGAACTCCTCTGTGGTAAAGTAGTGCATGACGGGATCCAAGCAGGAGTTGAGGCTGGCCAAGCATAGCGCAACTGGGTGGCACTTGAAAATGACATCACGGAAGATGCAGTTTTCCATTCCGTTGAACTTTACCAAGAAGTGTAAGGGGAAGGTGAGGTGGTATGGGCCAAAACAGATGAGAAATACCAATGTACAGTACAAGACCATCTTCAGTGCTTTCCGTTTCTCTGCACTGCGCTGAAGTCTTCTGCTTTTCCCACGCAAGCTGACTGCTGTCCGCCATGAGCATGTTAGCACCACAGTGAGTGGCAGAATGAAACCCAGCAGTTCTGCCAGCACAATGATTGCAATGCCGGCTGGCACAGTCAGCTTCACAATAGGTAGTTCTGAAAAGCAGAGGGACTTGCCCGGTCCCTGCCGCAACAGGAGGAAGGGTAAGCAGCCGAGGCAGACCATGACCCAGCCGGCTGCGCAGAACCAGAGGTCGAAGCGCTGCTTGTTGCTGCTATACTTCAGTGGGTGGATGACGAGACTGCAGCGACGCACGCTGATGCAGACCAGGAAGTAGATGCTAGCATACATATTGACATATTTTAGATAGAAGCAGAACATGCAGAGGAAACGTCCAAAGGGCCAAGTGTCATTTAAGTAGTAGTAGATCCTCAGAGGCAATGAGAGCACTTGGAGGAGGTCAGCCAAAGCTAAGTTTATCATGAACACTATAGCCTTCTTGGTCTCTCTGATGTACACGCGGAAGACCCAAAGTGCCAGCATGTTACCAACAAGTCCTGGCACAAGGATAACTGTGTAGGTTACTGCATAGATCAGGTGCTGATATAACTTCAAATCATGTCCATCTTCACATGTATAATTCATTTTTAATCCCAGCTCCAAGCAGGTCCACCTCTTTCTTACATGTGTGACTTTTTCATCTGTTGGATTTTAGTAACTCTTCATTCAGAGTGATCCCTTTTTACACCATATATGCCATTTTGAAATATCATCATCAAACTTCCATTGCCTCAGCTTTGTGATTATTGTGGCAGTTCAGCACCTCCACAAGGTCAATATCTTCATGTCCTTGATATGAGTTTTTAAAGTTGATATGTGCAGATTTCTGTAAAACAAAGATAAGAACAGGGAGTGAGACATTCACCCTCAGAAGTGCTGTATTCGGATATAAAATGACGGGGATTATAAGACAACCCCTCACTTTTTCTGCAGCCATTTTTAGAAAAAAAGGTTTAGGAACACAAAATCTTCTTTAGAGAAGAACAGGAAAAGGTCCCTTGCTGTATTCTCTGAGGTGCTCCCCTGAATCATACTCATTTTTACAAACTGGTGTTATATTTTTTTCTTACTTTTTGTACAGTGATTGATACAAAAGGATTACAAAAGAAAGCAAGTCACAAATAACCAGTTTTATATTTTTTTCTTTGTTTTATCAGGAATTAAAAAATAGATAAACGACATTATAAATGGTCTCAGATTATTGGTGCTGGGCTTGTGCTGAATAAAAGCACATGTAACACTTTTGGATAAATGTTTTGTAGATAGGTGAAATATATTTCAGATAGGTGAAATATATCAAAATGTCAAGGCCTGTCAGACTCCAGGTTTGTATTCAGTGTGTACAAGTAATTAATGACTTTCTTCCTGCTTTACTGCTTTTAAAAAATGTGTTTATGAAAAACAAAGTGTCCTTTCCTCCAGGCTGTTTTCCAGGGCAGTGGGGCAAAGATTTTGCATTTTCCTGATAGTTTTCAAGACAGAGGCAAAGGTGAAAAAACATTTCTATTTCAATGCGTTAACATGTGGTCCACTTGGCCATCTTTCACGTGGTTTATGACTTGCTGAACATTTGTTTTCTTTTTCTCCACATTCTTGTCCTTTATCTGAATTTGTAGCGTGCTTCAGTCTTTTCGACTTTTTCTCATTGCATAATTTTGCAGTTCCTGGAGTTTCAGCAGAAATATGACTGCACAGTATATTTCCTTGTAGTGCAAGGTAGTGTTGCTCTCCGTGATTTTATATAAGTAGATAACAGATTAGAATTATTCATGAAAATCAAACAACTAACACACACCAAGTGTGCAAAAATATATATTGTAAAATGTTTCATTAATAGATCCCAGAGAATTAAACAACGAATTTATTTGATGTCAGTGGCATGTTCAGTTAGTGCTCGTGTTGGTTGTGTTTCCAGGTGCTGAGATATTTAGTACCAATACACAGAAGCTGCAGCAACCAATTTATTCTAATTATTACCAAATACTCCTGCATAATAGAACTAATAGAACAAATAACACTCTTCTAGAATTTTCGTGAACGAATGTGACACAGAAATTATTTCAACTTGACACATGACTCTTTATAATGCCATTGGAGTAAACAAGCATATATATATTTTTAGTAATGGTGTTCTGACAAGACAACTAGTCTCTTAAACATCCACACATGCAGATAGACACCAAAAAATTCTGCCACCAGTTCAAAGTTGTCCTACCTTCTATTTCCATACCAGATTTTTGAAGTACCCCCTGTAAGACTGAAGAGAAAATGACTTGTGACATCAGCTAATACAGATATTCTCCTGTGCCAAAACTATTAGATTATCCCAAAAGGAGGTGGAGCGCTCTCTCTCTCTCTCTCTCTCTCTCTCTCTCTCTCTCAAAAGATTAACTTTGAGGTGTCCATTAGCTCATGACTTTTGCTGTGTTGCATAGAAATTACAAGTTTCATTAAGTTATAATGATATTAATGTCAGGAAACATAGAATTGCAAACATGTTGCCAACTGGAAAGGAAAAGAGTCAAATAGGTGTTTTCTTTTTACATAGAATTCAACTTCATACCTACTTTCAACAGAAAGTCAGCTCCTCTACTAGGTGTTATGTACTGTGAGTTTAACTGACAAAGTTAACATAAACTCCTCCAATTTAACACATTGACAAGTAGTGTAATCAATAGTTCCAAGAAAGGATTATCAAAACATCAAGAGATAGTCATCATCTCTTTTGGAAACGCTGTCTACAAGGTTTAGGAGTGCGTTTATGGGAATTTTTGACCATTCTTGCAGAAGCGCATTTGTGAGGTCATACACTGATGTTTGACGAGAAGGCCTGGCCCACAGTCTCCACTCTAATGCATCCCAAAGGTACTCTGTCAGGTCGAAGTCAGGGCTCTGTGCAGGCCAGTTAAGTTCCTCTACACCAGACTCACTCATCCATATCCTTATGGACCTTGCTTTGTGCACCAGTGCAGTCGTGTTGGAACAGGAAGGGGCCGCCATCCCAAAACTGTTCTCACAAAGTTGCGAGCATGAAATTGTCCAAAATGGCTTTAAATGCTGCAGCATTAAGAGTTTCCTTCACAGGAATTAAGGGGCCAAACTGAACCCCTGAAAAACACCCCCACACCATAACCCCCCTCTTCTATGGATTGTAAAGGACATATATACTCACCAAAAGGATTATTAGGAACACCTGTTCAATTTCTCATTAATGCAATTATCTAATCAACCAATCACATGGCAGT
>JABFDZ020000042.1:2330486-2340613 GCA_019775955.2 Pollimyrus isidori
CCTTAATTTGTGTTTTATGCATGTACATTTGACCTATGTAAAATGAGGCATAATTGCGCGTTGGGGGGACTAGGTTTTAATGTATTAATCTTTTAATACATTTACTTTTATTTATGATAAAATTTGGCGATGTAAGTATAATATATTACAGCACTTATTATTATTCTTGCCCATAATTCACCATTCAATGGATTAATCGCCTGTTAAACCGAATTTTTATTTTGAAACAAGAAGCGGATATAGCGACCGGAAGTCTCCCCCTTATTCTTGGCAGCTTCACACTGCTTTTTCCCTTGTGCAACAGATTGGAAATATAATTGCACAAGAGCTCTAGTTTTTTTGTTTTCCGGCATTCGGCATACTACCTGTTGGGGTCCTAGTAGCTCCTCCTGCTCTGACTGCCTTATCTGTTAGTGACTGCCCCTCCCTTGCTCTCTTTTGGGGAATTCATCCGTAAGGAGATAGGTCGGGTAACGTCAGGTAAAAGTTATAGTCTGTGTAATATTAATTTCCAATTGTACCATCCGTAAGTTAATTTGCCTTTTTTAAATAGATATTTGTCTTTTGTACGGTATTAGTTGATTATTTTTGTAATATTAATTGTGTAAATGTATTTTTGTGTTTTGTTAACGGATTGTATTAATATGCTTTGTGCAGGTGTGTCGTGTCTTATTATTTTTCTTAATTACATACGTTCCCCTTTTTGAATTCTTCCGTAAAAAGGTGTGTCGTGTCCTATTATTTTTGTTAAAAACACAACACAGAAGTTTTCCCACCAGTTACACTTAGCCAGCAAAAACAGGCGAATTAACAGATGAATGGGCTGGGAATTTCTGGTGTCAATTCAATGTTGGATGAGTGCTGTTGATCTGCATTGATAGTCCTAGGCCATGAAGATACCCTTATGGCCATCTAACAGTGTCCTCAATCAGCACTGCTGCTCTGCTGCCACAGTTCATAAATTGCCTGCAGCATCTCCCATGAGGCTCCAGCCATTGCACAATCATCCTTTTGCTGCCTTAGCAGTAGTATTGTCACTATATCCAATTGATTCTATACTAAATCATAAATCTCAATAATCTTCAAAATTTATAGAAACACTCTCTAAGGAGAAACACTTTTAAATAATTTATTTTTCCAACTATGGTCCCTCTCGAGTTCCTTAATGAATCTGAATTAAAACATTTTGACCCATAACTTCTTAATAGTGGTACAGTCATAAAATAAAATTTAATTTAGGAGTTTGTGTAAAAAAAGTAGATTGGATGTAATTTTGTCATTAAGATTATCATTATTTTAATAATTGTCATTATTATTAAGTTAGTAGACAATACTACTATGGCGGTTCACCGAATCAGGGTTGAATTAATCAGCGAGTTTTGGTCACTCACCAAATGAAACTGCACATCACCGTAGACCATCACAGATGTCTCCAGCATTTTTTCCCTCAAGAGCCGTATTCCATGAGCAACAAAAGCTAATACAGTGGTACCTCAGTTTTCGAACTTAATCAATTCTGGACTCCGGATTGAATCCTAAAAAGTTTGACTTCTGATCAAATTTTTCCCATAGGAAATAATGGGAAACCTGCCCCCCCAAAATAACACCTAAATATGTTTTTAAAGCATTTAAACACAAAACGAACAGTATAAGCCGAGCCTTTTTTCTTAATGGCTTCCAAAACAATATAGATATTATCCTAACATTACCACTGTCCCGCTCCGATCATCCGCTCCTTCCGTGTGCCACGCCCCCTTATTAACCTCGTGTGGGATCCCCATGTGATCAGCTGTTTCTGGTTGTTGTCATTAGTCCTCTGTATTACAGTAAGTCTGCATTTCAGTTTGTTTACTCAGTTCAGTCATTGGGTGTGTTTGACGTGCTTATAGCGCTGGCTTAAAGCAACGTATTCTGATCCTGACACAATGCATTATGGTTAGATGCATTGCGACCTCTCACCCAGCTGCACAAACTGGAACCGCCTCCGTGACGACACATCTTTGCCCTTATTGGCTGAAGAGTTTAGTTACGTGCATGACATTTGTATCCCAGGCAGTTCCAACATGTAATCTGGTATTTCTCCCGAATATCATGTAAATCAGTGATAACTGATTTTCAGTTAATTTACTTCGTAAAATAAAGTTTAAATAAATTACATAAATGCTGTAATAGTACACGTAAGTTAGTGGTTTCTTTATTGTTACGGTAATGTTGCGCTGCTTTATTTGGTTAATCGTCCAGTCTGTGAAGAAGGCATTCAAGTAAGAATTTCATTGTAATATGACTGATTTCCTGGTGCCTACAATTTATATTCGGTCAGCATTCACGGTTTGACTTCTGATATTCAGATCGAGTTCTAGTTCAAACTGATTTGTTCGACTTTCAAGAAATTCAACTTTTAGTGAGTTCGAAAACCGAGGTACCACTTTACTATCAAGGTACAGTCTTCAACCCGTTCTTGATACAGGATTTTTACAAGATGCATCCCCGGCGTACCATCACAGTTCCTCCCATGGGGGTCTCTGACTGACATATCTGTCCTGCCTCCCTGGGAGTGCCTGTTGCATAAGCTATGCCCCAGTGAACTGGTTTTCAATTTACAGTTACGCCCCTTGCAGCTGTGATTGAGCACCTAATCAGTTACTCGATTTTAGTGTGACTGTTTTTGGTGCAAGATCTTCCCAGTTCCTGAGAATTTGAGCATTTATGATGATATCTGTCTTTTGAGTTTGCCTTGCCCCATTCTGAGTGTCATTTGTGTCTTGACTGACCCTCACCTGTCTGACTTTCGATTTGCGCTTTGACATCTTGTGCTTGTGCTGATTTTTGACCTGGACCGTACAATCCTAATTTTGTTCAGTGCAACCTCAGTCTCCTATCTCTGCATCTGAGTCCCTGTTTTCTTGGCTGCCTGTCACAGATACTGTCATAGAATTGTGATTTTTTTTCCCTGCTAGATATTCCAAAGTCATCAGTAAATGGTATCCTTGGTTCAGTTGGTGTAAGGGGGGAGGGGCAAAAGCATCCATAATCTTTACAGACTGGGGTTTGAAACTCTTACCAAATCTGGTGCTCTGGTGCTGCTTCAATCCTACAGCTGAATCAATTTTAGGAGATGATCTTAGCGCTTGCTGGACTTTCTTGGGAGCCCCAAAGCCTTCTTTACAACAACTTCTCCTTAAAGTTCTTGATGATCTGATGAATGGTTAATTTAGCTACAGTCTTACTAGCAGCAATATTTTCACCTGTGAAGCCCTTTCTGTGCAAAACAATGATGGCTGCATGTATTTTATTGCAGGTAACAATGATTTCAAGCACCATCCTCCTATTAAAGCATCCAGTATGCTATTCTAACTCAATCAGCATGACAGAGTGATCTCCAGCCTCGTCCTCATCAACACACTCACCTGTGTTAAAGAGAGATTCACTGAAATGATGTCAGCAAGTCCTTTTGTGGTAGGGCTGAAATGCAGTGGAAATGTTTTTTTGGGATTATTCATGGGATTATTTGTTTTCATGGCAAAGAGGGGCTTTGCAATTAATTGCAATTCATTTGCTCACTCTTCATAACATTCTGTATTTATGCAAATTCCCAACTTTGTAAAGATTCATATTTGTATCCTTCTCAAAACTTCTGGCCAAGGCTGTACATTACTGCTGTGGAGAGACAAATTGAAATTATTGATTTTTTTTAAAAATGTTGCTATTGTACCATTTTCAAAACTTCAGTACAAAAATTTTTTAGATCTGATTTACTGTGCAACCCTAATCAGGAGGGTGGGTTGGACATGGGGGGGTAGGGGGGAGGGGATTGGGTGCTGGAGCAGTTGGAGGAGAGGTGGTCCCTGTCCTTGTAGTCCACTTGCAGCTGCCATGTTTATGGAGGTTCGCCGTGTCCACACCGGCGTAGAGTAACCTTGGATACGTCTATGTGAACCCCCATGTGGCACAGCAAGTCCAACTCTATGATGCAGTGTTTCTGCTCTGCACTGGCAGTACGATGCAGAATGATATGTTTTCTGTTGCATATTGAACCATTGCATGACACTTATCACGCTTGGTGGGGCACGAGGCAGGGAAGCAGGACAAAGGAAGGTGAAACAAAGTAAAATAGAAGGGTTTAATGGGCAAACGGAAACTCAGAACCACACACGCAATCCAGGAACAATACAATGACAGACCTAGGGGAACAAACTCTGACGGACTTAAATCCAAAGAACTACTATAGACAATTGAAAACAGCTATCAAACACTAGGAATCAACATGAGGTTAACGAGGGGGGTGTGGCACAGGAGGATTGGCACGATTGGGGTGTAACAATAATAATAAATTAGGGACTTTAACTCATTGTCTTGTTTATTAAGGCTTCATTCTTAGACTTCAGACTATTCTTTCCTGCGTGATCCAATATCACAACTTCTTTTAGCCACGGCAATCAAAATTACACAGATCTGCAAAATTAAATCATAAAATGGTTTTAATTGTGAATAGTTATTTGCATTCACAAAAATACAATTATGTTTCCATCACATTAAGTACAGAGTGGAAAATGAATTTAATTAAAACTCCAATTTCACAAATTATTCTTGTATACTATATTGCTATAAATCAATGCAACATGAAAATGTTTAGTCATTATAAAATTTTTAAACATATATGTAAACAAAACAACTATTTCATATTGCGGGACAAAGGACTTGGCAATTGGGAACAAAATGAGATTTATTACAAAACAGAATCAGGCTGGAAAGTAAGTGGATCACAGGGCATCACAAACTGGGAAGACCAGACAGGGTCAAGAACGCTAATGTCCGGACTGGGGAGCACAGGACAGGGGAGCACTATTAACAAGTACTAACGAAGGAGCAATCAAGAGGCAGCTGGATGGAATCACACAAAGGCAGGAATTACAGACAAGACAAACGCATAACAGGTGGTGGCTTGATAGAACCACCCTACGGAGAAAACACAACGGGCAGGTAGGTAGGATGCAACAACAACAACAACAACAACAACAACAACAACAACAACAATAATAATATTGAATGAATTACATAAAACTTATCTAGTTTTTATCACTTCTTTGTTTAGCGGCCCATCATTTGTGCACTTTTTCTGGTGCATCCCTTTGAATCACCCAGCAGCTAAGGATGGGAACAATCCTCAGCAGACCTTGCATTCAGCCAATTGAAAATTCAGACAGCAGAGAAATAATATTGACTTAATATTAAGGGTTCAGTAGTTAAAGCATAATATGTATTTTCACTTACTAAAGCAATTTATGTACTCATTTTTTAAGCCCAGTTGCATCCATTATGACAAAATATTTTTAAAAATCAAATAAAGTATCATGCTTCATTTTTCTTTTAATTTCTGTGTAATTCTTGATACATATGACAGTTGTGTGCAATTAATTTTAATATAGGATTTAACATTTTTAATCAAAACAGAGCGTTTTAAATATGAACACATTGTCATATAAATTATTTATAATAAAATATTTTAAACAATTCGTAAAAATTGCATTTAATATTACAGCTTTGAATGTTGGCTTGTCCATCCATTCAGATAGTATTTTAAATCAACAAAAATCTGCCGGCGCGCTCCACTTCGAAGTCAATTTGCATCACGCGAGCCAATCCGAAGCTACACTCAATTTGAGCCGCGTGCGCCATTTTGTCGCGTCTTCAGTCCTCCAGGAAGATGGCGGTCGAGCTTTGTTAATTTTTACCGTGTTAAAACTTAAATATCGCTCGTCATCGCCGGGTGTCACTGAAGACAAAGTCTGTTGTTGTACAGACACCGCACGAAAGCTAGAAATGACGGCACAGATCCGCAGGTATGCGATATTACGGAAATTGAGGACATATGAATACAGCTCAATAGCTACCTTGGCTTGTTTTAACAATATTAAAGGGCTCGTTCATGTGTTACGTAGTTAATGATATGAAACTCCCCATCCTTGGACTTCGTCTCCGGGCGTAATGGTATAGTACCGTTTGATATATTATAGTATAGCTTTAGATTACACACAAACTGTTACGGTTTGTCTTTCAGATTGTTGCTAGTCATGTCTCCTTACACAGTGGAATTTATGTCAGGTTTGAGTAAAACATTGGAAACTTTAGCTGAGTTGAATTCCACTGTAAGCTGTGTATTTCATGGTCGGTTGGATTTTTTTCCTTGTGTTCTTTTTAGTTATTGCTGTCTACCTTTATAAGGAGTAGGGAGTATGACTCGTCATCTGTCCTACAGTCATTAGACTATTCACTTAAGTAAAGTTCTTCCAGCTTGTCGAAGGAATGTAAGACCACTTTTGCCACTTAATAAAAATAAAACTGTATTATAACCTGTTTAAAATTTGTCTATTAATAATTTACAAAGTGTTACAACCGTATTAATAAAGAGATTATAGACCATTCATAAGTTCAATATGGGTAGCCATAAATTTCAATTTCATCCTCCATTGTCGTTTGGTAATGATCTGTTTTGCTTATTTGCTAAATTGTCATCATAGCTGTTGTTAATGAGCTTTCCACGTGGAGGCTGCTGGACTTGCCATCATTGAACACAATTCAATTGTGAACCACCTCCACTCAGTCGGTTAAGATCCAAAAAGATGCTTTTGTTTGTTAATAAGTTGTAATTAACTTTTAATGTTAATTGTTGGACTTGTTAATATTTTACCACAAAATGTTACTCTTGAATACTTGTGCTGTGGAAGTTATTGAAAACCTGTTATTCTGCATCCAATTTCTATAAGTACACGTGCTGTAAATGATCACAGATAGCCTGGAGCCTGCCTAGGATGTGAGGCAGGGGAGAGCTGCTGGATGGGATACCTGTTCATCACAGGGTTCATATTCAGACACAATTGCTATTCATTGAGGCACCAATTCACTGGACCACATGGTTTTAGATGGTGAAAGGAAACAAACCTCACAAACATGCAAGAAAACATGCATTTCGCACATAGTGACCAGAACAGAAACCCAAAAGCTGGAGGTGTGAGGTGTAGCCTCTTATTTAGTAAAAGCCTCAGCTGAAAGCTATGTGTAGCAGGGTGGTTGTCTGTGTTGATGGCAACATTAATGAGTAGAAATAGATGTCTGTGTTCAGTATCACTTAATCATTTCATATACTGTTTTATCTGCTACTGATGTTTTTTTTTTTTTTTAGTTATCTAAAAATGGCCAAATCATGGGTTTTATGCCCCCCCCCCCCATAACAAGGTTGTGAACAAGACAGATGCCTTAATGCAAGAAAATCCCCCCAAAACAATTTAAATTAATTCATTTTTGGGAGGGGGGGTTTGATGTAATGGTGGTAAATCCTGGGAATTTTCTACTGGGGGTGTTATCATAAGCATGTGGTGAATTAAAAAAAAAAGGCGGAGAGTTTGTAGATCAAAGAATAGCATCTTCAGTTGTTCTTAATTTTGGGTAACTAACTTCATATGTGACTGTGTGCTTCAGTGTATTTATTGCCAATATGACAGTATTTGTGTCTTTGTGTTGCATAGATTCTGCTTGATTTTTACACAGCTTATTGGACTACTTTGTTAAAAGTACATGTTTATTATATTGTTACAAGTCATTTCAGTTTTAGTACCAATTGACTGACAAGTAGCCTTTGATTTGTGTAGATGATTTTTATAGGAAATAAAAATGAATCAAGTTTACGAAATGCCTTGGAATGAGCCAAAAGTTCAAATCTTGGCAGAACTACCACTATGGTGCTGAAATTTGTTGGACATCGTATTGGTGTGATTTGGGGATGATGCTTTAAATAAAGAAAAAAATTAAACTTCTGGGTTAGTGCTTCTGTTTAATTTGGCCTCTTTTTGTCTCCTCTTGAAAAGCTAGATAGCCTAATTAGCTAAAACAAATATTAGTTATGTTATTTGGTTATCATGAGGTGACCTTGGATGGGTGGTAAAGCTATAGTTCGGAAATGAAACGTTGACAACCAGTTCCTTCTACAATAAAGTAAAATTGCCATTAGTGTGTGATTGTGATGGGCTGGCATCCCTTTCAGGATGTTCTTTGCATAGTCGCTGCACTTCCTCTCGGTTGTGGGGGAGCCATTTTTAATTATTATCTTCATGTCCAATGAAAGCTACAGAAATACAATAGTTAGAATTTAATAACACACATTTTTTATTTGAAGTAAAATACATGGGTTGAAATCTTAATGTCCCTTATTTTAAGCATGGGGTCATGGCGATTCCAAGGTCTCTGCATAAATGATTTGAAGTCGTACAAACATTTTTTTTTATCCTGAGCTGATATTTAACTTTTTTTCATTAAATATATGGACTAGCATTAGATTTAAATAGATTGGCTTGTGATGCAGAAAATGTGTTTGAAGAAACTAACGTGTTTCAGGACTAGCTAATGCCACGTATGTGCTGTAGGGTGTATGTTTATGGATATTTGAAAACAGAAAGACATGTAAGAGTATCAGTTGTGGTCTTGGGCAATAGCTCTTGTTGAAAACTGATCAATGTCTTTCATTGAATTGTACATATGTAGGATCATATGATATGTACTATTTTACATCAATGATGGGGCAAGTAACTTGTCAGTTCATCAAATGGTGCTGATGCAGAAAAAGCTGGAGGTTGTAATTTATATTTGCCATTTTGTGTATTTTAAGTCTTGACAGTTAACTCAAGCCACATCACTTGATTTGAAATTTTTTACCTTACGATGTTAAAAGAATCTTTGTATTGATTGCTTTAATTTTTATTTCCATCCTCACCAGGACTAGCAAACTTAATACCTTAGTGACAAAACTTCAAGAGTATCTGGCTTATTTATCTGATGAAGAAAGTAGTGCCCCTGATCCTGATGATTCTAATGGTAAGTCCCCCCCCAAGCTAGAATGTATAATAACTGGGTAATTGTTGATCAGTGACAAGCATAATATTTATTCATTTATTTCCTATCCACAGGAAAAAACAACAGTGATGTCACAGATTTATTCATCACTGATAGCCCGATCGAACAGGTATTTCACAATCTTTTTGTACTATGAAATACTGTGTATGGCCTGCATTTGGAAAAGCACTGAAAAAGCATTTGAAGGAGACTCATTGTATGTTGCTGCTGGAGGACCAGATGTATTACAGGGAAGCCAGGCTCCTATTTAAACAAGAGATGGGCCACTTTCCTGATTCCTGTTCCAGCCTCTCTACACTTCCCATTTCAGTCACCCCTAATCCGTTTAAAGACTCCAAAAGATGCAGGAAAGATAAGGTTTCAGAGAACATCCTTCAACAATGACCAGGATGCAAAAATACTGTCATCAAAGATTTTATATGCAAGATTGTGTCCTGAGTGCTGAGCCACACTACCGCACTATAACTCGCAGCAACGAACTGGACATGTTTTCCTCAGATAAGCCCAAGGTCAGCGACCAGCCTGAGTCTTGCTGTCATGGGGCCGGCGGCATTGATATCTATCAGCCTGGTGGACATGTTGGCGTTCTGCATTCCATGGCCTCCTCTCATTTGTATTCCTTATGTTCTTAGTTTCAAAACGATTATTTCTAACTTTGTCAATGACTACTTCTTATTTAGTTATATTTTCTAATCAAACTTATTTCATGTACAGTGGGTAAGGGAAGGTATTCAGACCCCCTTCAATTTTTCAGTCTTGTATTGCAGCCATTTTCTAAAATTATTATTGTTTAAAATCCTCATTAAAATACACACAGTACCCCATATTGACAGACAAAAAAAAGATTTTTTGAAATTGTTGCAGATTTATTAAACAAGAAAAACTGAAATATCACACGGTCCTAAGTATTCAGACCTTTTGCTCTGACTAGGGATGGGAATCGAAAACCAGTTCTTGTTGAGAACCGGTTCCCACTGTTTCGATTCCTTGGAATCATTTGCCATTTTTGCAAACGATTCGCCTATCGATTCCAATCTCCTTGAATGACATCAACACGTTGCGTAGCGTCATTTACTCAGCAAGAAACATGGCGCCTAGGCGGTACAAACGCTCAAAAGTTTGGTTATACTTTACAAGAAAGGATGGCAACAGGGCAACTTGCAATACTTGCAAAGTAGATATTTCATCAAAGGGAGGAAACACTACAAATATGCAAAAGCATT
>JABFDZ020000042.1:2349089-2359329 GCA_019775955.2 Pollimyrus isidori
CTATCCTATCAATATGGGCCAACATTTCTAAAGAATGCTTTCAGCACCTTGTTGAATCAGTGCCACGTAGAATTAAGCCAGGTCTGAAGGCGAAAGGGGGTCAAACACCATATTAGTATGGTGTTCCTAATAATCCTTTAGGTGAGTGTGTATGTGGTGTGTGTGTGTGTATATATATATATGAGAGAGAGAGCGCATAATTTTCATTTATCAAACACTCAATTCATCTTACTGCATGAAAGTTAAGCTGGGTGGTTTGATTATAGCTTTTATTTGATTTTTTTTACAAATGCATATTTAAAAATTAATTTCTTTCTCTCTTTGTATTTTCATCTCAATTAGAGGATGAACCAGATGTTCAAGCTGCCATTGATGTTGATGATCTGGAGAACCATGGTTTGAAGAAGGTTGATGCACCAATTATAGCACATCTTAAATGTGGCAGCAGAGGAAAGGAGCGGATTACCAAGCACAGCAGCAAAACTGGGACTGCCTGTACTGTAAAGACCCGATCTCACAAAACATAGCCAGCCATCAAACACCCTCACGTCTTGGATAACTAAACTGCTTTAAAAAGTGCACAATCAGTAATGTTCCTGTTAATTAGAAAATGACTAAAATTGAACCAAAGTGGAAACCTTTTTTGGACAGTGTGTCATTCCCTAACTGCATTTGGTTTGCGTGTCGAGATGTAACACTTGTGAAACCTGTAAATTAGGTGACTTCTTCTGGTTTTTCTTTATTTATGTGTGGAAGATTGGTGTGCTGTGTAAGTTCACTATGAATTCACTCCCATTACTAGAATGCTGCATACTGTGTAGACTGAAATTTCATGACTTGTTACTTCTCAGGATTTACTGCAGCTCAAGTATTGCTGCATGTGATCTCCAGTGTTCTACAAAATTCTATTTCTGTCCCCAGAATAGTCATTCAATTTTTTTTTTCAAAAAACAGTTTTATTTGGAAAAACACCTTTCATTCCCCTTTATTCACAGTGATTAAATGAATGGCTGCATATTTCTTTAAAATATAACAAATTATTTTGGCACACAGTTACGTCTGTACCCCAGTTAGAAAATCTAGATCTGTAGCTAACTAGCCTGAAAATCTATGTGGTATAGCTAGATAATTGCTTGCAAGCCAAAGAAACCAAGCACATTGTTTTCTTTTCAATCTTCTGCTCATTGATAAGAAGATTAAACATGCTTTTCCGCAGACAGTGAATGCATACCATCTGACAGGCTGACGGATTAAGGTTGTGAACAAACAGTTGTCAAACAACTTACAGGTAGCTAGCTACCTAACCTACCTAGTTGGCCAGTAGTTGACATGCTGTTATTTTTTTATTTTAATTTCTTAATTTTTAAGCAACACACGGATTTTCAAATTGGAAGAAATTATTCCTGTTATAGCTGCTGTCGTGTTTTTCTATTTTATGATAGTTACTTTCCTCGATATTTCTCCATCTGATATTTCTCAGTACGTACTTGATCACTTGTATTTTAGAATCTAAGATTTTTTTTGTGCTTTTCTGATAAATGGAAACAGACATGCCTTTAATATTGAATTGTATATCAATTATTTCATTTATGTCTCTCCATTTTACCTGTCTGAGGAATTTTTTTGGGGAAACTATCATAGTCCTCTGTCTTATTTACTGTTTCTTGGGTGGCCTATTAAATGCATGTCACCCACACTTAAGTGAAGGTGATTGTTATGTTGCTATTTATGATCTCTTTGTAAAATGTGAATAGGCCCAACCACAGATCCTTTTGTTACTATTAAACAGAGTTAATGTTTAATTCTGGGAGATCTTTAAATGACTGTAATTATTTAAAAATGACAGCTTCTTTAATACTAAAGTAACTGTAGAAAGTTTAGTTCTTTGTAGGTTATAATGGCATCCTGTTGATTCTAACAGCTTGGGTGATGACAGTTTGACAATTTCTTACTGCGGTAATAAATTAAAGCTTAATGCATACTTATTTTAAGAAGTTCATTGAAATGTCTATGCAGACATGCTTATTCATGTTTCTAACTTGTTTAAACTGATGTATTGAGTGATGCACCTCTACATGGCAAAACACAATATCGCAGTGTTTAGAAAGCCGGATGGGTAACAAAATGAAACTTCCATTTAGAAACAAATATTACAATCCAGAACGCATGTGAATTATCATATAACATAATACAGAATGGTATATAGAAGTACATTAATGTATATAAATATATTACTGTTTGGCTAGATTTAGGTGACATCTGCCTTGTCAACTTGCCTAGTAGGTGAGTAAATCTGGCTAAAAGACACGTAAATTGAAAAAAACATTTCAGTTGAACTGAGTAAAAAAAAAATGGTTCAACAAGTTAAAATGTTCTCATAATCCTAAATTACAGTGCGTGTACCTGAGAAACAGTGTCACATTATAAAACGACATTGTCTAAAATGTCAATTATGCCTCTGGGCTCAGAGTAAAACAATTTTCAGTACAAAACAATTCAAGTGAACGCGCATCTTGTTATACTAATTCATTGTCTGTTTTGGGCTACATCCAATAAAGTTGAAAGATTTGAAAACATCTAATTTTGTGTTATTTGATCTTAAAATTACAATAGTAGTGCGTATTTTGGGAAAATGTGTTTTTAAATCAGAGCTATGAATGACAAGTTTAATATACCTAACCAACAAGGTCATGTCAGTTGTGCATCACAAAATTCAAGGATTCCCGTGTCCATGAGAGTGACTATCGGCTTAATAGGCTATTGCCATACTTCCATTTTCACAAAAATAGGGTTTCTGACAATTTAAATTAGGTTCACAACATAAACATAAGGGGCCATATTCCGGATTTTGGTTGTTGCCAAAATGAGAATATAATCCCATTTTCTAGCATGAATTAAAGTTGCATGGACATCCATCTTTTTCAAGCTGCACACGTGGGGCGTGACTGCTCTTGACAGAAGAGTATGCATAGAAGTGCATAACTCTTTAAGCACTTCTTTGACTTGCGTGCCTGATGGAAAAATAGACCCCTAAATGAACAGCATGAACCTGTTGCCAAAAGTAACTAAATTGTTTTTAAGTTCTTTAATTTCAAAATCAGTCTTGAAATTTGTATTAGGCATTCTTTGTAATTGACAAATGTTGAAAAAATTTAGTAACCATGGTATTCTCACTCCTTAAAATTTCAGAATCTGTTTTTAACCTCACCTCACCCAGTATTATTGGTTTCCGAAGTTGATATGTTTTAATGTATGCGAATGTCAGTTGTAATAAGTATTACTATATATTTTTTTGGATACGGATAGAACAGTCATACAGTAATATGATACACTTCTTGTATGCTGCTATGGGACAGTCATTACTTTTACATGGGCATCTCAGATCAAATACTTAATTGGTATGCTAATCTTTTTATAATTATTTTTAATTCTACCACCACAGTGGAAATAAAAGATGGAAAATTCCATATGGGGATTAATAACATGTCTATCTAATCTGTCTATTTAGAAGTAAAGCATTTGGGTTTTTTCAGTTAATATCTCTGTGATCATTACAAAAAATATATATGAAAATGCTGCATATGACACAATTATGTCTTAAAACCTTTTTGTAAAATTAATTTTAGTCCTCCCAGAGGTTAATGAAGTAAAACATTGTCCAGAGTAGAAGGTGACAGCTGTAATATGAATGCATATATGAATACCCATAGATGTTTTTAAAAATAAAGACCATTAACAAAGCTTATTTGAGGCACTGATTTAATTTGCATTGCACAACCAATTTTCACTAATGTGTTAAATTGCATATATGTACTATGTATATAGCTTACATGCATATATTGTATAGTGAAAAGTTACTGCATATACACATATGCTCTATTTCAAGTGTTAACATGCTTGTATGTTAACACTTGAATGTCAGTTACTATAATTCATTTAGTATGTAGATTTTGAAAGCTCTTCCATAAATATTATTTGAGGCAGTATTATGCAAATTGCAGCCCAGATTTGTACAAGGTTTGAGTGAAATAATCTGAGCTAATCTTACATTATAATGTGTATTTCATAGCAGCAATTATCCTCAAATGAGAGAATCCTGGGTATTTCTTAATTTGTTGTATTCATGTTTTTCCTGCAGTTATTTCTGAACATTTTAATAAACATTACATGTAAACATACAACCATCTGCCCATTTTGGATTCTCTCCTTTGGCGACACCATATCAACACTTTCTCTTTGACTGTGAATGAAATAATTATTTTTAAAATATAGTCAATACCGTATCCTTTTAGTCTCACCATCTTACCGTCATTAAATGTCCTCAGTGTGTTTTCTTGGGGCCAAGACTCATATATGAAAGCTGTAGTCTCCTATAATCCTGCGCCTACCTTGGTCAGGGCCTGTAATTTTGATACTGTGTGTACTGATTTCTCAGTATTTCAATGTACTTTAAGTACATTGGACTGGAATTGAATTTTTTTAAAATTGTATTTAGTACCGATGTGTAATTAAACCTCACTGCATTTGAGGCACCTATGACAATGAGTCTGAATGAAACACCTGAATTCAATTACTAAAAGGTGCGTCCCAATGCTTTTGTCCATATATTATACATCCCTGAGCTTGTTAAACCCATTTAATAGTTTGTGAGTTGTGGTGCAACAACAACAAGACAAATATTTATGCAACGTTTATTTCTGTGGCATGAGTTTCGATAAAACAATCCAGCCTTAGAACCCGATCCTAATGTTCAGTTAGACAGAAGCTCGGTTTTAATTGTCCTCATTATGTTGTCTAAGACTCATCTTAAAATGGATTAAATTATTTTTTTTCATAATAGGTCCACATACAATACTGCACGATGACAAAGCAAAAACAACTGTTTTGAGTGTTTTGTTAAAAATGAAAAACTGAAATATCCTATAATTATCATCACTATCACTGAGTACTAGGCTAACACCATCATGATCATCTTCTTTGTCATGATCATGACTGGTAGTAGGGGTAGTACTGCTAACTTCAATTATTGACTGTTTCTGTCTCTTACTAGGAATGAATGGATCTGGATGAAATCTGCTGATGAAATACCATCGCATGCTATGAACATAAGATCCTCTTTGGTCCTTTTGTTCATGGATGTATGCAAGGAAGTACATATCCTGAATACTTACCCAAATGGGATATTTCAGTTTTTTCATTTTCCATGCTTTGACATTGTGGAAGATTGTGCATAAACTAATTATGAAAAATATCAATTAAATCCATTTTAAGATTAGTCTTAGACGTAACAAAATGACTTGTAGGGTCTGAAAATTTTCCGTGTGCACTGTAGTTATTAGAAAAAATAGTTTACATTTAGCTTGATAGTATAACGTTATACTTGATTATTAATGTATATTCAGCTCGTTATGCTTAATTGATAACAGTGTACCTAGCTCGCTAAGAATTGTTACACTGACATGTTTAATTACATTAATAATGTATATTTATCTAGATAGACACGTTTTATTGATAATAAACATATATTTAGCTCCATAGAGAGATTCAAATATTTCTACTGTTGATTTAGCTTGGTAACAACATGCGTGCTTGACCAGTATGATTAATTCATAATAACACTTAATAATTATTATGATGACAAATCAATAATTATAGGGATTAAGGTACCACTTTACAATAAGACTACTCTTTTAGAGGGTTTATGAATGGTCTATGATCAGGTTATTTATTTGGTTGTAAATAACTATTTATAAGTGGCTATGGGAAGCCTTATTGTAAAGTGGTCCCAGGATTTTGCTTTACCAATATGCATTTCATTGCAGACCTAATTATATTTCACATAAACCAAATTTTTCAGGCACAGACTGTATCAGTGGCAATAAATAATGCTGAAAAATTGTTCATCGAGAATTGTGTGATAATGTTAAAGCTGTTAGTAAGAAGTGTACAACAGGATGCGGTGGCCAGCGGCTTTCTACCCTGTCTCTAAGGGAGAGCCCCACCAACCAGCAGAGGAAACCCATTTTGGCCGCTTGTATTCACAATCTCATTTTTTTGGTCACTACCGACAGCTCGTGACCATAGCTGAGGGTAGGAATGTAGATCGACTGGTAAATCGAGAGCATTGCCTTTTGGCTGCTTCTTTACCATGACAGGCCGATGCAGCGCCCGCATCACTGCTGACGCAGCACCGATCCGCCTGTCAATCTCCCGCTCCATCCTACCCTCACTCGTGAACAAGACCCCGAGATACTTAAACTCCTCCGCTTGGGGAAGGACCCTGTACCCCCTGCAGAACCCCCCAAGGAACTCGGTCGTATGCCTTTTCCAGGTTCATAAAACACATGTAGACTGTTTAGACAAACTCCTACGAACCTCCTATGGAACTATCCTGCAGCATGCAGGTGGGCAGTTTGCAGCTGAGTGTGAAGTGACCAGCATGAGGATCAGTACCTACAAGTCTGAGGTCATGGTTCTCAACCAGATAAGTGTGGATTTCCCTCTCCCAATGGCTAAACTCAGAATCCGGAGACAAGTGGGAGTTCTGGCGATTGCCGTAGGTACATAGGTAAGCAAGACACAAATTCAAAAAAGTGAAAATAGGGTCAAGACACAGGCAGGCAGGCTAGCAGACACGCAAAAGTAAACGACATCGTATGAATAAGTTAGACATTTTCATTATTGAAAATGAGTAAGTATGTGAATGTGGTCTCGCAATTTGAAACCTATTAATTGTTTATTTCTGGAATTTTCCATTCAACAATATTTGGACAGAGGTTGATCGTAGGTCATTGAAACTGAAATGCAATTTACGACGAATAAGAGGGTTTCATTACACTTCAGCTGATGAGCACTGCATGCATTGTACATTTCCAGGTGGACTGTGAAACTGTGATCTTTTTCTGATATCTCCTGCAAAACGAATGTCCAGCCATAGCACTGAACTTAGTTTGGTGAACCGTCAAATCAGATGGGAAAACTGCAAACAGTTATGATTGACAATGGGGCATATGTATATTAAAATTTCTAATTTCTAAAAGTTCTATCCCCGTTCCTCAATATTACACTTCTTTACATTCTTTTTTAATGTTCAAGTTAACTGCTTTGCTTGTGAAAATATAGAATTTGAATTTTGTCAATTTTCTCTTATGCAGTTTGTAAAGTGTTTGGGTTTGAGAAAGTATCAAAGGCGTTTCAAATAATTCCTGTAATTAAATTCATAGTGGTAAGTGTAGACAAATACAGTTAATGTAACTGACAAGCTTCTGCATAGATTCCTTGTGTTTTTCTCTACTACAGTGTGTGTTCTCTTGTTTTGTCTGTTTCAGCTCGTACCTCGAGAAGCCCTGAGGAGATCTTGTGGGCTCTGGGGGTGCTTTTCTTTTTGGAGCCTGTAAAGGGAGACAAGATGGTGGCTCCAGGGACACAACAAATAACGTCTCCTCTGTCTCCTTGGTGTCCTTTGGTAGGCACTGGGTTGCTACCCATTGTTGAATATATGGAGAGGGAGTAGTCATTTGATGGTTTATTGTTTGTTGCTTGCAATCAGAGAGAGAGAGAGAGAGAGAGAGAGAGAGAAAAGAAACAATTTCCATCACCCTGATGTGGCTTCAGTCGGCTTATGCTCAAACCACCTTGTCATTGTGTCTGAGGAATGTTCCTTGGAGAAAAATGTTATGGTCTGTCATAGATCTTAGTCAAGAAGGACAGAAGATACAAGAGCAAGGATGCTGTGTATCCATGAGTGGGCTTTTGGTGTTTTGTGTGTTCAGCACAATATACAAAATTTGACGCAGTTGCATAATTAGTTAAACTAATTAATTCTGGTTTTAGAATGAAGTGTTCTAGAAGTGTTTTTTCTTTGCATGTTTGAAAGAATTGCATTTGAGAATGCACAAAGACTTCTAGGTCTTCTTTAAATGATTCTAACATCTACAGTGGATGAGGTGGAGGAAAAGGGAGCTAGGAGAACCATCCCGTCTTCTTCTCTAGGTAGAATCAGTATTAGAAAGGGAGGAGAGGATTGCGCTGGCATGTTAATCACCTCCCATTGGCTCTTAAAACATCACACCTTCTCTTTGCTCCCCTTGGTTTACATCACCCCTCCTCACTAAATACGCAGTATTGGTAGCCAACGGTAGCTGGTTCATCAACAGATAGATTTACTAAAGCAAAGGTAGACAAATAGCGCGTAGTTCGCAAACGAGTGATACAGAAGGAACAGATACAAATTCTGCTAGCAATGGAAAGAATTGCTGCAAAGGATTACTTTACAGTGAGGATGGCTGACGGCAATTCTTTGGACTGACTAGATAAGAAGTGGAATAAAGTCTTAAGGTAAGTGCAAGAATAATTTCTTTTAAAATTATATGAGACTAATTTTAAGTCATAAGCAGTGTGTATCTTCATTGTGTTACATAAATACCAGCAACAGTACACTGATACCACAACATACTCCTTGCCTCAATAAACGTAAGTTCCTAGTACTATGTGTGTTTAATTAGGATAAAAAAGCAAATTAGTTAAAACACCATAGCCTTCATATAAGCAAAATGACTGCATTGCAGCTACTGGAGCCATCACTTTGTACTCTTCCTATTGCGCACAATAGTTTTCTTTGTTATACAAGATGATATTCTGTAATAATGTTGCATATGGATTGCCAGATATAATTTACGGTGAAAAATTGCATAGAGACCACTGTGACTGAAGCAGGTGCATCCCCAAACGATCTTCCAATTAGTAAAAGACTGTTCAATTCATCTCTAAATAGGCTCATTAGCTGTCTCTGCTGTCAGTAATCAGTGTCCTATCTCCTGCACACCACATTCTGATGAAATACAAATGGCATTTAGTCAGAAAAATCTACAACTAGACAATAGTGTTTTGCTGTATAACAAAATCTCTTAATTTAACCTCATGATGGTTTGCTTTGAATACCTTTTGCTTTGCATTTAACTGTCATCTGTTAATAGATTGTTTATGCACACACAGCAAGAGGGTGTATAAGCAAAAAATTTGTGGACTATATACCATACTGACATCAAACCATCATAAAGTCAATCAGAGGATTCTTCTGTTTTTGGCTGAAATTTTTCTTTTATTTTATTCTTCTTCTGTATTGCTTATGTGCCCTCTCACTCTTGGAAAGGAGCAGTCATCATTGCCGAAACACCAGTAGTTGCTATGGATGGCAAGGTTGTCTCCACAGCAATGACTTAAGCGGGAAAGCCCCCACTGAGGGCTGTTGGTAGGCGCTCCCTCATGGCTTTCTGCAGATTTATGGGCTCTCTGATGCACTTTAGTTAGATTGAGGACGGCGATCAGGAGCATTAAACCATAAAGCAAGCATTTCTCAGTCCAGGCCCTGGATCCTCATGAGGTACCAAATTGGCCGAAATACAACATGAATATAATTTTTTTTCCTCAAAATATGTCTGAAAAAGTGTTATCGTCTTGTATTTGGGGTCTAGACAAAAAAGAGAATATATGGTGCCAAATATGATATTTTGTAACAAGTGTGTTGATTTACCAAAATATACATTTACCGTAATCTAGATTTACCGTAAGATTTCCTACATGAGCGTGAGTCAAAAAGCAAGAGTGTCATGCCAGATGCGTGAGAACTGGCATCTCTGGCAATGTGTGTGTTTAGTGAGCGTCCCAGAGTGTCATCTCTGGTTGTGCCACTGGTAGTATTAAACTGATAGTGACTAGATAATAACACTCATTTTTAAATAGTTCTTTTCGATACGTTTTCCCCCTCTTCATGTGGGTCTGCTACATCAAAAACATTCTGCACCCTCAAGGACAATAATACATCTGATTTTTGGAATGTTTTGCTGTTGTTTGGAATGTTTTGCTGTCAGCAGTGATTGCTCGTTAACTCGTGACCTGACGTCTTGTGCAGAGTGTCCCCTACTTTGTACCCTGGTCCTACTGGGGACTCAAGGCTCACCTTGCTATTATACTTGACCCAGTTATGTAAAATCGTTATTTATTTATAATTTCTTATCAGAACATGCATCCAGAACACAATATTCAGAATATGGCCAAGCTGCATACAACTGAGTTAATGGTTGGACAATCATTCACTGAATAGTGTTTAATCAGTCATTGCAATTTACTCTTGCGCTGGACCAGTGGACCGATAAATTGTATAATATACACTCACCTAAAGGATTATTAGGAACACCATACTAATACGGTGTTTGACCCCCTTTCACCTTCATAACTGCCT
>JABFDZ020000042.1:2359429-2374009 GCA_019775955.2 Pollimyrus isidori
ATTGGTTGATTAGATAATTGCATTAATGAGAAATTGAACAGGTGTTCCTAATAATCCTTTAGGTGAGTGTATATCGTATTAAATAGGAAAATGATGATGATGTTAAAAGTAACTGAACTCCATGCTTCTAGCTCATTCCCATTTGTCTCTGTGGCTTAATTTTGTAGGGCAAAGGATGACTGGCCAGGGGCCTGTAGAGGACAAAGTCCTTTCTTCTCATCAACTGTCAGTGAAGACACAGTTAAAGGATGAGACAGAGAGACCAGACAGCACCATCAGCCGGTGAGAGTATAATGTATCAAGTACTGTTTGGAACAAAGACATATTTTTGAATGATTTACCCCTGTGCTCCACGGTTAAAAAATCGGACATGGTTAAAGTGCACATTCCAGGCTTTAATTTAAAGTTATTTGCATACCTTTCGGTTTCACCAGGTAGAAGTTACAACACTTTTCATACATAGTCCCCCTCATTTCAGGGAACCATAATGTTTGGGACATGTGGCTTTCCAAGTATTTGTGATTACTCAATTGTTTTTCATTGATTCCTTAGTGTAGGGATAAGATACCTAGGCTTACTTATACCATTTGGAGTCTGTAGATGCCATTATTTAACATGAGTAAAGAAAAATCCAACAGATCAGTCTTCAGGAGGTAGGTGTGTCTTTGTTAAAGACTACTGTCCACAGAAGACTTCATGAACAAAAATACAGAGGCTACACTGCAAGGTGCAAACTGCTAGTTAACCACAAAAACAGGATGGCAAGAATGCATTTTGGGAAAAAGTACTTGCTGAAGATCTTGCAGAATTTTGAGAAAAAGTCTTATGGATAGACAAGACCAAGATTAACTTGTATCAGAGTGATTCATCCCCTTGGGGAAGATGGTGGTGCAGAGGTTAGTGCTATCGTTCGGCAACCAAAGGGTTGCTGGATTGAGCCCCGCTTCCTCCTGACCGCTTGTCCTTGAACAAGACACTGAACCCCAAATTGCTCCCGGTGTGCAGGTTGGTGCCTTGCATGGAAGCCTCTGCCACTGGTGTGTGGATGGGTGAATGTGAGGCATAAATTGTAAAGCGCTTTGAGTACTCGGAAGAGTAGGAAAGCGCTATATAAATGCAGTCCATTTACCATTTTCCAACCCACTTATCCTTCTGGGTCAAAGGGGGCCCAGAGCCTATCCCGGAAGCTATGGACATGAGGACACACTCACATCTATGGGCAATGTAGTAATCCTAACTACTGTAGCCTCAGTGTGTCTTTGGACTATGAGGGGAAACCCCACAATGACATAGGGAAAATATAGAAGCTCCACACACATGTAACCCAGACAGAGACTCAAGCTCAGGTCCCAGAGGTGTGAGGCAACAGTGCTAACCACTGCACCACCATAACACCCCTAGCAAGAGGAAAGTGTGGAGATGAAAAGGAACTGGCCAAGATCCAAAGGATGGCAGCTCATTTGGTGGTGGTGGTGCTATGGCTTACGGTTTATGTTTGGCTGTCACAGGTAATGGCTCACTTATCTTCACTGATGATGTAAATGATGGCAGTGGCACAATGAATTCTAATAATCCCAAACATATTGCTAAGGCAACACAGGAGTTTTTCAAAACTAAAAAATGGAAAATTCTTAAATGACCCAACCGGTCACCTGATTTTAATCCAATCAAGTGTGCCTTCCATATGATGAAGAGGACACTTAAAGAGACAAGCCCCCAAAACAAGCAGCAAGCTGAAGATGGCTGCAGTAGAGGCCTGGCAGAGCATCTCCCAGGAAGATCTGGTGATGTCTATGAACCGCATACTTCAAGTACAAAGTACTAAACATGACTGCTACACACCATTGCTATGTCCCAAACATTATGGTGTCCTGAAATGGGGGGACTATGGATAAAAAGTGTTGTGATTTCAGCACGATGTGACATTACAGCATGAAATATATGCAAATAACTTATATAAAAATCCGGATTGGGAGCTTGATTCACATCTGACTTTTTAAACTGTGGATCAGAGGGATAAATCAAGGGAAATAATTGTCTTCATCCCAAATATTACGGAGGGCACTGTGCTTGGTATTCTGGGATGCAAATATGCAAAATATGTTGTCTGAAAAGTATCACTATTCACATTAGCTAATAATGAACCTTAGGTGTGGAACAGGTATGATACAAACAGAGGCATATCTAGAGATTTTGGGCCCCATGAAAGCATATCATGTTTGGCCCTTTAAATCGCCAACTCCTCCCCCTTACAGTCTCATTGGATACAATAGTCTTTTACTGTTACTGTACCTTGCTGTTGGGACTATGTACTCCTATATTATCTCCATTAGCTATTAGTGAATAAATACATTTTCTTGTTCTTAGGTTGCATTCAGTGTGCGATGACACATCTTCAGAGCTTCAACGCATGGCCACCATAGAACCTCAAGGTGGTAGAAGGGCCTTGTCACGGTGAGATAGCCAGTTATATTAGGCTCCCTAACCAGGACTCAAAATAAAAACTGAATCTCATGAGGAACTGAAAATACATATATGAATTTTGAAAATGAAAAATGTATACAGTGGCCTGTTAACATTTGTGAGGGTTAAGGGTGGATGATCCCCGAATGTGAACATTCATGAATATTACTTGGACCCCCATAATGGTCTGCTAGCCTGAAAGATATCATAAAAAGCCTATTTATTACCAATTTAGTAACACTGCACTGAATACTGCATTGTATACTTTCCATGTCAAATTTCTTTGTCATTTCCTATCGGGACGTTTTTATATAATTTGTAAACTGTGTCACCTGTAAAAGAAATACTGACTAGTGGGAGAGAGAGTTTTTTAATCAGCTTTGTATATTATCGCAAGAATGCCTGGGTGACAGACAGCTGAAATTGAGGTTTGAGCTATTGCACTCATGTCTTGGAACATAGTACAGGTACTTGTTAGAACTAAGACAAGAAATGCAGGACGTGGTGCAAAGGCGTGAGCATGGAGGGCACGTAGCAGACATGGCAGGAACACCATGAAGACAGAGGCCATGCAAAAGCATAGACACCCCCTCACATGCCCCAGGCCTGCAGCATGCTGATCACGTGTAGTACACGTGTTTGAAAGATGCAAACCGCATAAGGCATATGTGTGTTACAAAGTGCATCCCCTAGCCTAACCAGTTTCATCTGGTTCAGAGGGGGGGGGTGCAAATTGTGAATATACTCCTATAAAGGTTATTTTGACCTAGAATTCTTTGGAGCGTAACCATGAAGGTGGCAACGAAGTAGTTGTTCTCTTGAGCTCAATAATAAAGCAAAGTCACATACAAAGGTATCACCTGCATGTTTTATATAATTCTTTTTCTCTATTTTGAGGGCTGGTTTGCGTTAGAGACATTGCAACATTTGGCTAAGTTGTATTTACCTAATAACTTATATCTTCTACATATAAATTATGTGTCATTGGGATCACTGATTAATGATAATTAATGCAAATTAATGATAACTTGTAAAATGTATATTACAATGCAAATATGTCCTGTCACTTGTAGATGGAAAAAGTGTTCTTTTTTAAATGTAACAAATCCCGAAACATATGTATCTTACAGATTGGTGAGCCTTGTGCTGATTTTGAGGGAATGGGCCCACAAGAGTCTGCTGGAGGAGGAACAAAGGCCCGATTCGTTCCTGGAGAGGTTCCGTGGGCCGGAGATAAGGGCCGCCCCTAGTCGCAACAGCCAGGCCAATGACGCAGACGGCAAATGGAATATTTTGTATGCTGACAGCATCTACTGCTTACACAATGCTTGCATGAGACTGCCCTTTCTAGGCATTGTGTGACAACAGAAGTCTAACCATGCTAGTAGTTCTTATTGATGCACCATGTTCCTTAGCTATTTCATTTTTAGCATTTAATAAAGGTGTATGTACTTGTTTCAGTGGATTGTTGTATATCACAGGAGCAAGATCGTCACATTTGTTGTGGCACCCGCTGATGATGTATACTACTATTGGCTCTTTGTTATTGCCTCAGCTGTCCTCTACAACTGGGTCCTTTTGGTGGCAAGGTATGTTAATGAACTCTTTTCATTCTATAACTGCATGCCATGATATTGCATTAGAAATGTGATTATCTTGTTTTATTCATGTTGCATGAGATTTTAATGTGTATGTGTGTCTGATACACATCGTGAAGGATCCTGTGCTATTCTATAGGCAGAGGAAATACTTTGACTTTACATCTTACAGGGCCTGCTTTGATGACCTTCAGACAGATTGCTATATCCTGTGGCTGGTGCTGGATTATCTTTCAGATGTTGTATACATCCTGGACACCTGTGTCCGATTACGCACAGGTTAGCACATTAGCAAGAATTCTACATGAGCCTTACATTTCATCTACCATATTTCTAATAATTTTGGTAGTGCCATATACTTCATTGTAGGGCTGGGTGATATCATATTAATATTATATTACACATGCACAATAATCACCAGGGCTTCAGACAATGGGTGAATCATTTGGTACCCTTATTTGGTACCGTATGGATGTTTATTACACCCACAATTTGTTAAGCAGATTAGTAGTACTGCTAAAATATTAATGAAAATGCGTTTTGTGACACCCAAAAGTTAGTAATCGGTATAAATTTGGTGTATCTTTATGTTTATTAAATTTTTTTAATGGAGCAGACCACATAATACTGCTTTGGTATACTATATGTTTTGGTATACGTCAGTGTGATATCTTTTAAAAGAGAAAATATTGTGGATAAACAAGGTAAAAAGAAATCGGTGGTGTGGCAGTTTAAAAAGGTTTATTAAACATAAGTGTATTGCAAATTTTTACAGATGATCAAATATTCCTATTTACCTGCACTATTAATCTGCTTATCAAATTGTGGGTGTAAGTAAACGTCCGTGTAGTACCAAAAATCTGGGGTCCGGCCAAATGGTTTGCACGTCATCTGAAGTCCTAGTGATTATTGCACATGTGCGATATAATATTGATATGACATCACCCAGCCCTACTTCACTGTTTTGCTGAATTTTATTAACCCAATAACTATTTCAATACAAGTGATAAGTTCAGCACAACTGAACCTTGTACTGATTCTCCCACAGGATTTCTGGAACAGGGTCTGTTGGTGAAAGACCTGTCTAAGCTTAGAAAGAGCTACGTCCACACACTGCACTTCAAGCTAGACGTGATGTCCATTCTACCGACTGATCTTGCTTACATTGCCACGGGCATCCACACGCCCCAGCTGCGTTTCAATCGACTGCTGCGCTTCCCTCGTATGTTCGAGTTCTTTGACCGCACAGAGACGCACACTAATTACCCCAATATCTTTCGCATCTGCAATCTAATTCTTTACATTCTTGTCATCATCCACTGGAATGCCTGCATCTACTATGCTATCTCTAAGTCACTGGGCTTTGGCTCAGACAATTGGGTTTATCCTAATGTCACAAGCTCAAATGAATCACTATCTCTTAGCTATATATTCTGCTTGTATTGGTCCACTGTTACTCTCACTACAATTGGGGACATGCCACCACCAGCCAGGGATGAGGAGTATCTGTTTGTGGTCTTCGATTTTTTAGTTGGCGTACTGATCTTTGCCACCATTGTAGGTAACGTGGGTTCCATGATCTCCAACATGAACGCCACACGGGCAGAGTTTCAGGCTCGCATCGATGCCATCAAGCATTACATGCAATTCCGAAAGGTCAGCAAAGATCTGGAGGCACGTGTCATCAAGTGGTTTGATTACCTGTGGACTAATAAGAAAGCCGTGGATGAGGCAGAGGTTCTGAAGAACCTTCCGAACAAGCTGCGTGCAGAAATAGCCATAAACGTGCACTTGGAGACGCTGAAGAAAGTGCGCATATTCCAGGACTGTGAAGCTGGCCTACTTGTGGAGTTAGTCCTCAAGTTGCGACCACAGGTCTTTAGCCCTGGTGACTATATCTGCCGAAAGGGTGACATTGGGAAAGAGATGTACATCATAAAAGAGGGTCGCTTAGCAGTCGTGTCAGATGACGGGGTGACACAGTTTGCCCTACTGACTGCCGGCAGCTGTTTTGGGGAGATCAGCATTCTAAACATACAGGGTAGCAAGATGGGCAATCGCCGGACTGCCAACATCCGCAGCATCGGCTACTCCGACCTATTCTGCCTGTCCAAGGATGATCTGATGGAGGCAGTGACCGAGTACCCCGATGCCAAGAGGATGCTGGAAGACCGGGGTCGAGAAATTCTGTTGAAAGAGGGGCTGTTGGATGAGAATGCTGCAAGGAAGCCAACGGAGGATGTTGAGGAGAAGGTGGGCCTGCTGCAGAATTCCCTGGACTCCCTAGAAACACGCCTTACGCAGCTGTTGAATGAGTACTCAACCACACAGCAGCAACTCAAACGGCGTATTACTGTGCTGGAGCGGAAACTCTGTAATAAGGCATCTTGCTTCGTTTCAGACAGAGAGGGGGACATTATCCTCAATGACAATGTGACAGATAAAGGGCTGGTCAAAGATGCAGTAGCTGAAGATAATGGAAATGGCCCTTAGATGGCCTCAGTTGTACAACCATATGCATATGAGAATTCCTTTGTATATTCAGGAAATATTTGTTCAAATTTTGTACATAAATCAAGTCAAATGTAAACCTTCAAATGGTATGCTTACTTCACAAATACACCATAACTGTACTTTTCTTCTTCATTTCATGTTACATTGATGAGGAATTTTGAGACAATGCATGTTTAGTAGAATCATTTTATGTTTTTCATCTTAATTTTGTTTTGTCCAAGTTATCAAATAATGAAAATGTATGGATCAGAGGTTTAAGCCTTAATTTCTAATGGGCTGTACTGAAGCAAATTTTTGTTCTTAATTACACTTTTTAACAAAATCTGATTGACATACAAGGACACCAGCAGAAGGTGCCAGCACAGAAACATCAGCAGTATAAGGTCAGAGCAACAGATTTGCCAGTAACACTGACTGTGGCTAAACTTATTCATACGCAGTTAGCCCCACCTACCCGGCTGCTCAAAATATGCAACTACAACAAAATATTTAGCACCAGATTTTCAGTATTCCACAGCAAAGTAGTAAATATGTTAGCAAACTAGATGGTGAAAATTCAAAAAATGAGATTGTGGCTTTGAAGCTTGCACATAAACAGAATCCTCACAGAGCTTTTGCAGTAGGCTACAATCTACCTAAATACCTCTCTCTCTTTTATGGGCATTTGATCAGGGCTACATTGTTCAGGTGGTGGGTATGGTCCTACATGATGAATAGCGTGACGGTGTGGTATGATTCATAGTGCAGCTTATAGGAAATGAATAGTTTATTATAACAGAACTCCAGCACACACAAAAAGGAAGCACAAAGGGTCAAAATAAAGGCAGGTTGGTTACCCGAGGAGAAACAAGGACACGTAAAGAAAAGTTCAGGGATCACAATAAACATATTTACAACAATTACAGAGACACTGGCATGTAACATACAATGACCAGCTAATGAACAGAAGGAAGGCAGACACATATATACATTGGTACCTAGGATTATATAAGAAACAGGTGTGGGCCATAGATGATCACCCAAACACTAGGGAGTACCCACAGGTGAGGATCATAATCACTAAAAACTAAGGACTCAAACACTAGAAATGGAGCAGCCAGTGACACCTGCTGGCCAAACAGCGCAATGACAAACAGGACAGGGCATACATTGCTCCTGACAAATAGTGATAATGTATTAATTCCTTTGTAGAATTTCTCTTTTCCCCTTTCCAGTCTTGCTCTCTGTGAGACAGACAGACACATATAGAGATGACAGTAAGCCTGGGGGTCAAATTCAATTATAGACATTCTGTCTTATAACAAGGAAACTAAAAATGTATTATTCATAATATATTGCTAATGTAGTAAGGATCAGTGATGGCAATTAATACCTTCTTGATTAAGGCAGGAAATAGCCAATCAGAGAGGTCACAGACATAACTTTATGGGATCGGGAAGAAATTTTCATAACTACAATGGAATATTTCCCAAGTATTAGCTCCTTAATGGTTTCAGAAACATATTTTAACTGGTGTGATAACAGTGACAATAATAATACGATATTTATTGAATGAGAAGCGTTAATGACCCATCCCTTTTAACAAATAATATTGCAAACCATTTTTATCCAATAGGTGGCAGCATTGGTGAGAAATTAATAGCTTGGGAATTCTTAATATTTACTAGTTTCCACATTTAGGAAAAATGAACTGTCATAGGTACTTCATAGGTAGATGTAAATGAAAATGTGGATTAAGTTAATGTTTAAGTTTGTGATTCCAAGATTTTCCCCTGCTAAATATAGAAAATAAGAAAAACTTGATGCATACAAGTTCATTTTTCTGTGCTATTTATTCTACATTCTTTTGTAATTCATTTTAAAATAATGATAGCTAACAGACTGATATTCAGGCCCAGAACACTGTTCAGGACATGCAGTTTGCAGACAGATTAATGGATAGAATTCAATTTAAATTTATTGTATGTTGACAGCAGGATCCATTAGACTGTTAATGCTTCCTGGAGGAAAGTATGCTGGACAGACGATCAACGTTGCAGCTCACAAAAAAGGGACTTTATTAAGCTCAAAAAAGAAGGCAAGAAACAAAAGGACCACAAGGGGTTAAAAAGAAGGCAGAAAGACAACAAGAACTAAAAGCAGGGAGCTACGCAGGAGCAACCATACAGGAAAAAACAAGGCAAGCACACTGAAGAACAGCAATTAACGCCTAACATACTCGACAGGAACACAGAAAACTGCAGCCACCAACCACAAGGCAACGCAACCCAATACAACGACCAGCTGGCTAGAGAAATGGGGCTGACACTTAAATACATACGAAACAACTCCAACAAGAGAAAGTGGGTGTTAACAATCGCATAGAACTCTAGCACAGGGGAGGGCAATTAACAGACAAGGCAGACTGGAAAATAGGAGCAACTGCACATTGCCAACTGAACATTAAGATTAGATGTGCAGATTAGTAAAACAAAGGCACAAAATACCCAATACAGAAATGCGTGAACCAGATCAACAAAAACCGAAACTCAAACTATCGACAAGGCTGAGGCTGCATGCGTCAAATCGGGGAGCTATAACAGCAGTCGGGGAGTTTGATTTTACATAGCACACTCAGCCCATTTTGCCACTCCAAGCATTCACCTGTGTGATTTCTGTTTACCTGTGTGATTTCTGTTGAACTCTTTGCCTGTTTGCCTACCTTATCACTTGCATTTCATTTTGCACTCAGTACTGAGTGTTATTGACACAATGCCTGATTACCCCACCCACCTCTGGAATTTCGTTTTGGACTCAGTACGGCTTTGGAGTGCCATCCACATGTCGCCTAATTACCCCACCCACCTCTGGAATTTCGTTTTAGACGGCTTTGGAGTGCCATCCACATGTCGCCTAATTACCTGACCCACATCTTGGGATTTCGTTTTGCTGCCCAGACTGTCTCTCCACCCCTTGCCTGCTGGTTTGGTTTTCAGTTTCAGGTTGTGGTTTTGCTTTAACTAATACAGCTATGGCTCAATGATTATACCAACCGAGTGATGAAAAAATTCCACAGGGAGTGTTGAGTTAGCTGGTGAAAAATTTTCCCGTTCATGGAACCAATCTTTGATGAACCCACACTCATGTTCTTATTCTATCATTTTGTGCCACATTTTACTATTATACTCAGGGCTAAACTTGGATTAAAATTTTGCCCTTGACATTTGCTAATGAAGGCCTAACACACAGATGTACAGATGAGTACAATCCTAACTTGGTTATATGCACTTGGGTGACAGTTATTTTAGATACTTACCTGGCAGGGGAGATACCACGATCACACAGGTGGGTCACCCAGGGTGAGACCAGCAATTACACTGCGGCTGTGCTGACCCCCACCAATTCCCCAAAATGGGGGAATCTTAGCTGCATATAGTGGGGGCCTGCGTTCTCCGCGCTCTCCCCAATTTTGCACCATTGGTGGCTCAGCATGCTAAGTCACTTTGCCTGTCATCAGTAGGTCATCGGTTCAAGCCCAGCCACATGTCTGTGGCCCTTGAGCAGCCCCCAGCTCCAGGAGCAACAGATGTTGGCTGAACCTGCACCTCTAAGCTATGGTGAGCATAATGGGGTAGGCAGAGAGTAATTCCAATGTACCTGCACTCTTACTTGTGCCAATGGAAAATAACGGGTTTATCATCACATTCAACTTTTCACCACCTATCTGCAGGTCTGACACAAAGCATGTTGGATGTGTGCAAATGTGTTTTTCTGCTGATCAGCATGCAACAGCTGGTAGCTCTAGTCATCAACTCACGATTTTAAAAATGTTCTGATAATCTCCCGACATCCCATGTTTTTTTTATTCTTCAGCTGACTACAACTTTAGTAAAAGAAGAACAGTCATCTGCTCCCCTGCACCCTTTGTGTGAAGGCATGACGAGATAAGCCATCTGAGTTGCGTCTTTATGGAGCTATAGTAAGTGAAAAAGAACATCTATAAAAAAGATGAGTAATACAGATACTTTTTATTATGTATCTGTTAATGTTTATTCACTTTTGTAGTTCTTTTATTTTTATAATAAAGGTTTCACACTTTGAAATTAAGTTTTAAGTCTTAGTCTAAGCATAAGTAACGCTGAAGTAAAAAAAAAAAAGCTAGCGGATGTGAAATACTCATGTTGTGTAAAACTTGTAAAACTGTTGATCAACTTCACATCATACTTCTTCTTCACAATTTTCCTTCTTCATTATATTTGTGAACATTTTATTTTAAAACAGGAAAACTCATCAGAGAATTATTATTCCTCCTTCATTTTTCAGCTGAAGTTGGTAATAATATACCAACGAGTTGAAATCGTTCCAGAAATTAATAATTATACATCCAGTTTGTTGAATAATCTGCTCCCTTTTTCTGTATTCCGATTATTCACTTCATTATCTGAATCGTTCTATACCAATAAATTTGTATAAAGTTATATAACTGAGGTATAAGCTGTATAACTGCATTGCAATGGAATTTATAACACAGGAAAGTATTGTTTGATATTACCAAAAAAAAGGAACGTATATGAAAGATATATGGTTATTTTCCTCAGTCGGTATAATATGGCATGAACTAAAGGAGCGACGTTATATTTTAAGTGTTCTGCTTTTGCGAAATTGTTGCGTCTCATATATGCAGTGTTACCCTTGTTGTTCATATAAACATACACTGTACATGTATAGATATGGTGACTGACACATCGAGACAATAAAAACGCGGTAACCCTTTCTATGAATGCCATGCCTATAGGAATCTATAAAAACATTCATAACACATTATAATGCATTCAGAAAGCATGATAAATATGGCTATAAGTATTTATAAAAAGGCATAACACATTATAGCCATGTTTATTATGAATGCTTTATGGAGCTTTTTCTATAATGTAACACAGATACTTTCATGATGTAGTACAAAGCATCATTTATTCTGATGCCAACCATTATAATTTAGGTATCTATAATACTTAATAAATGAGAGCTTCACTGGAGCTTATGAAGTATTATGTTTTAATAATTAGCTATAATGCCTTACCACTGTCAATAGAAAATGCTATAATGCTTTATTAATTCTTATACTGTCCATTATTATGCATTATAAAGGTACGGTATCTAGAGTATAGTGCGTTATAGATGACAGCGTCATGTAAAGCATTACCAAAACCAGCTCTAAAAGAATTTTGTCTGAAGTGTTTTAATTACACTGATTAGAATGTAGTTGTGTATTTAGTTCATTACCCATTATCACGATAATGTAGTCCCCTTAAATTCTATGGGCTGCTCCAGTCCAAATGGCAGTCAGGGTCATTAGGGGAAATAACTGAATATTTTTAGGCTAATGGTGGATAATGCATCAATTTCTACTTATGTCAAATCATGGCAATACCCAGCTGAGCAGAAAAGAACATTTGACCAAACCCTAAATTGCAAAATATTATGCTTCTAATGGTCTGACAACGAATTATTGGTCTGATAATTAGCAATACCTAAGAATCGCACTCCTGAGACCCGTGTCACTGTTTGCTCATGACTGATCGAAGATGCAGTGATCTGCTGGGGGGAAAAAACTGGAAACAGGGGCATTCACCTCTACAGACGTCTTGTGTGCAAAAGTCTATTTGCTGTAGAGAACAGCTTCATGTTTTGCTATTTGGGGTTTGGCCCATGTATAGATTTTTTGTGTATATTTTTCAAGTTTTTCACTTCTCACATATCTTTTCATCACCTTGCTTGCATTCACCAGAAAGAGGAAGTTGCCCTGGAACTGGCCCGTAACTGAATGGCATGCAAACATATATTTATATACAAAAACTCACTGATCTGTGGGTGAGCTAGTAACTGCCTCCTTCAGGTTACAAGGGAACTCAAGAGACTCAAACAGCAAAATAATTTTAGAAAAACAATATTGAACTCTCAAACAAGTGAACATTTAAAGTAAACTCCTTGTTCTACTTCACAACACCTTATAGATAAGCTGTTCACGCATAAAACATAATATTTTGGTGTAGTATAATACAAAATTTTAATTCAAGATGTCCAACAGTTTTGTATTATTTATTAATTTGCATATGTGTTTATCTGGCCCTTTGTTGATAGCTGACTGGAAAGGCTTGAGCTACTATGACTGTGGAAATGACTTCACCTGCTTCATGTACTTTGGTAAAAATTGTATAGCTAAAAGTCTGGCCGCCATTCTGCCTTTGGCTACTGACAAACAGCAGTTGCATACTTGAATATTGCAACAGGGTAGCGAAGGGGGGAGAGAACCACTGCTGTAGACGATACTATTATCCGAGGACGACAGTACCCTGATGTTTCATTATCCAGTTGAGATGATCAGCCGTTGATTGGTTTGCAGAGTCAGTCAAGGACGTTAAGCAGTGCTGAAGCCTCCATGCTGCCTGCAGTAACAGGCTGCTTTACAAAGGTTTGGCATCAACTTTTTCATGGTGGGGAAGCACTGGACATTTATCATTTAGGAATATATGTTTGAATACAGAGCTAAATGATGTATTATTGACCCCCGCCGTTCTCATTGTTTGACTGTAGTAAATGGCTGCATGGGCTGATATGGTCATGTATTTTGTATTATCTTACACTTTATTCTGTACTGGTTAGAGAATTTAAGGAAGTCCTTGGGAAAAAAACAAATGCAAATGCAGGCTTGTGGGTCAGTGTGTGATTCCGTGGGCTAAGCTTGTGTAGACATAATCAGAAGGACACTGGTTCAAACCCAGCCCCACTCTGTGGATCCTTAAGCAAGGCCCTTACCCTCCCAGGGCGCCCCAACAGGTGGATGCCCTCTGTTGACAGTTTACTCTACAAAGAGCAAGTTTAGGCATAAAAAAGAATTTCCCCACAAGGACAATAAAGGCTCAATTATTATTAGTTTAATCTATTGCATTCTGTTATATAACTTTATAATTTTAACTTTAGCAAAATTCTAGGAGAAAATAATTAATGGTTCGGGAAAGCCGTTCCAGAAGAGTAGCAGCTGTTATAGCTGCAAAGGGAGAACCAACTGCATACTGATGTCTATGAATTTAGAATGTGATGTCATCAAAGTTCCTGTAGGCCAGCGGTTCTCAACCTTTTGCAAGCTGGGCCCCCCCAAAGCTGGTTCATTGCTGTTGGGGCCCCAGTGCCCCCCGATCCCAAACACCACCTTGCATAGATAGATAGCCCTAGCCTATTATTTTTAGGCCCACATTATTATTATTATTATTATCAGTAGCGGTAGGTAGGCCTATTATCATTACTAGGCTATTGTTATAATTGGCAGTAGCACCAGACGGGAGAGTGGCTCACGGCAGCACCCGCTGCTCGTTGAGCACAGTAGTCCTAACTGCAGAGTGATTCGTGCTTTCGAGTCTCCAAAAACACCAGTAAAAGTCGCTGGATATGTCGCTTTTAACAAAAAAGGAGGATGATTTGTTTGTGTTATAATCATTTCTTGAAGTGGGGGAAAAAGGTGGCGGTACTCTCTTTGCACTGGCAAATCATTACATTTTTACAGTGAAAAACAAAACTTGGATATAATGCTTACAACAATTTATTGTTATTTATTTATTAACAACATAAATGTATTTAAACATGTTTGTGTGTGCGTGGCTGCGTACGTGCGTTTATTTCACAAAAACTAAAGAAAAGCTTTAACTGTAGCCTATATTCTGCGTAGTTTATTCATTTTATATATATATTAAACTAATTACGTTTTAATACGTTTGCAGCCTCTGCAACTTCCGTCCGTCATAACAATTTATTCGGATGGTTCGAATTTCTGCATTTTTCGCATCCGTAGCAAATATTTTGAGGGGTGTTTTCGACAATTGAGAGCCACTAAATGACGAATATGAAAAAACAGACAGTTTCGGACTCAGTCAGGGTGCAAGGACCTTCAACTTACTTTGAGGCTTGCGCAGCTTCTCAAGGAGAAATCAAACAAATGAGCGCCGTTTTCTAAAGTCTATGAGCGCAGCAA
>JABFDZ020000042.1:2376212-2389889 GCA_019775955.2 Pollimyrus isidori
GGGAAACCGGAGTACCCGGAGGAAACCCCACGACGACACGGGGAGAACATGCAAACTCCACACACAGGAAGCCCAGGAGACTCGAACCCGGGTCCCAGAGGTGTGAGGCAACAGTGCTAACCACTGCACCACCATGCCGCCCCGATTCCTCTATTTGGCACCTTAAAATAGACGATGAATAAGTTGTTGCGTTATTGGTTAGTTATTGAGAGGATCAACTGCGTGGTCCAGAATACAGGAAAAATCCCATCCCGTACTCAAAATGAGACACAGTATTCTACTTTTATTTATATGGCCTGAAACATGTTTATAATTGATTATTAAATCTGGCCAAGATTGATCTTTTGTTTTCCACAGAATAAAAAAAAAATTATGTTATGTTATCCCATAAATTGTGTAAAGTGCTGGCAGGTTTCACCACTGGCACTGGTGATATTAGACAGAAGTATACTGGTTATTGATCGAAGTATACTGGTTATTGATCAATGCGGAAATATGGAGATGCAAGCAAAAAAGGTATTCATTAATGCAGTGAATGTAGTTGAGATAATTCCATCTGCTCCATTCTTGCTCCATTACTTTGATCTATTTTCCCTGCACTTCAGCATAAATTCCATGTTGGTGTCGGTGCTTGTAGGCAACCAATTTAGAACTTTTATCATTAAAATCCCCTCCCAGGAATTCCTGTTCAGGCTTAAAGTACATACTCCAGGGTAGGGACTTAAAAATGTTCAGCAACTCCCTCTGAGGAACTACAACTGAACTGAGTTCCTGCAGAGGGAACTTTTCCTGGTTCCTGAAAAATGTTCATGAGGTGGGAAAGTGCCTATTAAGTGTAACTGTTGGGCCTTTAGTTCAGAAACTTTGACATGGCACATTAGACACTGGCCAGCCCTACCAGATCCATGAGATGTGTGGCAACAGTACAGTCTGGATTTCGGATAGCTATGCTCTGTGGAGTCCCAATGTACTTTTCAGATTCTCCAAGCCCTAAGAAATTCATCCAGGGACCTATAGACACAAAATCCAAACAGTAAGAATGACAAGCTTCTTTAATTTCATTTTCCAAGGCTTTATGTTATTATAATAATAACAGAATTTATTCTGCAAAATCCAGTACAGTGAATATCATTAGAGTGGTACCTTGAAATCAGAGTTTACTTAACTTATGCCCAATAATATAAGTCTCACCAACCTCGAGGAATGACAATGCTAATGGAGGAAGGCCAGGCAGCCTCCATGAAGTCCCAGAGCACTGGGTTGATGAGGTGTTTTGCTGGCTCGAGCTGCTTTATACTGGAGATCCACAGAGACATAGGACGATCCTGGGCATGCACCTTGATTCTGTAAAGATTGGTGTATCCATGGACCAAAACATACTGAAATCTGTGCGGATTGACCTGCTAAAGATAACCATTAGCTGGAGCCGTTTTACTTTTCAGTGGCCAGAGAAGTGGACTTACTTGTAAGCCTTCTCCACTGCGTCAGGGCGATTGCAAGTTGCCACAAGCACATAAACTGTGTCTGTAGGCATCCCGCACGTGCCACCATTTTTTAAAATATCTGCAAATGGAAACACAAATCGTTATACAAAAAGATTTTTTTAATAGATTGACAATCTTATCATTATTATCATTATTATTATTATTTTGTTACCCGCTATCTTCTGCACAGATGTGGCCTTTCTTGCTGGCACATGTGGACAACTGTCCCTGTCGCCCTCAAAGCCACTTAGCTTGATAAAAGGACCTCCCAGTGGCATCTGTGGCTTCTGAAAGTTGCTGTTGAACAGGTGTGCTAAGAAGCAGTAAAAGCTGACTGTGCCGAAGATAAGAGCGACCACAGTGTCATAGCCATGCGGCAAGGCATTCACTGCATCGAGCAGGAAACTGACCAGAATAAGCTGATAAGTGAGAGCGAATGCAAACCAGGCTTTGCTGAGGAACAGGGTGCCAAGTGTCACGAAGCAGTTAAACAGCATAAAGCAGATGATGCCGGTGGCCACGTTAAAGCCACGTTCTTTGCCGTAGAGACCAGCGTAACGAATCATCCCCCACACTGTCCACAAGATCCCGTACAGGATGAATGCAGTGCTCTCCAGTGTCTTCCCCCGAGCAAACGCCACTGAGCCACAAAGAAGCTGCAAGAAACCACCACATATGACAACCCAGGGCAGGATCATCACGTGCAGTGGTCCTTCTTCACCCACAGTCGCCATTATAGCAAAGGCTGAGAGGGCACTGCAGGCGTAGGCCAGGACTTCCGCATCAGCATACTTGGAGTAGCCCAGACTTGGGGCGTGCTGGTCCTTGTCTTGGGCCCGCAGGACAAAAAGGTTACTACTCTTCAGAAGAGTCTTCAAAAGGCCCTGGCCTGTGGGCAGCCTCCATTGGGACACCATATTGTGCAGATTTACCAGAAGCATTACAGCGGACGCAATGAAGATGGCGGCCTGCACGCCCTGCGTGCCGCCCTGGAAAAAGCCCCTCGGCGAAACAGCAATTGAGATACAGTAAGCCGTATAAAACAGCTGGTACAGACCATCCATAAGACTCTTCTGAATGCTAAATATGGCTAATGTGAGAAATAACAGTGAGAATACTATAGGGAGGGGTGCTGGAAAGGACAGCATATAACCGGAGCTGTTTAGTAGGACACTGTACCCCTCTGCAAACTTCAGGATTGCAGCGAAACCATAAAATGTAGCTGGTAAGGTGTCCATGGCCCGGTAGGAGAGGATGCTCACACCCAGCTGGAAGACCCCCGCCGTCCATAACCATGAGACCTGGCTTCTGTCTAGCTCCGGCACCACACCCAAAAGCGGGCAGGCCAGCACACTGGCCGACAGCAGATTCATCACGAGTCCGATCAGCACTGTGTCGTTTCGCTCCTGAGCCTGGGCTGACGTTAGCTTGCTCTTCTTCTGGAGCCGGGTGCCGGGAGGTTGTATCTTGCCCTTGGTGATATATGACAGGAGCCGCCCACTGCCAAAGTAGGCCCCAACACAACACACCAGGAGATAGTTTGCAGCTGTGGCCTGCAGGCCGAAGTCGGCATTGAACAATGAAGCAATTTGGTGGGCAGATGCCAGGCTGATAGCAAAAGCAATTATGGAAAGAACCACCTCTTTTTGTAGGACTCCCACCACCCCTAAAATGAGCAGCGCTAGACTAAAGGCTGCCAGCCCAGGCACCAGGGCTGTCCTAAGCCCAAGGGCATCTTCCACCACTCCTGCTCCGAGCAAAATGTGCACTAACCCTAAACCAAACCACAGTGCTGAAACGGTTAAGCAGAGAGCGGCGGAGAGTGGTGTGTGAGACAGGCAGCGTCGCACTCCTGAAAAACAGAGGAGAACGGAGATGGAGAAGTGTTAGTTCATTGGTAAAAGACAGCTTAAGCTGACAGACTTTTTTGTAGAGTGGGATTTAAAATCATACGGTTAACACTGTACTTGAGGGGGCAGAAATAATATAGTATTATGGTATTATTTATGCATTAATTAATCACAGAGTGTTAGTTATATACTGATTTCATATTTGTTCATCATTAATAAATCGCAATCTCAATTAGCAACTACATTTGCTCATTACTTATACTTATGTACAGTAACTCAATTACTACTAAGTATTTAGTAGTAGTGCCCCGTCGAGTATAGTGTTACCCTCAATATATATATTCCTCAGCCTTAAAAAAAAATCAATGTACACCAATCTTTGCAGAATAAATCTTTCTTCCTGTGTTGCGTGTGTTTTCTCCTACAGTTCAAAGGTGTCAGAGACAGATGATATACCGATTAACGTCGGTATTGTCCAATGTTGGTTACAAATCAAAATATCATAATTGGTATGATATGTCAATCTGGGTCAATACTGCTGGCCAATATTTAGTCTTTAGTTCATATTAAAAGTTACCATCAACAGAGGTTAAGATAAAAATATTACAATAATAGAATGATTCCATCGAACAATCACCCATTTTCCATAAGACAAGCCATTTTGTTGGCCTCTTCACTACATAGAAAGCTTAATCTCAAAGTTCCAGCCTGCAGGCCGGATTTAGCCTGTGATATGGTTTGATATGGCTTGCAACACGTTTTTATTTCATTATTAAATTCATCGATCGATCTTTTGTTTTCCACAGAGAATAAAAAAGCAGCATAATTCTGCTAATCAGCACTGGCAGATGTTGCCTCTGACGTGCAGTGAAGGGAACTGGCATCTTTGAAACTGCATGTACTCTGCGATGGACCGGCATCCAGGCTACATCCCTACTTTGTTCCCTCACATTGCATTATGGGTAGATATCCTGTTGTACAGTAACTACAGAAAAGCTTTTTATGCATGTAAAGTCTTTAGTTCATATCTTGACTGCGTGTATAATTTTTCTCATTTTATTATTCAGTCTGGCTTCACATGGTAATATGCTACTTTAAAACACAGAATAGAACATGTTGTCATTTGCAAGGCGATATTTCCTAGTTCTGCAAGTAAACCACAAGTTCTGTTTGTGGTTTAAACCAGCTTTTCAGATGTCTCATTCAAAGAATAGGCTGTATAAAGTACATGAGGGAATTATTCTTTATAAAGTGAATAGTAAATACATTGCTTCCATGACATTTATACTAAACAAAACATTGGCCATTGTATATAACCAATGATATTGTTTTAGGAACTCTATGTGTTAGAAAAACAGATGTTAGGCTGGCACTATATCTTATGTAAGGCGAACAGCATCTTTCATAATACAGCTAGTATGCATTTTACAGACTTACAAAGTTGCAATTTCCTAATACTTTTGTACACAATCCTCTGATACATTCACACATTTCAGGTCTGATATAAGCTGGATGTGTGACAGTTACAAAGTGAATATAATTGTTAATATCATTCCACATGTTGTGTAGTCACTTGCCCAGTAAAGGCTTACAGAATGTCTGGACACTATCCCGAGATGCAAATCGACCAAGGCAGGGAACACCCTAGACAGAATACCACTTCATCGCAGGACACAAACTTACAGTTGCACACAAAGAACAATTTAGAGGCAACAGTTCACCTAACAACATGTTTTTGGAATTCAGACGAAACCCAGAGTTCCCTGGAGGAAAACCCACACAGATAAAGGAAAGAAATGCAAACTTTACACACGTCGAGTCAAAGCCACGACCCTGGAAGTAAGAGGCTTCCGTGCAAGGCAGCCACCTCCAGTTAGTGGACTTGCTAAACGCGCTGTTACTTAACCAGCGAAATTCTCCTCCTTGACAGTTAATGTTGCATTGCCCAGTTCCTCAGTTAGTAGTTAAAGTGTTGTACCTGTGTAAGCCAATAAGGAGGCGATGATTAGAAGCAGTACTCCCAGGGCTGTGTCAGGAATGAGCTCTTTTCTTGGTGCATCAGCATAGCCGTTTACTATAAGCAGCAATGAACCTAAAAAGTACAAACAAGAGTCTCACTACTCATAGTTTTTCTCTTTTATGTTTTAATAATAATAAAATAGAAAACTCATTGAACTTTTACTGGTGGAGTCTTGGAGAATATTATCCATTTTCTCTACCAATTTGCCCTATTCATTAGGCTATTGAATATTATTATAGAATATTGCTTTTACATTCTGCTTGAGTTACAATGAAACATCATTTTTGTCTTTACAGTGCATTACAAATGTATTTACATCCTTCATGCAATGGTTCATTTACAAAACAACAATATGATTCTATACATTTTCCATATAAGTCTATATTGTTTCAAACTGTCTTAAAACAGCTTAAACAGAAAAAAGATTAATTTTAGTAAGTTATGAATGTTAGATAATGAATTTAGAGCTACACCTGTTTCTACATTTTAGAAACTACACCTACACAGATACAGGCAGAGGAATTTCTTTGTATTCTCCGATATTATTTTGCAGTATGGTTCTATCTAACCACAACAACTACAAGTTATAATATTTAAAAGAATTCACACCCTTATCCAAATAGAATTTGTTGATCACTTAATAAGTTAATTTCCGTAACTTTAGCTCCCAGGAAACCTGATTTGGATAAACTGTTGTTAGACGGCTGAATGTAACCTCTATGAGACACATGCAATTACTTTTTATAACTTTCCGTTCCGTAGCCAAAACTATGTATAGTCAAGGTACGTGCATTAAAAAGAATACATTCCACTTAGCTAAACATAATTTTCCCAACATTAAAAACCATTTTATCCACAGGATTAAAACATATTTCAATTAAAACATTTCGATGTATTTATACTAATTTACTTACAACTATTCGACACAATACTTTATTCCCACCTTTCTAAAAGATGTGAGTTTATCAGTTTAATCCAAATGGAGTAATACATTACTGTATACATCATATAATTTCATTAATTCATCAGAACGCACTATCAAGCAAGTAAACAGATGATGAATATAACAATGCTGTATATATCCTACCTCCGGAGATGGTTAAAATGCCAACAGAGAAATGTAAAGACTCGATCTGAACACGAGGCTCTGCCATCGTCGCTCACACACAGACATGTATAAAAAACGCAGCCAAGTCGATGTCTCTCTCGATAGATGCTTGTATCGCACATCACCTTTCCGTTTTAACACCCCCCCCCCCTCCCCCATAAAGACACGCAAGCGTTAGGGAAGGACAGGGAAGGACATGAGTTCCTTATATTGAAACAACCAGCAGTTTAATTATTGCGTGTCAAATGGGTTCGCATAAAACTTAGTCTAGTAAATTTAAGTTAAACTTAGTTTAAAGTAAAAAAAGAATTAGGTGTACGAGTAAATATTTAGACCTAACACTATAAAAGTATGGCATGCACGCACAATATTTTACGGTTCTATTTTGCTGGATTCTTTCGATAAAATTAAGACATACCAAAGTTTGAGACATGCTGCGGCAATCTAAAGCACTTCCTGCACCGTTTTCTGATAAGCCGTCTCAAACGGGCTCACTTAGGCTACTCCATAGAGTCGTTCTAAAACGCCTAGTCGTACCTTCAACAACTTTAAAAGACTAACGTAAAACCTTTTCGATAAACATCTCGGGGTAATTAAAGGACAGTTCCACCAAATTTCATTTTTTTTGTTATTACAGATAATGATTGATCACTATGAATAAATAAAATTGTCTAAATGTTGCAGGATTCTGCAATGTCACTAGATGCCAATTCATCTTCCCATCACTGCTTCTTTAGTAAAACATCAGATTCTGTTCATTGTTTGGGTGACAACCTGGAAAATTACAAATACTGAGACAGATCTCTCCAAAACTGAAGTGATGCTGCTTAGTGGCAGCAAAGGGGAGGGTGAAAGCAAATGATTAAGTTAAAAAATAATAATTAAAAGTTAAAAAATAGCGTATTTGAGGAACCTCATTACTGCTTCACAAAACATATGGATGAGGTAGGACATGGAAGCTGTAAAAGGGAATTAGTATTGTGAACACAATACTGTAACTCAAAATGTTTTTTATGGATCTTTTTGCAGATTTTTTACAGACATTATATGGGTAACAAATCTGAAAGTAACATAATTTTGAGACAGATACCCCCTGAAATTGAAGCAATGCTGCATAACGATAGCAAAAAGGGTGTTTCAGGCCTTTGATCAAATTAACGCAATAGGCCTACTGTAAATAGGGCAAACACATTGTATGGGCGAATATCTGGATGAGATCAATTTTTGAGACAAATCGCTGAAGCAGCAGTGTTTAATAACAGCAGAGAGGCTTAACTTTGAGGCTTAACTTTGAGAACTCTATATGTAATTGTTACTCTGTTTGATCTTTATTGGATTATATTACTATTTCATAAAATCATTATATGGATGAAAATCTACACCTGGAAATATTGACCATGATAGACCCAAAACTGGAACCGCACAACAGACAGCAGAAGAGGGTAAAGTTGGAGGCTGTAAACACAGCCATATGTCATTTCAACATATTTTGTGGAACTGATTGCAACTATCCCAGGAACGGGGAAGTTGGTGGCGCAGAAGGCAGTGCTATTGTTCGGTAAACAGAGGGTTGCAGGTTCAGGCCCTGCTTACTCCTAACCTCATCAAAGTGTCCTTGAGCAAGACACTGAACCCTGAATTGCTCCCAGTGTGCAGGTTGGCACCTTGTGTGGCAGTCTCCGCCACTGGTGTGTGAATGTGAGGTATAAATTGTAAAGCGCCTATATAAATGCTGTCCATTTACCATTTGTACAGATTATTGATTCCGAAAGTGGGATGAGCATGGCTTATAGATAGCCAGAACAAGTGACAGATCTGTCCAGGGAATACATATAGAATGTTGCACCAACAGAAATTTTCAACAAATCAAAATTTTCTTCAAATTTTAGATTCTTAAAAATAGCCCCTTTTCTTGAATGTCAGCATTGCAGACTCTTGGTATTTTTACACCTATTGTACAGATGTAACGAACAGGAATACTTTTGCATCAGTCCTGAAAGAGTTTCCATAAGACCTGCATACAAGTTGGCTACCTTACTTTTACTCTTTGATCCTTGATCCAATTCTAATTCAGTTTCCTCTCTCTTCATGTTCCCTTAAGAAGGCTTCATTCCTGTTCCCTTAAGAAGCCTTCATTCCTGTTCCCTTAATGCCTTCTGCAGTATTGTTTCAATTTCCCTGCCCTGCTGATTTTGGCAATCCCTTTATTTCCATGAGATCTTGCAGCTTCCTTTAGCATAATATTCTATTGTCTAGAATTAAAATAAAGAGTTTATCATAGGTCAGATTAGTTACATAGGTCAGATTGTCTATTATTGTAGAGAGGGAGTGTGTTTTGGATCAAAGTGATGGGGTTTGTTTTTTTTTTTCCGAAAGTTAGCACAACTTACATTATGGTTTGACATATGGCTTCATTTTGTCAGTTTTAATACAAGCAATCAGACACAATTTGCCAATAGCAAGCAATAAGCAACAGAATGAGACATATATTTTAACTGCTGTGTGATATTCCTAGCTGAACATAAGAAAGCCTACAGCCATGATCTAGTGTGGGCAACTTAAAATCTTTGTGGAATGTAACTAATTGTAAAAAAAATAGTAGTCTTGTCTGGTTTAAAATTGATTGTATGTGACCTGAATGCGGGTATTGAGGAGTACCTTGCTGTCCTACAGCTGTTCAGGAGATTCTTTCTCTTTTAAATTTGTGCCAGTGATTGAAACCCACTACTCCTATTTTCAAACTTGCATTACGTGATAATGCATAACTGTACTTTTCTGTGTACAAAGTCTGGTGTCAATTGGTGTTACACAGCTCATCAGCAGATGGCGGTATATCACAGTTTTTATCTGATTTGCCAACACTCAAAGCTATTCCTCCGAACAAAACTGTCAAAGCTGTCAGTCATTAAAACAAACAGTCCTTTGGGAAATTAACAATGTTCACTCAGTAAGACACAATTTGCCAATCGTATTCACTCTTTTTGCAAACCTCTAAACATGTCATTCACAGAACTTATTTCTCATCCTGTTGGCAGTCGCAACACACTGCGATGCAAAATGGAAAGCACATGGCGGCAAAAATATAACTCAAAATTGTTCACAAATGTATTTAAACATGCAGTAGCCAATGAGTCATTAGAACAGTTGATTTCTAATATTGCTCAGTAACTCAACACATCCACAGTAAACATTTTTGTCATGCTAGAAGCAGTTTTGACTGCTTTCAGTTTTTTGCTACACTGTGTAATGAATGCTCAGTACTGTTTATATTATGTCTGGGTTCGTGTGTTATCTGAAAGCAGTGTTCGGTTTTTAGTAAAGATAACTGGTTCTGGGTCCGTTGATTGATTTTGCCAGACCACTTAGAGGTTTTGTAAAGTGTGAAGCTTCTGTTTTGTTTTCCAGTTTTGGGAAAAGTTGGGAATACAACTTCAACTGTATAATGGATGACGCTATATCATACATAATTTCCATTTGATGGCAAATGAAAATGTATTACTGCATCAGTGACTGGCAGAGGTGCCACTGTATACCATTCTGATATTAAAAAATAACTAGTCTGATATTAAAATGTAGACTAGTGAACTAGTCAATTTATAAGATAATTAACTTTTCATATATTCATTCTCTGTCATTTGCAACAAATAAACTTAACAATCTGCAGTAGCCAGATTTAAAGAATGCTATTGTGCAGCGGGTTCCTGGTATTTGCTGTTGACCACTAACTGTTCTTCTGTATCTTGTTTCCTATGACAGCTCAGTTACGTCTCAATATCATTAAGACTCCTTTCGGTTTTTTGGATCTTATCAGCTATTTATGGAACCAAAGACATATTTCAGCTACATACCCAGTGCAAGGTCACAGGGGGAACTGCATCATTTTTGGACCAGTTAGTAAGCTATAGCATTAACATAAAGTTATTATGTTTCCCAACCCTTGTCAGCTGCCCTAGCCCTAGGCCCACCAGAAATTCTCTTGATTCTTCTGATCAGCCACTCCAACACTGAGTACCTGGTGAAAACAAGGACCACATGTAAATTCCACACACTTGGGTAGCCAACTCTCACACATTTGTCGTGACGCATTCAGGCTCTCACACTCAAGATACTGTAGAAACCTCACTACAAATCTACATATATTATGACTTTATAAACCTAAAACTAGGTACATCAAAAGTGTTGGGGTAGTTTGTAAATCCTACATACTATTTACAATGTAATGAAACTGTTAAATGCATGTAAATGTGTATGCATGTGTGTGCAGACTTGTCCTGAATTGAAAATTTTGGAAAACTTTAAATAATGTTCACTCAGTTACACACAATTTGTCCCTACAATTAGTATGGGAGTGCCACGTGTATTCAGGAGACCCAGGGTTTAGGGACTGATTTGGTCCCTACCAAGGTGGAAACCAAACTTACACCCCTGCTTAGATCAAAGCATTTAGGGTTGGAGCAAAGCTGGCAACCATGTAGAGATACATGTGAAGTAACAGTATTACTTAACTATAGTCACCATGCTGGCCTGCATGATCTTCAACCGAAAATGATGAGTTCCATTTTCACAGGAGTGATCAAATCACTATATGTACGTCCAAACGGGACATTTACATCTGTTCTGCTATTTCTTTTATGTGTTCTGTTGTTACGGTTTTCACTGAAACATATGTGTTTACTAAAGTGGACATTTTAAATGATGTACTTCAATGTTCTATTTTGGCGTATTTTTTAAGCTATTTATGATGACAAAATCATTTCTATGCTTACACGATACAATGTATACGATCACGGCAACTATGTGAAATAGCCGATGTATCATAATGTGCTCGATTTTATTGCAAAGAAAACGAAGATGCGCTGTCTGGTTTGATTGGCCACGGATTTATTCGGTGTTGTATCGGATTGGCTGTCGAAACACCAATGACCAAAAGCGGGATGGTGCCTCGATTAGTGCTGGGCGGTGCTGCCCTATTTAAACAGACTTGGTCCGTCCCTGGAGTGACTATATCGTTGGCTTTACGGGAACGAAATCTCAGGTAATAATTGTTGTCTGGGTTTAATAACAAATATAAACTCCCTATTTATATGGATCGCAATTTTTTTATTTATTGTATAATATTATACTTCACGCCTAGGAGCTAAACTATAGTGATGATGAAAGGATGGATCTTTTATGTACGCTACATTATGCATTATTATATAACAGCATTACACTTTGCAAGATAGAAGGGATAAGTGTATAATTAGATTACGTTATCTGCTTTAACATATTGACTAGGCCCAATATTGATTTTAACTGTATTGCTGTCTCAAAAGCTTTTACTTTTTTATTCGTTATGCCTAAACATATTTATCTGCGTATGTGTGTTGTTAGAATATATAGCGTATTATTTCCTAAAAGGACTTATAGCAATATCTTTTATTTTACGTAACTATAAGCAATATTTGATTTTAGTATTTCTGCATACATACTGTATGAGACGCGATCTGTTTTTGTTAGCGACGTCTTGACATGATGATGACTACAGGAACTAACGGAATTATTATTGTTGTTTATTCCCTTATTGCTATGCACTTTTAATATTGCGTACAATATTAATACATTTGCCCATAATACCTGTCTGAACACCCAAGTACGACTGGTGAAAACTCCATTGTAAATGTGGTATTTTTTACAGAGCAGGAAGAATGTAATACTGTGTTCCCGAGGGAGGATGTAGGAGCGCGGCTATTTGCAACATAGTTCGCGTGACTGAATGTTATTGTTCTAAGCACTGGTTTGCAACGGCAAAATTATGTCATTATAGCGTTATGCGTAATGCCGCTTGTGCAATCTTCAGATACGCAATGCAATAGGCTACATGCTTACTTTTCCAAATTAAATTTTATACATTTTTGTGTACCTTGTGAGTAATGAGCGGTTGATAAGTGGAATCTTACCTTATTATCAAGGGTTCATTGTAGTTGATACCCAAGGTCGTATTTCGATATGGACGGTAGGGGCCAAGTCTCTTAATAATATTTTGTGAAAAACGTTTGTGTTTAGGTGGATACCAAACCTACACCCCTGATTAGACCAAGGCTTTAATTTGCATCAAAGTTGATTGCAGTAGCACAAAGTGTATGTGAAACTGTTTTTTTTTTTTTAGTCAAGGGTAGTATGATGCTTCTCTTAAAGACTTATTTAACAACAGGAAACTATATGGTGCGATTTTGGACACTGGATGAACTTATATTGATAAAATAGTGCTTAGCAAGTTTTTGCATGTGTGCAGTACTGTATTTATAGGTTTTCGGATCCTGGTACTCATCTGCCTCAAATCAATGTCTGAGGCAATATTAACTGATGAAAGTATAATAATGTATAATAACATCCTGCTGATAAAGACTGTGTTAATACTTATGTTATAAACTGTGTTTTGCATGCCTGGTTACCTTCTTGTGTGCCTGGAAAAATACTGACCTTCAATGTGTGTGCACAGGTGGAATCTTGCAAAGGTGTGAATTGAATCCAAAATATTTAATACAGCTGAATGCCTACCAGCGTTTCACTCAATTGAATCAATGGAAACTGTTTAATGGAAATTCCCAGTTAGTTAACATATTATCAAAATTAACATATTGATGTATAACTCATGAAACAGCTCGTTCATAGTGATTACAGATATTCCCACTTATAATGGGGATAATGAAGGCCAAGATCAGTGTGCAGAATCAGCCAGGACTATTATGCAGTTTGGTTTTAAAACTGTATCCGTTTCGTTTGTTTGGCTTTAGTGCTTCTGACTCTACTGATTTCAGAAACTGCCTGCAAAAGACAACTGCAGTATGTTTCACTAGACTAGAAAAGTGTTTACATTTTTTGAGGCTTGTTTTCTTTCGCATAACCTATCTATCTATCTATCTATCTATCTATCTATCTATCTATCTAATTTAGAAAAATCCACCAAAATGAGTGACAACCCTGTCAGTAAGGAGGTAGAGACCTTTGACAAGAAATGTCTAAGGAAGACCAACACGGCAGAAAAGAATAAACTGCCAACCAAGGAAGGTGGGTATTACATCTATGCTGCTCACTGCATGCTGCTCACTTCATACTGCTCACTCCATGCAGCTCACTCCATGCAGCTCACTGCATGCTGCTCACACCATACTGCTCACTCCATGCAGCTCACTGCATGCTGCTCACACCATACTGCTCACTCCATACTGCTCA
>JABFDZ020000042.1:2420230-2431437 GCA_019775955.2 Pollimyrus isidori
CGACTATCAGTCGACTACGGCAAAATCGAACGAATCAGATTCGACTATGAAAATCCTTAGTCGAAAACAGCCCTAGAACCTAGTAAGAAAGCATACAGTTGGTGTTTTCTAGTGTTACACCCTATGACAACTTATGTAGGATTTATTTATTAATGGTAGATTTCCAGTTTGTGGTCCAGTTAATTTGTCACCTTTTTTAAGGGCAATTTTATGGAAACTTTAAGCAAAAATGGAGCATTGAAGTAAAGAAATAAGGAATCGTGTGACGATGATTATCTATCATTTGGGGAAAAAAAACAATTATGATAAAATATTTAGTCATATCGCTGATCCCTACTTCAATTTTACATACAGAACTTTTGGGTGTCACAAAACGCATCTAATTAGTGTATTAGGCATGCTACTGATCTGCTTAACAATTTGTGGCCATAAATAAAAGTCCATATAGTCCTGAAAATCTGCCGTTCGGCTAGATGTTTCATCTGTTATCTGAAGCCCTAGTGATTATTGTGCATGTGCAATATAATATTGATGTGATATCAGCCAGCTGTACTACAAGGTATTTAGTGGCATCCATAAATAGGATCTATTTGCTGGATGTATTTGGTGTGAATATCTATTACCATATTTTAGATTTATGTTAATGCAAAACATAGAAACAGCACATGGAAACCTTTTTATACTTAGTTTTGGTACATTTTAGAATGTAAATTTTACCTTTCTCCTCCTTGTAAATAATTCTGAGTTGTTATATTTCCACATTACACTGATAATGCTTGTGATGGTATAGAAGACATGTTGGTTTTTGTTTCCACAGTGGATGAAGTTGGGGATAAGCTTGATATAGGGAATGCTCCTCTGAAGATAAGTACAGACGAGACCGATGAGGGATGCAAAGGGGATGGCTATGGCTCCGAGGTCATTAAGGTGTACATCTTCAAAGCGGAAGCTGATGATGATGTGGATATAGGTAAAAACAAAAATATGTTTTTCTCTGTCTTAATGTTCCATGCTCTCAGTTCTGGTACACTTTTTCCTCAAAGCACTTATCTGAGATTAAGATTAAAGTATTCTCTCATTGTTCAGCAAGACCAAAAGTGAAATCTCATGTGTGTGAGTTCTAAATATGTTAAGCACTAAGAGATAACTACTTATCAAAAAAGGAACCCATAGGTTTTTAGATGTACAATTCATTTGCTTTTTTCATTACTAAGAGAGATTCATAATCCTCTTTTGTGTGATTTGTATCCCTTTCTGTTGAAGATGCAAGCTGTTCCCCATAGTCCTGCCCTGGTCATAACTTAAATTTTAAAACCCCCAAAGACATTAGCTGAGAGCAAGAACCATAACCACTTGTGGTATTGTCTGTTGTCACTCCAGGTGGGACAGAGGTTGTAACAGAGAGTGACTTTCCTAATGGCCATGCTAGACTGGAGCAGGCAGTTTCTATTGGGAGGCCTCAAAAAGAAAAGATGGTCTACATGGCAGTAAGAGACACTTCCCAGGAAGATGAGGAGCTCAGTGAGTGATGTTTACATATTTACTGAATTACGAGAACTATAAATGTTAACACAAAAATGTGATTATTTTTCTTGAAATTAAACATGCATGAAGCATGAATTTGTGAGTTTCTCCTGCTGATTTATTGCACAAGTAATTGCAGAGCAATTTAATATTTTGTCTTGTAAATGCATTTAAATTTTATGTGATTGAGATTAACAACTTGTTAAAGCAGTCAAGGTTTCTGCTTAGTATGCTATATACCAGAACACATTTTAAGTAATGGTGTTTGTCAAAAATAAAAGTATATTGTATATTGCCCAGTATGTACAGTGAAGATTAAGTGGCAGCATAAATATAAAAGTACTTGGTAATGCATCCTGTAAACAGATTAGCTAAAAAAGTAGGACATAAGGCTAATTGTAATTATTCTGTTTGTTCATTTAAATTACGTATTAAAGGTATCAAAATCTTAGTTACACATGAGAATAGAGCGTGAGTCGTGATAATGCATGAATTAATTGCAGTTTGTCATTCAAAATGAAATATTCAAAAGTCAAACTCCAATAGAGAACATAGTTGGGATGCACAGAAGCTTAGTCTTAACATAGTCTTCCAGATAACATAGTGCAAGCGGAATCCTTGGGTTCCTTTAAATCAGAGCTAGATAAGATTTTAACAATTCTCAGCTATTAGTTAAGTTCTCCCCAAGCGAGTTTGATGGGCCGAGTGGCCTCCTCTCGTTTGTATAGTTCTTATGTTCTTATAGATACAACCTACAGTGTCTGTTAAATGTCAATGTTGCACAGAATTGCTAATAGCTGCTTTGAATATTGAAGTATTGTCATTTGATGAAAATATGCTGTACATCTCTATTGTATGGCAGTGCATTGATGGCACAAAATCATTTAGATTCTCTTTAAAAAAAAATGCAAAACAGTAATACTAATTAAACATCCTAATGAGAATTTTGTATCTCCTTATGGTTTAGATTTAACATTGTACAGGAAGGAAAGTAAGCACTAGATCTGAAAAACTGAAGGGTTGGAATTTTCAAATATATTTTAAGCAGTATTACAGCTTCATCATGACCTCTAATGTTCTCTAGCTTCAACTTCTACAAAGCATGAGAAGTCAGGCATCGCGTTTATATTTATCTTTATACAGATTCTGCAGAGATTACTGATGAAGTATACATGGAAGTAATCGTAGGGGAAGAGGACGCCCCTGCTATCAAAGAAGCACTGGAAGAACCACCTGTCAACAAGACATTCGTCCCTGTGGCGTGGGCTGCTGCTTATGGTAAACTGAGTTAATCTCCTCAGCTCCTTCAGCAACACGTCAGGTGTTTCATGGTGGTAATGTGGAGAAACCAGTCCTTTATTTTCCGTTAGTGCTGGGCATTATGGCAAAATTTTATAATTTTTTTTTTTTGATAAATTGTGAATTATTTTTATTATTTCTTTACTTCAAGGCTTCATGTTTGCTAAAAAAATACCTAAGGATTCTCCCCTTAAACAGGTTGAAAGCGCAAATAAAGTATTTCTTCAGATTGCAAGTGAACACCCTAATTGCTGGCATTTATGACTAACTACTCTCTACAGTAGTGATCAAAATTATAGGATGAGACATTTTGTAATATGCAAAGTCACAGGTTATCCACATTTAAAATTCATTCTAACAGGAATATATGTATTTATTCATATTTCATCAGTGAAAGGTATGTCACATCACAAAATACATGGTTTAAAAAAGAAATCTGAAGAAGGCATGCAATCAAAATTAGTGATCTTTTTTTTTTATACTTGACAGTTTTTGGATCTAATCTGAAATGTATTATATTAGATACCAATCTGTGTTGGTGACATTGGTAGGCATTTTGCAAGATAGTGGACCTATTCAATTTGCTAAAGCCCTGTGACGTCGGGTTGTTAAGCTTATAGGATGACCCACTGGAAGAGAAGTTAGAAGTTATTCTTTTGTCAAAAATTTAAGTTCTACAATAAAACAATGAAATGTAAGTCTAAAAAAAAGCTGGTTGCCCACATATGATTAGAACACAAGTGAACAGGATGATAGTGAAGGATCTGTTCAACAGTTGGAATGGCTCGCCGAATTAGTTCTGGGCAGGAAAAGAACTTGTCTTGAACAGATCCTGTCTTGCATCTGGGACAATATGTTCTGGGAGCCCATTTTGAGGTGACCAAGAACCTCAGCAAGAAGGCTAGCCTACCCTGTGCTGAAGGGCATGTTGTGTGGACAGCGGAGAACTGGTCCAAAGTTAAGTTAATTTTTGTGATGAAAGCAAGTTTAATTTAGTTGATTCAGATGGGATACATTATTTGTGGCGTTGGATTGTAGAAAGGCTCCACCAAAAGTGTGTGAAGTCGTCAGAAAAGTTGGGAGGGGCATGAGTCATTGTATGTGGTGTGTTCTCTGCTGCAGGAGTCAGGCCTCTCATATGGCTACATTTTAAGGTGAATGCTAATGAGCGTCAGAACCTCCTTCTGCAACATGTGGTTTCTGCCCAATTCACCCAGTCAGCCAGTCATCTTTATATGATAACGCCCATACCCCACTGCAAAACAGGTGAACCAATTCCACAAAGCTGAGAACATCAAGGTGATGATATGGCCAGCCCAGCGTCCTGATCTGAACCCTATCAAGAAGCTATGGAAGGTAATTGGTGACAAAATTATAGCAAACAAACCCACTATATTTACCAAACTGTGGAAGAAACTGTTATACGAGAAAATCAACTCAGCAGTGTGAGAAATTGGTTATGACTAGGGGGCGCTAATGTGCCAGTCAGGGAAAGCAAACTTCCTCATTTCTGAAGGTTGTAACCATCAAAAAAAGTTGACAATTCATGTCAACTTCTACAAAGCATTTTGACTGTTCTCTAATTTTGGTTGTATGCCTTCTTCAGATTTCTTGTTTAAACCATTTATTTTGTGATGTGGCTTATCTTTCTCTGATGAAATATGATTCAGATGCAGGCCTTCTATTCATGCTAGAATAACTGAATTCAGACTGTGACAAAAATGTCTTGTCCTCTAATTTTGATTGCCACTGTATGGTGTACTGGATGGCAGTGCTTCAGGTGGTGAAAGACTTCTGCAGAATTTCCAGTTATAGTCGGCGTGAGTTTTCGGTGGTTTTCAATACACAGAACCAGTCTGTTAGGTCTTGGCCTTTAGTCAGTAAGTCTGTACCATAAGTACATATCAGCTACTTGAGCTATCAAGCAATATTCCTTGTCGATGTATCATCGAAGTTTCTCCTTTAAATTTGATCATTTTATCTCTACGATAAGTAGAGGTTTTTTGTTACCCAACCCTGTTTTCCCACGAAAAGGTTTATATATATATATATATGCTGTAATTTTGGCTCATAGGAAATGTATGATAATTGAAATGTATGAGAATTATTATTAACCTTCAGTGCTTTTCTCTGTCTAATTGTTTTGTTCTAAATTAAAATTTCAATTTTCATTACTTTTTCTTAAAAAAAAAAAAAAAAAAAAAACCTGTACTTCCTTCACAGGTAACAGTTTGGAACCAAGGCTGGAGAACAAAAACAGACCAGCCGCTCAATACCTTCAAATTAGTGACAGCCTCAGCACTGGCAGAGCTCTCAAGCAGAGGACCAAAAAGAAAAAGAGAGGAGAGGCTCGCCATTGCCAGACTGGTGTGTCATTTTTAGCGTTATACTATTTCGTTTATAGTACTCTTAATGTTTGTCTACGTCATTTTGTTATTGTCATTATCTTGCATATAGCTTGTTTTTGACCCACTTCCCCATAGATTTCTGAATCTTAGTAAATCTGTTTCTGTTATAAATTTTAGCTGTAATCATTGGCCCAGATGGACAGCCTTTGACGGTCTACCCATGTCATATTTGCGGGAAGAAGTTCAAAACGCGAGGCTTTCTGAAGCGCCACATGAAAAACCATCCCGACCACATGTTCAAGAAGAAATACCAGTGCACAGACTGTGACTTTACCACCAACAAGAAGGTGAGCTTCCATAACCACCTGGAGAGCCACAAATTGATCATCAAGAGTGAGAAGCTCCCAGAATTCACAGAGTATACACGGCGCTACTGCGAGGCTAGTCCTCTCAGTTCGAACAAGCTCATATTGCGAGACCGGGACCCCAAGCTTCACAAGTGCAAGTACTGTGACTACGAGACGGCTGAACAGGGCCTGCTAAACCGGCACTTGTTGGCCGTGCATAGCAAAACCTTTGCCCATGTGTGTGTGGAGTGCGGCAAAGGCTTTCGGCATCCGTCTGAGCTGAAGAAACATATGCGGACACACACAGGCGAGAAGCCCTATCAGTGCCAGCATTGTGAGTTTCGCTGCGCTGATCAGTCGAACTTAAAGACTCATATCAAGAGCAAGCATGGGAGTGACCTGGCATTCAAGTGTGGCCACTGCTCCCAGGCCTTCGCTGATGACAAGGAGCTGCGGAAGCATACGGAGATCTTTCAGGGACACAAGACTCATCAGTGTCCGCACTGTGACCACAAGAGCACAAACTCCAGTGACCTTAAGAGGCACGTCATCTCTGTTCACACGAAGGACTTTCCGCACAAGTGTGATGTCTGTGAAAAGGGCTTCCACAGGCCTTCTGAGCTCAAGAAGCACGCGGACACGCACAAGGGCAGCAGGGTGCACCAGTGCCGGCACTGCGACTTCAAGACCTCCGACCCCTTCACACTCAGCCGGCACATCTTGTCGGTCCATACCAAGGACCTGCCGTTCAAGTGCAAGCGCTGTAGGCGGGGCTTCCATCACCAAAATGAACTGAAGAAGCACATGAAGACGCACAGCGGCAGAAAGGTGTACCAGTGCCAGTATTGCGAATATAACACTACAGATGCCTCAGGTTTTAAACGTCATGTCATATCCATTCACACCAAAGACTATCCACACCGGTGTGATTACTGCAAGAAAGGCTTCCGCAGGCCCTCGGAAAAAAAACAGCATATTATGAGGCATCACAAAGAAGTGTTGATGTAATGTTAATCTCTCCCCCCCAATCACTGTGTAGAAAGCCCTTTTCACAATATAGTAGAGACATGTATTTATATAAGAACTATACAGAACTATTCTACTTTTTATTGATAATGCTCACCATACATTAGCAAATGGTAAAGACAAAGAAACGGGTTATAAATTATGGGTGAGGGGTTGCGTCATGATAATGTCTTCACTTTTGTTTGCATCGTTTTGCTCTAAAAATGTCATTTGTCAAATTTCAAGGGTTTTTTTTCATTTAACACTTTTCTGTTCAAATACTACACCATGTAAGTGTAATATGTCTACATTTGGAGTTCTGCTATAAATCTACTAAATTAGCGTCTGTTGCATCTTCATTGTTTAAGGGTGCATTTGTTATTCCATCCCCAAGACCAAATCAACGACTGATGTTGATACGTTAGCATTTGCAAGTTTTCATTTTTCTTTTTTTTGGGGGGGACAAACTGATTAATTGAGAACCACCCCAGTATATTAACTGCTGTCCAAAAAGGTTCCTCTGGGGTGATGGAGATGATTGGAGGAGTAGGTTGCTCAATGGTCAATAGATCCCCGATAGCAATATAGCACTTGATGGATGACACTTACAATTAAATTAACTTGCAAAATGTCTTTATAAGCTTGTATTCCTGAACATATTATCCATAATCTTTTTATGTCAGGAGCACATGCATGTTCACACCTTCGATTTTTCTTGCAGGTTTTCTAATGTGTTCATGCACTGTTATATATGCCATAAACACTTTATTTCCAATTGTTATCTGTTATTCGTTCTATTTCTGATCAGTTTGTGATTAGCAAGTTATGATGCGTCAAAATGATGCAAGATTATTTTCAAATTCAGTGATCCTTATTTACAGCTAATGAACCCATTGACAGTTGCCCAATGGGTGGGTTTTCATTTTCTTTGTAATATTTGCTATTGATATTTGAGAATGATGAGAAGTGTTATTTTCAGTGTTGGTGAGTTTTTGGCTCCCACATTACCCTCAGGTTTTTGGCCTCATAAATATTGAAATGTTTAGTCCACTTTGATGTACCACACAATACTGCTTATCTGAGCATTCTGCTGACACCTGTGACGTGTGCTGTTATGGTCAGTGCCCTTGAAGTATAGTACTACTGCTTTCATTGATCATTTCTGTAATGTTCCCACTGTACCCCTCACCTTAGAGTTGTGATATGTGAGGAAAAGGCCACTAAAACTCCTCATGTTAGATCTGTGAGCCACCTCCAATACTATTTACCGGACAAATTTCAAGAACCCTAAAACGCTACAAAAACACAGCGTTGAATATCTTAGTAGCACTGAGTGGTGAAATTGGTGTATTTACATATTTGCTCATTCAGATTTTTATATTTTTATTTTTTTTTAACATTTAAATGTTTTGCAATAAACTGCAGATGTACCCTACCTTACAATCTCATTATTTTAATATAAATTCAATATAAACAATGTTTTCTTTCCTGTATTATTGCGCAAATACATTTAGTTGATTTAATTGTGCAGCGGAAGAGGAAAATATGGGATTGAGGTTGCTCTCGGGAGTTTTGACTACTGTTGGAAATTAAGTAATTGAGTTGTCATGAAAATATCCCTTAGGCAGCTGTATGGAAATTGGAAAAATGTGATTTTTTTTTTTCAAGTAGCTAGCTCCAGTGTTTGACCACTGAAAACTAGTAGTGATGAATACCCCCCCCCCCCCACTAATGTATTGCTGGTTCAATCGTTTTGTGAATAGATAACACATGCAATCTTATATGGTCGCATAATTGTCACTGTAGGCATAAGAATAAACCATTTTGTTTTTTAATGCTACAATTAATTTGTGATGCTCATTTTACATGAAATTTACATGGAAGGAATATATTAACATGTATGCTACAGTAATTAAATTTCTGATTAAAGAGAACAAATTAGCTTAATTACCCGGGGGCTTTTGAGGGTGAAGCCCCAAACGAATCCGAATAAGCCTAAGTGATTTGATTAGCTCAGATATTTCAACAGCCTTGCTCTTCGTTTGAGAACCTTTAGACAGATTAAGTTGCTAGGCAAGCATGGATGATTCTAACAATGCCTCTGCTTGTTGTTCATTAACTTTTGGTTAGGTTGAGAGAACATGAATTCAAGCTTACTGGCAAAATAGCATATAAGTACATAAGAACTATATAAACGAGAGGAGGCCATTCGGCCCGTCAAGCTCGCTTGGGGAGAATTTAATAGCTGAGAGTTGTTAAAATCTTATCTAGCTCTGATTTAAAGGAACTCAAGGATTCAGCTTGCACCACGTTATCAGGAAGACTATTCCATACTCTTACTGTAACTACATGCTGCGTAAAGAAGTGCTTCCTTAAATCCAGTTTTAAATGTCCTCCCACTATTTTCCACCTATGGCCACGAGGTACACGGAGTACCTTACATTTGTCTATGTTAAATTTCATCTGCCAGGTATCGACCCAGTCAGCAATTAAATAAAGATCCCGCTGTAGCTGTAGATGCTTTGCTTGTTTTCACAACTACTGGTACCTCTTTTGAAAAATTCCATCTTGCTCTTTTGAACCACACAGTTGAGAGTGAAGCCTGATGTTCAGCCATTAATCCAGGGCCCCAGAATATTTTAGGTCCAACAGGGATGTGACTCTTCTAACGCAGTCGGGGTTCAAACCAGCAACCGACTGATCACAGATAAGCTAACCCACCGAGCCTCATGCCACCACCAAGACAAACCCCTCTGCTTAAGAGCAACTCTATCCCAACACCAAAAGTAATTATCAACTTCTCCAGACCTGTGTAATTTCTGTTATGTTTTACATATATTTGAGACCTTAAATCTTGAGATTTTATTGTAATGATATCAATAATGTATTATAAAAAATTCAGAAAATTGCTCCATAAATACAGTTACACACAGTTGATAAAGGATTCTCCAGGATCGTGTAAATAGCCATGCATAACGCATTTTTAATTGTACATCTGTGGAGGCAAAGAACAACCCCACATGCAACAAGCTGTGCATTTAACTTCTTATACAACGGCTTAAAAACGGCAAAAAAAAAGTAACTGCAATGAGCGACCCCCATGTGTTTGAAATCGGTTATTAAATACTGCATGGTTCCTGTTTTTTTATTGAAAGGAAATGATGCATTACAAAAAAAGAAAAGCAAACAAATAATTGTAAAAATTTATTCTGAACTAAAAATGAACACAGCCAAAGTACCCAGTATTTCTAGAAATGCGAAATGGAAATAAAAGACCAAACTGATCTTTAATTGGATCAATGGGCACTGATAGGGTTATTTTTTCAGGATATATTAATATTAAGAATGTGTACAGCCTGAGGCAATGATGAGGTAAGTGAAAAGTTCAGTGTTTGTGGTGTCCTCTAGGTGTCCGAGTCCATATCACTGTCCCCCCCAATGGACCTGAATTCTTCGCTATCTTCCTCGTCTTCACTAAGCTGGACCTGAGACAAGACACTGGGGCCGTGCCTCCTTGATGCATTCTCCTCTTCGTCGTCGTCATCTTCCTCATCCTCCTCCTCGCTCTGCCCAAACCCTTCTCGACTGCCCAGACCGTGGGACTGTCTCTGGCTCTGGCCCTCCACCTCCTCGTAACTGCCATAGCTAAGTGAGGAAGCCGCGTGTGATTTAATGATCAAAATGTGAAAGAATAGATAATCCATCTACTAGTTTTCTCTTAAGGGGCCACCATAGTCATGCAGGAACTCAAACGATAAAATCTTCAGTGACTCCAATCAACATGAACAGCAGACTTCACCAATACACAGAGGCATGCATCAAACACAGAGACAAGATGACTGCATCACCCATATATGTCATTTTAATTCACTCCCATGTACTTCTCTTAAAATCGTAAATTAAATGGTGTGTTTGTGGTTATTCAGGTGTGGTGCTGCACTGACCTGACATTGCTATCCTCAAGGTGAGCTTCATCTGCGCCCTCAATCTCATAGGACATCATGCTCTCATCCTGCTCCAAGCCCATACGTGCCATTTCCTGGTGGCCCCTGGAAGGAGCAGCTCGCGTCTCCACCTCCCGGTCTGAATCACTTCCACTCTCTGAGAGATGGATGGCTGAAGAGGAGAGGTCACCACGGCTCAGCATACAGACATCAGACATTATTTACACTTTGCGGAATTGCGTAAAAAAAAAAAAAGCTTTGGCAGAGCAGCATGGAAATGTGAAAATTTAAGAATTATGGCAGTTGTTGAGATCTCATATGCTAAACATGGGTTACCATCAGCAGAATCTCTCATTAGCATACTTTACTATGCAAAAGTCTTAGGCAATCAAAGAAAACTATGCTTAATGATGTTCATGTTAGTGCAAAACTATGATCTGCATCAAAGTGTGTCAGTTCACCCAGTTCACCCATGCTAAAATCACCCCACTATTTGCAGAAACCATCCATGTTTTTTTTTTTTTTTGACCCGATCACTTTGGTAAATGAGGTGGTGGTCATCTCGCCATCCAACAACATATCAGTAACTTTTTGGAAAACAGAAGAAATTTCTTTCAGCTTTTATCGTGTCACTGTTAACTGCCATATTTCATCCATCCATTTTCCAAACCGCTTATCCATACTGGGTCGCGGGGGGTCCGGAGCCTATCCCGGAAGCAACGGGCACGAGGCAGGGAACA
>JABFDZ020000042.1:2447306-2471307 GCA_019775955.2 Pollimyrus isidori
CTACACTCCATTCACACACACCCTCCAACCCTACCCCTCCCCCCCCCCCCCCCCCACCCCCCGGCCCCCCCCGCGGCCCCCCCCCCCCCCCGACCTGGGGGTTGCTATGTCATCATTAGGCTCTGAAGCAAGGCCCCTAAGCCTAATTGCTCCAGGGACAGGCTGACCCTACTGTCTCCTATACACCAGTTACATGAGGTGGCCTACCGAGATGGTGCTACAGCCGCCCTGAAGGAGGTCCCGCATATCAAGCACTCATTGGCCACTTCCATTCGCTCTCAGGTCAAACTCTTCCAAAACCATTTTTACTGTGTGTGGGTAAGGTGGCCAGGTCATGTGATGTCACACACTATCACTCTCCTTAGCAGGCAGCCTGTACCAGTCCTTTTGACTGGCTCTGTATGGGAAGTGACGCACCTTTCCAGGCCTGAATTCCGGAAAGAGCTCTGTGACGGCTGGTAAGGCCTTGGCCGCGTCCTTCTGCATGATGCCGGCTAAGGGCAGGGTCAGACTTCCCGGGGACCCCCCGGATCCCGGGCCCAGCGCCGGCCGGTCCGTCTCCGACTCGGAGTCAGAGGAGCTGCTAAAATCCACCTTGTCCACCGCAGACGACGGCGCGATGATGGAAGGCAGGATAATGCCATCACCCTCGTCGCCCAATGCTAAGAAGAGTCCCAAAGAAGACACGAGCGGAGTCATGCCGATAGGATCACTCTCTACAGGAGATGACAGACGAAGACAGAATCCTTCTTGTAAGAACTCACCATTTGCAGAAGGTGCCACGAGGTCATCTTTCTTAGTCTGCTGGAGGGGAGGAGGCGGTGGGGGCATCAGCTTGGCATCAATATCTTCACAGTCAGCATCATAGTCATCCTCATCATCTGCAAAATCACAAAGCAGTCACAAAACAAATTAAGGCACACTTCCATGTTCTTCCCAGTTAAGCACTAGTTTTAGGGCTGCACGATTAACCTTTATCACATCGATACACTGAAATCACAACGGCTATAACACGTTATATGGCAAAAGAAATGATTCCCCTGAATACAGTTTCAGGGGAAGGCTTTCAAAATCTCGTTCATACACTAGACAGACGATATGTGGTTCCATCCAGAACCTACTTCAGTCAAGTGGTGATTTAACCTTCTGTGTCGTAAAAGTAACAACATATTTTATGCATAATTTTAGGTTTTATGCACTTAAAATTATTGAACGCAAAAATCGAAAATCGCATCGCAATATTTGTCAGAAAAATTAGTTTTTTTCTGAAAATCGTGCAGCCCTAACTAGTTTTTTGTTTATTAGTTTTTGTTTATTTGGGAAACGATATAAATTTAATTTGAGTTCAGGGCAGAACGTGCAAATTAAATATGAGTTAAAAAGCAAAAACTTAACAGTTTACTGTGATTTATTATTCATTGTTGCTGTTTATTACTGTCCAAGTACCTACCATCTAAATGTGTGTGTTTTGCTACAATTAACCTGCAATTTCCTTCTAAATTTATAAAGTATTTATCAAAACTGGTCTGGGGACATAGCCAATAAGGAGACTAAAATGAAAATAGCACATTTTTACAAGTTATTACGCAATATGCATATTTTACTGACTGGTGAAATATGAAATGAAAACTGAATTACTTCAAGAAAGAGACAAATAAAAAAAAAAAAACCTGCTATGTGAAAATTATGGTGTCCTGTGACACATTATCTTTATGATGAATCTTTCTGATGTTTAACGTACCCGTCCTGAGGGAGGGCTGCAGTGCCCCCATGGCCTGACGGTACTTCCTGCTCTCATCCTCCGCCACTTCGCTGATGTCAGAGTAATCCACCGCATCCTCTGTGCTTTTTACCCATCCTGTACAAAGAGAAAAAAAAACATTCTGCTCATATATCCCTGAATGTAGGTGAATATCAACCCAAACAACTGGATAATGCACAGGCTTGGGTGGTATGAGTTTTTTTCCATATTGTCATCCCTTCTAAACATTTCACCCCATATATAAAATTTACCTGATAATAGCATGTCAACAGGAATTCATTATAATGCAACTAATTTTTTCAATGATATTAACACATGTTGAGTCGGACAGGAGTTTGGCAAAAATAATGAACAGACAAAAAGGTATTTTGAATGACAGGTTGAGCTTCTGCCAGATGGGTCCTTCGACAAGACTGAAGTTATTTGCAGTTACTGTCGATGTGAAATAAGTTACCACCGAAGAACATCTACACTTAAATACCAAAAAACAAGGAGACACCCAAAATTTACTTGTTAGAGGTAAAATGACCTCCCTTTGTTTAAAACCACCACTGTCACTGTCTGATCTGTGGCTGGACACATACCAGCTTTCACACATGCTGTGAACACTCCAGCAATTTACAGCGCATTCACGGTGCATTTTCTTTTTATGTCATTAACCAACACATTTGCTTTGTTCTTTCACTCTTTTAACTTAACTGAAGCTAATACTGTACAATACAGCATCAGTAAGTTAGTTTTGAAGGAAGAACGTCAGTAGGTTTTACGGAGCTAAAATATCTTTGGGATTTCTAAATCCTGGGGTATAGTGTAATACCATCATACTGCCCAAGCCTGACAGAACATGAAAATTAAAATTCTGTATTTATTACTGGGGCATTAGAGTGCCCTTACCTTCTGCATCAGTACTACTGGGGTCCTTCTCCTCCTCACCCGCATCCTCCTCACTGGCAGTAATCTCCGTTATTAGTGTACCCAGCCCTAAGGAACCTAAACCAGCCAGGTGCTTCTTGGATTCCTGGATCATGATAGGGTAAAATTTCAATTAAATAAAATATTTTTTAACCATTAAACACAGGACATGCAGCGTTACCCGGACACTTGTGCATGAAATCTCGAGAGTATTTATTTTCATTTTTCTTTGTCATACATAGTCTGCATTGTGTGATTGACTTCAAATGGTTAATATATAAATATATTTCAAACAGCTCTATCTGCATGGCTCTCACTGCCCTTACTATGCTTAATTTCCATCCCAATCTATGCACTCCTGCTCACTCACAGTATCCAGCACGCTGTCATCTTCTAGTTGTCCGTCTTCATTGATGTTCCCAAACAAGAACCCCGTAAGCGAAAATGGACGTTCTTGTTCGTCATCGCTGTCTGATTCCGACATTCTGATAGACAGACCAAGAGCGTAAAAAATATTTCAGTCAATATCCAGTCGGTGTTACAGTCAAGATTCGATTCGGAATATTATCTTGTCATTACATGCTAGTTCTTCACATGTTTTCAAACGACGCGAAAACGAAATATACCGAAAGAAAAACCGCGCAAATACTGGATAACACGCCTATCCGATATACACATAAGTCGGGAGCGAGAACCTGGAGTTGTGACACTACACCTTAACCACGAGACACAGTGTATAGCCATTTTTATTGTTAACATGTTAATATGATTTCCTGTCTGCTTCACTCATTACTATTTCATCGATCATTAAATATTTTTTTTTACAAATCCTTAACCACAAAGTATAGGGGCAACAGAAAACCAACATTACTATGGTTAGCGTCAGACATCAGACAGGTTGAGAGGACTATTCCGACTAATAAACATTACTATATTCGTTAATGAAATTAAGATGGTTTAAACTTTCATTTCATGAATTCAGATAAATTCCAAAACAGCAGACTGTACAGATCCTATGAAACTAGACTCGACATAGGAATCTCTGTAGTCTGTAATACTAATGCAATGGATTACTTATATTTCACATATCGAACAACATAAAACGACTGCTGCGTGAGAACGTCTTACTGAACATTCAAATTCATTTTCACTGTATAACTTCTACTTCACCTGGATTATACAACTCACCTCTTTTACAAAGCACTAAAACGCGGGAGAGAGCTAGCTTTGTATGATAATATCAGGCTACACTACTATATCCTCTGCTTCCAGTGTTTCTTGTCTTATGCTATGTGTTTTGACAATAAACTAACCCCAGCTTCCGGCTACTTAAATTTGCGTCACAACCGATCAAACTTTGAACATACAAAATCCATAAGATTCACAAAAAAAAACAAACCACAGATAACATATTTTAATGTTATATTATATATGTTTCATTCATTAAAGAATATATAAGATTTTTTAGAGTTACGAGTTCATTTCCTATCGGGCAGCGCCATAAAATAATATAGTGTACGCATGTGCAAAGACAGTTCGCATACGCGGAATTCTGTTACAAGTAGGGCAGTAGCTGCAGATCGGGTACTGACAGCTAGTCCTATCTTCCAAAGGCATCTGTTACACAATTCAAATAAATGTTGTGTCCCTTATTTCCGCAACAACCACATTGCAACATATTGTAAACGTAGGAGCCGTTCCTAAAGTCTAATTTGCATTCCCCATCATGAAGGGCGACACCTCCTTGTGTTTAAATGTAAATCGCTCAGTAGTTTATAACTAGACCCCGCGACCAATCATCAGTTCCCAATATATAGCTATGCTTTTAAGATCATAGAACGTCCACCGCTGAAAAAAAATATCTGTGAGACAGTGACAGAGGACCCTAGTTTTTTGTTGCAGATGGGATTTAGCTCTCCGAAAAATGAGCTGAGGACCTCTCAACTAGAGTAAAGCCAGAGGGCAATGCCTATAGTTGAACATTTTGGAGACTATTTCGCAAATGCACCATCTTTGTGCTGCCAGATTTGAATAAATAGATTAAATGGGTGGTCTCATCCTACATCCGATCGAGTGTTTTGTTTTACCTGTCCCATGCAATAATATTTATTAGGTTCGTCCAAGTTGACATGATAGCATCATGCAGCTGCTGTAGATGTGTCAGCTGCACCTTCATGATGTAAATCTCCAATTACACCACATCGGTCCGCTTTGGATTGATTTCTGGTGACAGTGGAGGCCATTTGAGTACAATGAACTCACAGTCATGTTCAAGACACTAGCTTGAGGTTAAATGGGCTTTGCAACATGGTGTGTTATCCATTTGGAATTAACCATTAGAAGGTCAATACACTGTAGTTATAAAGGGATGGACATCGTCAACAATAATACTTGGGTAGGCTGTGGCATTTAATACTCAGTTGGTACTATGTGTCTCAAAGTGTGCCAATAAAATATCCCCTACATCATCACGTAACCAAAAGCTGCCTGAATTGTTCTTAATAGGCAGGATATATCCATTCTGACCCTATCTGAGTGTCATAGCAGAAATCAACTCTTGACCAAGCAACATTTTTCCAATCTTCCTTTGTCCAAATTTTGTGAGCATGTGATTGGCAGTTTCTGAAATACTCACCCCAACCCACCTGGCACCAATAACCATGTCACATTCCTAGTCACTTAAATCACCTTTCTTCTCCATTCTGGTGTTTGATGTGAACAATATCTGAAGCTCATGAACTGTATGTCTGATGCTATATATTGTGCTGTTGACTTATACTTGGCTAGTGAGACATTTGCTTCAATAAGTAGATGAACAAATGCATATAATAAAGTGCCAAGTAAGCATATATACACACAGGTTCACATATGAAGACAGCTAAGGCTGAAGTAAGACTACCTTGCAGATTGTTTACAAATGTAAGGCATCTTAACTACTGCTCTACTTGCTAGAAGATTACTGAAGTTCTAAAAATTCAGATACGTATTCCAAAAATAGCTAATATTAAAGTCATCTATTGATAAGGATTGTTAGAAAATGCTTTTTAGAAAATGTTTCCCCCAATTGTAGATATACTTTCATACAGAATAAAGAACCATAGATAGAAAACAGACTAAATAATTCCTTTTAACATGAACATTACAGAAACACAAAACTAGAAAGCTCATGCGTGTTTTCTACTAAATACCCTTTTAAATTAAAGCGCTGAGACTCAAATACAGAATTCAATGATTCAAGTAAGCAATGTTTGGTATTCTTGAGAACAACTGCAAAGGTGATTTAACTGTATTTCTCTCATTTAACAAAGTTACTATATTTGTATAAATCACATTCACACACGTTAAAATCATACCAATTTTATTTACCATAATTTAAAAATAATCTCCACCATTTATTTTTTATACGTTTGCTAAAAAAAAAAAAGAAAAAAAGTATTTAAAAATCAATTTCCCAGTGTATAAATTTAGTACCACACTGTGACAAACTGCCCTCAGCAGCTTGTTGAGTGGGGCCCAGTCACCAGTTTAGATTTGGAAGCATATGACATCAAATAAACTCTGATAAACTCTGAAGATTGGCTAAAAACAGTACATATTTAAATAAAAGGGTAATTTTCCATATTTTATTTGTACCATATACACTACCACATCTCCAATCACAATGAGAAACATCTGGGTACACTCTACAGTTTGTTTCTGAACAATCTGAATATGCCGGTAGCAGTCAGATCTATAAAAACGTTATCAAGGAAACACCCAGAGGTTGAAAATTGTCACGCTGGTGTGACTGAACCTGTCCATTTGGTAGCTATTGCTTGTGAGTGGGTAGAGAACACATAATTACAACTTCCAAAGACTTTAAAGTTACCAGGACTCCAACATTCGTGTATTCCAGTAAAGTCTCGAAAAATACATTTGATGGAATAAAATATTACATTGAGCGGAAAGTGAAGCTACTTCTGTTAGGTAGAATCTATTGTTCAGTTTAATCAGAGCAGCCTGTTTTTGATATATTTCAAATATATTTATGCTTAAACACCTCCTACTGTGAAGAACCACATCAATAGCAGCACCTTTTCTCTGTGACAGAATTCAATATACCAAAACATACAATCATCTCAATAGTACAATGCAATAACCTAAATTCTGGCCATGTACTCCAGCCTCTCTTAGAACTTTGAAAGGGACACCCACCCTGGGTAAATAAAATATGAACCACTTAGATTTGAATTGATTTTGTTATGCTGTATAGTAAAGGTCACCATAATTATTCTGGATTCTATACTGGCGACTTCTTTGGAACCAAACTAACATGCCATCAAATTTAGTTATGGTAAAAGTTTTACAATTGGTATTAAGGCCCAAATAAACAAAGCCAATAAGCAAATTAAGTATAACCACACATTTATACAGTGAGACAAAGCCTTAAATTTTAGTCTAATGATACTGTGGTTCAACACTTTAATATTATAAAAATATTTGGCTGCTGTTTATAATATAAAAAAAAACTATGGTACTTTGAACAACAAAGATGTCATTATTGGATAAAGTACACCGCTGGAGAGTTTTAGTGTCAAATCCTCATAAAATTAATTGAACGTGAATACATCTGTGCAAATAAATGGTCTGGATGACTTTAAAACCCAGTCAAATGACCTAAGGCCTCTTAATTAAACTAATCAACTGGGCAGTATTCGACAAGATACAGACATAGTCAGCTGGGAGAGTGCGATAAAACACTTTTAGCCTTATTATGACTTGCAAATGTATTTTTCCAAGGTAAATGACATGGACCACAACTGCAAATAAAAATAGTGAATAAAATAAAGGCACTCAACTGCAAGCAGGCATCTGAAGGCTTAACCTCGTACTAAATCTTTGGTGAAGTAGAATACAAATTGCAAAAACCAAAGATATAAAGGTTCAGAGGGTAACGATAATGTGCCAACTGGTCTTCTGCCCCACACAGTTACACCCAGCAGTGGTACTTGCTAATGCTTTGTATTTACTGCTTAAATCTTATAAAACACTTGTGCATTCTCCTCCTGAATAGATTCAGTAAATCCCAGCTTTAAAAACATTCGAGACTATACCCCAAATAAAACTTCTTTTATGAAAAGGAAAACTTGGCACAACTTCCTAAAAAGGCAAATGTGAAACATAGCTGGTCATATTACTTGGTCACAGTGATTTTTGAAACTGTTTTACAGATACTATAGCAATTCAAGAAAATCATGGCTGACAGGACTGAGGTTTTGAATACAAAGTAGCAAATGAGATTTAGTATCAGCTGAAAGGGTTAAAGGTTTACAGAAAATGGAATGTATTTTTGCCATTCTCAAACTGGTTTCACAAAACATTGTGTTCAATGAGCTGTCAAAACACATTAAACTGTGCAACTCCTCCACAATACACATTTAATTTCCAGACACGGTTATCATTTAGTCTTTCAGTACTGTGGTTGGCACTTGTACTTAGTAGAAAAGCTTAATAAGTTGAAAGATAAGTTTCATATATAAGGCACAGTGCATATCAGAAGAAAGGCAAAGTGGTATAAGGCAAAATGAGAAACACTGCCCGCTGGTCATTTTGGTACCATCTTAAGGTTCTGAAGAATTCCACACATGTCAAAAAACTAACCTCATCATTAAGAGGAATACTAAAATATATTTCTGCTATGTAAGAACTGGAAGGTCTTTGGTCCAGTTTGCTTTTGTCCCATCAAGTTGATAAACCATGGCAGCAACCATTCACTTTGGATGAGATTTGAACAACTGCTTGGGGTTATGGCAGTGTCTATCTGTACCTGGGATACTTTCCAGTGGCACTGTAGTTTGCAGCTGCACCACTGATACAAAGCTTCTCAATCATACTTGAACTTTACGGCAAAATATAATTGACACATGACCATGAGGTTATCCTGAATTCTGTTCAAGCTGTTTTTTTCCCCTGTGTGTTCAATCTGGCATTTAGATATTACCATATTTTAGATAACACTTTCTTCAATTCCCTGCCTTTATACACTAAAACATAGATGAGCAAAATGAAAATCACAACTGGAAAAGGTGATATTCAGAAAGGCAGGACTTCTAGAGAAAGAAAATGACATCTATTAGGTCACTTGGGTGTGAAGCAATATACCAGGAGGCAGATCAAAACTATTCCAATGGCTTAACTTCGTGTAACTATGGCCTTTGGTTAGGGATACAAATTTAAAAATAAAGCAATACAAGGGCCCTCTTACGAAGATTCAAAGCAATTCAGGGCCTGGGTAAAATCTAGTGCCACGGTCTTTAAGCTAAGAGAGCCCAACTGTGAAGTCGTCAAGCATTCCATGCCCATCCCCTCTTGGTCCTTCCCTCCCTCCCAATTATAGAAGGACGCATTTCTTGGCATTTTTCTTGGTGACAGGGTAGAGCACAGCACGCACAGCTTCAGCAAACACCTCCCGAACACCCTCCTGCAAAAGCGCTGAACACTCCATGTACTTGACTGCACCGATCTGCTTCGCAAGCGCACTGCCCTGCTGCTGGGTGGTGGGGGCCAAGCCCTGCTCCTTCAGCTTCTTCACCGTCTCTGCGTCTCCGCGCAGGTCCCGCTTGGTGCCAACCAGCAAGATGGGCACGCTGGGGCAGTGGTGCGACACCTCTGGGTGCCACTTATGCCGTACGTTGGCATGGGAAGACGGGCTGCCGATTGAAAAGCAGATGATGAACACGTTGGTCTGTGGGTAGGAGAGGGTGCGCAGTCGGTCATATTCCTCCTGGCCTGCTGTGTCCCACAAGTTGAGACTGACTGTGCGGCCATCGACGCTCATTTGGGCACTGTAATTGTCGAACACGGTGGGAATGTATTCTTCCGGGAAGGCATTTGTTGTGTAGGAGATGAGCAGACACGTTTTGCCTACAGCCCCGTCACCCACAACCACACACTTAATTGTCTGCATCTTTTCTTCATCCACTCAGGCTGCACAACCTGCACAGAAAGAGAGACAAATCAATGTCAACTCTATGAAACGGAGAAACTAAGCCAGACAAGAATTGCAAAAGATTGTGAAAGTTCATAACACCCAGAAGCATCTATCAATTGAGATGTACAGACATTTGAAATTGAACAGGAAGATATTGAGCATGAGAGAGAGAAATTGTTTCAAAGTCCAATGTCAAGGATAAAGAAAAATTACTCCTCCAATTCCATAGCTAATGCAATAAAATCATATGACTATCGTGCTATATATGCCTAGTAGGCACAAAAAATGGTTAGCTGAGGAAGTCTGGAAACACCAGTATTTATATGACTCCTCGATACAGAATTATAAATCCTCCCAGATGAATGCAAACTACAATATGCTTGTACACACAATTCCACATGCATTAGCCAAATAGTATTATAAAAAAAAACACCACGAAGTATTTGATGCTTGCCATTTTATTTTGTTTCAGTTACAAAAACATTTACTATTGATTGAAAAGATCAATATATTTTTCAATTTATTTTTGCATCATTTGATTGGATTTTTTTTGCTAATGATAACCCTGCCTTATATACTATAAATATATAGTACACTGTTAGTTTCAGTATAACATTCTTATTTTTAATCTAACATTCATAAATATGACTGAAGAGAAGCTGTATTGTACAACATTACCACAGGCATCAAACTATGTGGTTGCCTGGAGTGTTTGTGTACAACACATGAACATTTAGAATAATGGACGGTTCCACGCGTGGCCAAATATGCAGAAAGCATGAACCGCACCTTAATCTAAAGTACAGCCTTAAGTGTCATGTTCTGAAAACTCAAAGAATTTCTCCTTTGTCTTGCAAGATGAAGTCCAGGTGTGCCATCAGTCAAGTCTGCATGCCACACTTCACCAGGGGCTTCAATTATCAAAGCTATGTATGCAGAAAATGACATCAGAATCCGAAAGGTCTGTACACAATGTTTCATCCGAAATCCAGGATTTACCAAATAAATCTTTACGGGGTGAAAAGAATATATGATGTCAATGATGCAACTGACACGTACACGTCCTCTCAACGTACACTATACCTGAACCCAACCTGGAACAAACAAAATCAAGACTGCTGTACAGATCATGTTAATTATTTAACAGAAAAGTGCCCTTGTAAGCTACAGCAGTTTCTTCTGCTTTCTTCGGGTACCAGGTAGCATACTTTTGGAACTTAAAGAAGGTACCAAAAGTGCGGCACTTAAACACGTTGGTTTTCCATTAGTGTAATTAGTGGTGCCAGCACCGAATGACATCACAACATGAAGCAAAATAATTTGTACTGAATTTGAACAATGGCTATAGGAGGACTGGGTGGCGTGCAATAAATACCAACATTATATATTATGCACATCCAATTCTTACATTGCTAGTGAGCTAGATTTTTCATACCTTCAATTTGGTACAGATATTATGCATTCTCTGAGATAATCATAATGATTTTCATCCTTGTTTATATCACATCTAGACAAGAAATTTGTTATATTCATTACAACGAAATCAAATTGCAATATTTGAAAAATTTCCAATATCGTGTTGTCAAGGTATCAAATGCTTTATTTCTTTTTATGCTATGCGATCCTGATCTTGTTATAGCTGTTCTTCTGACCAGAACACAATTAAAGCTTGTGTGACTTTATTTGTCCACACATCCATTATTATTGTTTTTTTTTTACTGTGATGCAATTAGTCAACTGGAAAATGCCTAATACTAACAAAATGAAAGTAGCAATACTGAACACTTATCACATGTATATATTGTACATATCGAACATACTTCAGTCAATAGATCGATTCCCCTTCCCGGGCATGTATACTGAAACAAGGACAGTAGCCTGATTAAATGGTGTAGTCAAGCTATAACCGTAGCTTGACTTAGCTGTGCATGTAAATGTACTGAGTGAATGACACCAACATGTTGTGCTGCTTATGCCAACTTCGGCTCTCAGGCTCCAGGTTAATTCAAACTTTACATGAAAGGGTGTGTCATGTGGTGCATGTGCCAACATGTCAGTCAAAGCAGATCTTAAGTGTCACATTTATGAAGTACGGTTGTTATAAGAATAAATAATTTCACTAAAATTAACCATGCAACATGTACTGACAGTATGCAAGGCAGGGTTATAATCATTAACAAATATTTAGTGTATCTACCAAACAAAGTAAAATATATAATATATTGATAATATATATTTATATTGATAGAATAAAAACTAATGAAACCTAAACCTAAAAGTAGATTTCATACTTTCATACGGTATATGTCAATGAAAATAAAATATAAAACCTAAATGATGATACCGATGCAAAAACATGCACTGCTATATGGCGTTGCAGTACAAACATTTTAGTTTGTAGCCATTTGGGAGTCTTCATAATCCTATTGCAAGTAATAATATAAATGCTGGTACTTCCTGACTTTCTCAGACAGCCATTCTTCAAATCCGCTAGCCATATTTGTTATTCTGATCACAGAGGATAGAAAAGGTATTTATATACAATCTTTGGTCCGACTTCCGACTTCCTGTTACTTCTTCCCTAGCTGATGAACAATCGAAACTTGTTCACATCACTGGCCTCTGCAAGACAGGGTTAGCAGTATACAAGGAACCAGTGACACTCTTTACCCCTTTGCCAAATGTTTAATATACAATGCATTATATCTTAAGTCCATTTTCATCCTTTTTTGTGCGGTTTTATCCAATCAGAATATTTACATTTTTTTGACATTCCTATTTCAATGTTTGAATATTCTGAAGAATTACAAGTTCAATGCTCTTTGAAAGGCTTTGAAATCATTGTATCAGTGGCATAAATTGCTCTTAAAATTTGAATAATTTATCCTGAATATTTCTGGTACAATATATCGTCCAACCAAAATACTTATTGTGACAGGCCTAAATCCACTAGCCATGTTTGTTTTCAGTTTGATTAGTATGGGTAGAATAGAGGTTTATATTACAGATGCACCGATCCACCAGCAAGGAACCAGAATCAGCCAATTTTCCATGTGCTCAGCCAGGAACAAATGGCCGATCAGTCTCATTTCCGATTTCTTATTTGCTAATTTGGTAAAGCATATATAATTAACAGTAAGAGACCACACCTTTGTCAGCTTAATTTATACATAACATCTCATATGAAATGTATGTACTGTAATGTGGAAGCTCAAATAAGTTCCTTTTGCAACATTAGCCATCACCGCTACATAACGTTATATTTTGTTATTACAGATAAATATTGCTGGCTCATACGGAAGAGTATTGTATTCACTGTTTTCCTGAATTAACAAAGATACACTTTTCATTAAAATTTTGCTTGGATGTTTTTCTTTTTCCTTAGTGAATGCATTAACTTCCAAAGGCTCATGTTATCACCGCAACAAGATTCATTATTTGGTCATTTTCAGTGATGTAACTGGGAAAGCAGGCAGGCTTTTCATTATGGAAATAGCTCATAGGAGCTCAGTTGTGTTTTGCAACTTCAGTGTATAGGACTGTAATGTTATAATTTCAGGAAACACTGCTCTACCTTCCATCCTCAGTTATAGTCCACACTAATTTGAAACTCTCCTCTCTCTTCTCCTTGGAGCTTCATGCTTTGCTGGTGTGCAAGTGAGTGACAGCAAGGCTTCAGGGTTGATTGGTTATTACTTATGTGACATTAGCCAATCAGAGATTGTTGTGGGCAGGACATTAAATGAAGCAGCAGGTCAAGAGCAAACAAGCGCAGAAGGAGATGGCAGCGGAGCCACAGTAGTGCACTTTGTAATTACTTAATATTGGAGATCGTTAAAAGAATGCGCAGATACTTGATAAATCGGCCAAATTCATAACATTGGCCCCCAATACACGGCCAAGCTGATAATCAGTCGACTCTTACTGTCAATTATAGTTCTTAGAAAGAAAATTGGAATCGACAAAAATAGACAACAGCGGGTCACACTTTGAAAAACATTGGAAAACTGAATCAGCCAAGAAAATTGCAATTGGTACATCACTAGTTTATATACAATTTTTGGTCCGATTGCCTGATTTTATGCTACTGTCCCTCTGACCAGTGAATGATCAAGAAGCATTCACTTCACAAAACGGACGATCCACTCCGTTTCGATTTTTAAGTGTTACTTAGTCTCTGCACCCAACCTCTGTGACAAAAATGATGCCTGCTATGGCCTTTCTGCATCTGAAGTATGAACCAGCCTTTACTGTAGTATCTCAATCTCTCAACATCAGTGCTTCTTAGGCGTAGTACAAACTTCACTTTTCCATGTGCCGTCATGGACAACACATAGACTCTGTATCCAAACTACTCCTGCCCCTGGACACGGGAGAACAATGTTGGTGCACGCATACAGCAATATTCTGCAAATAGATCCATGGAATATATGTTTAGATGGCAGATGGCCACTTTCACAATGCCCTCTGCTGTCGCAGTTTCAGTGGCTCAGGTCTATCAGGTGCAGATTTTCATTCAAATTATAATTTTGGGAAGTGCCAGTAAGATCTATGAAGGATCAAACAGAGTAAACAAAATATCAAATGGAGCTATTCTGTACATAAGGTGAAGCATCTAAATCACCTTTCTATTTGCTGTCGCTTCTATTTTAGTGCAATTTGAAAAGGTCTAGATCTGTACCCATACAATGTGTCTGCAAAGCTTGGAAAAGATCAAAATCACATGGCGGTATGCGTAAGCCTATTTGACCCCCAAAGTCTTGGGGGTGATCATTCCGGGCACGGAACACTAAACCGTGCCCAGAAAACAGACATGACGTCAGTGATGCGACTGGTACACACGATACAAAAACTGCACCGAGAAGGAACGTGCCTAAGCATGTTTGACCCCCGAAGTCCAGTTTTACTAGTATGATCATTCCATAGGAACGGTATGCTTAACTGGGCACTGGCACCCACTTGATGAACTAGGCCAGAGCATGGTTAGTCAGTCTTGGGCTGGTATGCATCTAGTGTAGTCACTAACTGTGCCCTAGCATCGAATACAGACAAGGCACATGCGAGCACACAAACACACAATACAAAAAACATTTAACAATCATTTTGCTGAAGGAATCACTTTGGACCATAGTAGAGGTGCAGTGTTTGGTAGAAATTTGGGCTGAGAAGAGTACCCAAGAACTACTGGATGCAACATACAAAAACTCAAAGATATCTGGTAAAATATGGGACTCTCTTTATATGTGTAGTGCAATTAAATGAAAAACGTTGAGTTGGATGCTTGACAAAACTATAAGAGGGCCATATGCCATTGTGGAACATTATGTGCAAAGTGAGCGCCGAGCAGCGCGGGGAGGCAGGGAAGGGGAACAATTGTGCTGGGGCACAGTATAAGGCAACCGGGCCAAATGTGAGTACACCTCAGTTTGTCACCCATACAATATCCCCGCAAAGTCTGAAAAAGATCTGAAAAATACCTTCAGAGCTACTCACAATACCAATTGTCTTTAACAATTGCGTTCCCTTCCTTTACTCCCAAAACATGCTGCTGCTTCAATTTTGGGGCAAGTTGTTTCAAAATGAAACACATGAGAAGGGTCAGCTTGGTAAAGGTGTTACTGGACTAAGAGAGTGTCAGTAATGTAAAACCAAAGAGATGTTTGTTTACCGTTCACACGGTGTAAATCATAAGTTAGTATTTGGTAATATCTACTAGCACATCTGAATCACCTTAGTATATTAGCATCAAACACCAGCAGAATTGGCATTCGCATGTGTAAATTTGCATTACAAATCCATCCCATTCAGTCGTTCGATAGTACTTCTAAAAGTAGGAGGTTGGACATTTTCAGGTTCTCAGTTCTTAGTAATGCCTCAATACATTACAATATGCAATCTACTAATAATAAATATATAGCATTTTTCCTTCAGGTAATCCATGTATAAACACAGGTGATGACAATATTTCACACAGTTTTAGGCCAGTGTAGGTATAATAGCATAATATAACATTTGCATTATTTAAACAACAAGTTGCATCCTGAACATTTAGCAAACTAATTTGAAAGGTTAGTTGCAGCTGATGGTAGAATTACATTTAAGTGTAGCAGTAGCAGCCCTGCAATTCATTCAGCCAAAACGACACATTCCTGGAATCTTCAAAGTCAGTCATAAAGGAGATAACTTGTTCAGACTGCCTTATTTCGTTAGTTATTTATATTTCTTAAACACACTTAGCTAAGACATGACTACTATAAACAAATTAACTGTAATAAAATGTTAAATATCTTAGATTATACACGGAAAATTTGCTTTACAATACATTAATGAATGATCGACAGGGATTCCCCCAGAGGAGAGAAGATAACATATACCTTAAAAAATTAAAACAGAATAAAAAAATATACTAATCTAACCACTACTATGTCGCCACGACGCCAAAAAGACTGAATAATAAGTGATCTATTTATCCGAAATACATTGCATGAATGCCAATCCTTGGCCTTCATAAAACTCAGTTCCCATGATGTAACTACACTAATTACATACACAAATGTAAGTAAGGCAGACTGTTTGTCATACCTCCCAAAAATAATAATTAAAAAAAAACTTTAAATCACGGGTAACTGAAGTAGGACATAAATCAAAACACTGACTGACAGAAAACTGGGTTGTTACCATGAAGCATAGAAAACTACAGCTCAATTTTACCTAATATCCAAGCAAAAATAACTTGACCAATAATTAGCATGTATAACATTGACACTGCTGGTGTCATTTCGACAGAAAGCTGTTCTTATATGTTAGTTAGCTGTTTTAAAAAGTACATTTACTAGCTCCGCGTCAAACTAATACAACAAATATAAACAGCGACAGACACACATCAAGAACAAACCGTGAACAGTTACTGAAGTGATTTTATATATATATAATAGAGCTGTTTAATTATGAAATATAGTTACCTTAAGCAGTTGGCTAGCTCCTTAGCTAGCTACGTAGAAAATCCTTTCAGCCACTTAATATCAAGCTAGCTAGCGAAGCAGCTAACCTGTAGGTGGTGAAAAGCTGGTGACGTTTTATAAATATTTAGTAAAATATATATTAATAGAATGAGAAATAAATTTCTCTAAAAACACGATACATAAGTATCCATAGAAAACAAACTGAACTGAGGAACTTCCTCGCGTTTCTTACAACTCGCGCTTTCCTTAGCTTTCAGGCAGACGGTCATACGGGCAGCACCCTGAAAATACGTACGGCGCATGACTATAACGGATAACGTGAATTCTGGGAAATGTAGTATAACCTCCTATATTCTACATGTAATGCCACAGAAAAGTACTGAAGCGTTAACCTTAACAAAAGTGTCCATGCATCTACCGTCCTTAAAGGGCATATTTTAGTTTTTAGACGGAACTGCTTCATATGCTTGTAAGCTGGAGCCAAAGCAGAGCTTGGTTACGCAACAGTGATCACAAAAATACAAGAATGAAAAAAGAATGGCTGAAAAAGAAATTGTTATGAAATGGCTTAGTGAACGGCCTAAACTAAATTCAGTGGAGATGCTGAGGGAGCCCAGGAAAGACTTAATCATGCTAATCAAAAGCCCAAGGTACTGAGATAAAGGGTGCCCAAAATTGCCCGGGGGGGGACGACGACTCTCATCACTCCACTCCGCTCACATGCTGTGGTTTTAATATATTTTAGTACACTTTCAACCTGTGATTCGTTATGAAACAGTCAGGACCACCAGTGCCCTCCTCATCACTGGTGGGCATGTCTTTTTACCAGGCAAGGAGCAATAGAATGCTGCATCTGTCTTGCGCTGATCATCTGCTCCTTTCATGTACCATGCCCTCTTGTTAACTTTGTGTGGATTCCTCGTGTTTACCAGCTGTTTCTTGTTGCTGTCATTATATATATCTTATACAGTATATTTAAGACTGTATTAGATACTGTATGTTTCTCCCAGTCCAGTTATTGAAGTCTTACATCTGTTTTGCACCTTGCCTCCACAATAAATCCTTTAATTTGTTCTCCGTTTCCTCATCTCCCTGCTCCTGCTTCCCCGGTCTGAACACTACAGCATCTTACCACAGTAGAGGCACACTCAAGAGGACATTCGTCAAGTTCAAGTTCCAGTTCCAGTCTATTTATATAGCACCTTTAAAGACAACCACTTACTGTCCCAAAGTGCTTTGCATATAATAAATACACTACAAAATATTAAAGAAAAATCAGTATAACTAAATTATACATTTAATATTAATAAACATCAATAACAACTGGGATTAACAGCCAACCCAAATAAATGAGTCTTAAGCAAAGAGTGTCTCAGCAGCTCTGATATGAAAAGGCAGAGCATTCCATAATTTAGGACCAGCGGCAGAAAAAGCTCTGTCACCTTTGGTTTTTAATCTGGAAGTTGAGACATCCAGAAGCAACTGAGATGTTGATCCCAGTGGTCTGACTGAGGTATGTTGGTGTGACAACTGTCAAGTAAGCAGGTGCATTCCCTTGAAGTGTTTTAATATTTCATATATCTGTTTTTTTCCTAGTTACTCTAAGGTGTGAATTTTATTTGCATAAATATTTCCATTCTGCCACCATCTTTTGTACCACCTTGGTTTTTGTTTCCTGCTCCTTAGTACCTTTTCCCAGAATCGGGATGGTTAATCCCACAGTTCACCTGTGCATAATTTGTAGCCCTGTCCTGGTTTTACACATCAGTACCTGAATGGAAAACTGACAAGGACAGATAAGAAGCCATACACTTAGTGTCATGCCACAGTGGCTGAGATACCATCAGCTCTGTGTCCTGATTGGGTTTGTCATGTAAGTAGCCCCCCATGTGGTGCCTTTACTTTACTCTTGGTTGTGTGTGAATCAGTGCCCTCAGCAGTCTTTCATCCCATGCCAATTTCTCTGTGTTTTGCTAAACATATGCAATCATACATCCATCATTTAAGTTTTTTTTGTAGCTTTCTTTTAAATTTTACATAAAGCGACCTTGAGCTCTGGAAATGTGCTATATGAATGAAACTTGTTATTAGTCACATTATTATCCAGTGTAGAGTTGCTGTGAGATCATGGCTTTTTAAAAATTTTTATGTCGTAGTAGGAAGACAGACGTCCAGGAGAACACCCACCCAAATATTCAGATGAGATGCAAACATCACGCTGTAAATCACATACTCTCAAACACAGGACAGAAATCAAACGCAGAACCCTGCAGGTGCAAGGTCACACAATAGACTCGGCACAAAGAAATGAAATTTAAAGGACATCATTTAATAGAAAGACACTGATGCCTTCCTGTAAGTATGTGTGAAATCACACTTCAATTTTAATAGAGAGTAATCTTAACACAAATTGTATAGAATACAGCACATTTAGGTTAAATCATAGTTCAAAGCAAAATGTAGCCTTTGCCTAGTACATAACAGATTAAGAATGAGATTTACATTAATTATGCCACATACTTCTATATATTATAGTGTCTAACACTGTGTTTAAATATATTGTACTAAAGCAGAGGAACCACTATCATGAATGCATGATCATGTCAGTAAGTAAGAACTAACGACTGGGAGCATTGGGGGACCTCAGTAATCCTTCCTCTGGGGTGGGTGCCCCTGTGATATCTTTTTTTTTGCATTGTATGAATTGGATGATAACACCAACACTTTGTCTATGAAACGTCTCTGCGGGCCCCCTGCAGCTAACCCCCAGGGCACTGCAGTCCCCAGATTGCCAGTCAAATCATTCATTTTACAAATATTAGTTACACTGCAGATGCAAAAGGCAGATGATGCTATAAAGAGTTTTGATTTAACTTCAAGTCCTAAAAGTGTGTTCTTTGCATTTAGAGAGCACCAAAAAGCTGCTATCATTCTCCTCCTCAACTCATTCTCTTCCACTGTGGTTACAACTGGAGTATCAATGTGAGGAACCTTAATAGATTTAATTACCCATTTTCTATCCATCCTCCAAATGATTATCCTGGTGTTAGTCATGGGGAGTTACATTTATTTATTTAATCTAACTATCTGATCTGTTTATCTAAATAACGTTTATGGCTATTCGGGATCTTTGCACATGCAATGCAAACAGTTATGGATCTTTGCAAAATATTTTTAGAGGTTTGTTCTCTACAACATTAATTTGTTTTTCTCCATTGCCCTAACCACATACCTGTAGAAGATACCTAGGGTTCGGAAAAAAGTGGCTGTCATCCGTGGGCACAAATTATGGGGAGATGGGGGGGTTGTAGCCCCCCCCAATAAATCAAAGCCAGCTAATACAATCCCCCCCCCCCCAATAATCATGTTTCCCCCGTAATGGGTGGACACCCCAACCCTCAACCCCCAGCAAAAGTTATACCCTTGCTGTCATCTTTGTTCAACATAAAATTGTGAAAACCATTTCTCAGGCTTCATGGTCAATCCAATCAATTTATAGTATAAATGTGCTTATTTAGGCTATCATGATATATCATTAAAGGAAGAGGCAAATTTCACTGCTAACTAGCCACTTACAACATTGTTCAAAACATTACCTCATGGTAACAGACCAAAAAAGCAGATGTTTAAAGCAATTAACCAAAGCAAGAATCCACTGAAAAATATAAGGTTGATATTATACAGGAATGAACAGTTATATATTCCTTATACTGCTGTTCAAAATATAACTGTATTACTTTTCAATCCTAGGAGCCCTTCAAATAAATAACAATCATTTTGTGGTGTCACTTTAAAGTAGTTTTAAAGCAGGAGACATGCAAGGACTTCATGAGGCTCCTGGATGGTACTGTGGAGAATGCGGCAGAAGTTGTAGCACAGCAGGAGTGAAGGGCCTAACACCGTATGCCTTTCCTGCCCAGGAACCTCAGCACTGCAAAGTTATAGGTGGTGGAGATCACGTACACAAACTGCAGGGAGAAGGAGACAGAAGCGGCAAGCGGAAATGTACGTTGAAGACTGAAAATTAAATTCACAGCACAGAGTAATGATGATTTGTGTCAGACAGACAGAACATGAGCTAACACAAGGCTGAAATACAATTGGTAAATAAATAATAAATAATGTAGATCATGAAATATACTTTTTAAATAGTCTGTATGATTTTTACTGAATGCCAGTCTTGTTAAATAAAGCTGAACTATAGTTCACATGAATAATAACAGCATAAAGAGCTTTAATAAGTAGGTATTCAGGTACTATCAACGTTGTGCTTTATGAAGAATACTCTTACTGTGCCTCTAAGCTGAGACAGGCACAAAGAATAGCAAATGGAAGTAACTAGGAAATAAACATCTACTACTTATACATACAGTAGCAATTCTCTGCATCATCGTTATTGCAATAACTATCATTACTACTTTAGCATGTGAAAGTTTGTTACCAGAGCTAGAAGAGTGATCCCAGCACCAGCAAATGCAGCTACGTATAAATCATATGTCACGAAGAACTGCCAAAAAAAAGATACAAAGGTGAGCTTAACCACTTTTTCAGGTAATTCTGAGGAGACTTTGCTATTGAGAATATCAGTTTGCTAGTGGCCCTCCAAAGCATATGAACTAACATAGCACTTGTTCTCTCTCACCTCACTGGTTTTACAGGTCGATGTCAGAGTCGATCCACACAACTTCCCAGGCACTGAATTCCAGGGCAAAAGTCCTGAAGAAGAAATGCACTGCCATTAATCAGATGTCTATTTCATTTCCCCTGTAGCAAAATAACTCTCACTTGGATATAGACAATCAAGCAATGTACTTTCACCCTCGTGCTTGTTCTTTCTGGCCCAAGTTAAAATGTAAGACCAGCTGCTAAAACTTTACCTAGGGGGGCACAAGTAACTTAGTAACTCAGTTACCATTCAATTACAAATCATGAGTAAACATATTAACTGCATGAGATACATGAACCGTTATGAATGAACATGGGATCAGTACATAACTAACACTTTATTTCTGGTTAATTCATACATTTAATAAGAATGTACTACTACATTATTTGTGCCCCCTCAAAGTCTCACCAACCAGTCAATTAACTAGCTGTGTGAGAAAGGGTTGTGCTACCTCTAATTGCAAAAGATATACCCTCTCTGTTGTTGGCAGAGCAACTTGTGAAGGCAATGTTTGTAGTGAGAGTTTACAATGCCATTCACAACAAACCATGCTTCTGTTTAAAAAAATATGACAATGTATTAACACACAGAGACATACCATATTGCCTGGCATCAATGCACACCCAAGCATGCTGGGTAATGCTTGCCGTCGTCTCAGAGAGAATGTTAATCGTGTGGCATGTATAGGACATGTTGTAAAAGAAGTAGACCGGCAGCGCTGAGCAGACAAAGATAATCAGCCAGATAACAGCCAGTATGTATGTCACCACGACAAACTGCAGGGGAAATTATAGAGATTCACATCAGGTTTCCAGGCACAAAATTCATCTCTAGTGCTTGATGCAGATCTATGTTTTTATGTGATTAAAAGTACAGGGATTCCAAAGTACTGCACCACGCCTGCTACAAACTATTCAGAATGATATTACATAAAGTGTCACATCAGCTTCGAAATGTAGAGTACATTATTTATTAAAAATCAGATGAGTTTAAAAACAATTTGTTGGAATTTCCCTGGTTAAACTAATGTATGAATTTAAAAGAAGGCAAAAAGAAAAGTGTAGTGCAGAATTAATAAAAGTTTAGCTGCCTGTGAAAAAAAGTGTATAAACCTATACAAACATGTGCATTTGCCTGAAATGATCAAAGAACATATTATTGTTTAAATACGCATCAAAATTTCCTTCAAAGTAAATTAACGTTAAGTTGAATTTCTGTAGCATTTACACCTAAAGTAATGTCACCAGCATATCCAAGTCCCCTGCATTGTCCACACACCGTAGTGCTGAGGCAACGGCTGCATTGGGTGCTTCTGAACTCTCCGAAGGTCTGCTTCACTGCACTGGTGGTGTAGAAGCCCTCCGCCAGCAGAAGGATGCAGTACAAGAAGAAAAAAGCGGCCAAACCATAGATGACATACTGGAAGTACTCAATACTGTTATGAGGAAAAGAAAAGATGCACGATTCTCAGAGAAATATCCATTCATCCATCCCCCCAGATAAATATTGCTGTTAGTACTTTTTAGGAAAAAAGAGACTTACAAAGTAAACAAGGTGGCGTGGTCATCGGCATTGCGGCTGAAGTAAGTCTCGACCAATGTCTCCGTCTGTGCCAGGGCCTGGTGCCCACAGCCACAGAAAAGCGCCACGCCCGAAAAGCATAGCAGTGTGGCTACCAGGGATACATATGGCACTCCACCGAGACAGCGGACACAGCAATCGTAACAACCTGGGAGAGCAAAACACATAAAAACAAACACCACACACACTAGCAACACACACATTCCTCAGCCACTGTAGCTTTCCATGGTCATAACTGAGAAAAATCTTATAAGCACCTTTGCCAAAATTAAACACAGAGGTATTACACATTTGTGAAATTTTGCATACAGGCATGAGTATAAAATGGATATGATACTAATCAAAACAGTAGGATAATATAAAATTGAATGAACACAAACAAGAAAAAGACCAGGAAAACAGATCTAGTATTTCCAATAAAGAATTTCTAGACAGTTTATAATAAACACCGAAATACATGCAATATCTAGTTTCTTTGAAAAACTAGTCCAAGCAGCACCTAATGTTCCGAGAAGCCAAGGTGCTCTGAATGGAATCATTTGTTGCTCTTCTATGCCAAAGGAACAAAAGCAATGCAGCTCTGATGCTCAATGAGACCTCAGTCAGGAACCAAAACGCTGGACCACTGGCAAGTCTCTCCCTTCATGATGATAGTATCTGTCAACTCTGGAGTGTGACACCACCTCAGCATTTGCCAGTGACATTCTCACGCGACATCGCAACACCAGTTGCTTCAGTCCAGTTGCTGGGTAACCATGGTAATCAGCCAGTACCAAGTCCATCCCTATCTCCAGAGTAAGGGGTTATTATAACAAGGGGGGGGCTCTGAGACAAAGGAAAAGGTTCCAAGAAGACTGAAAGAGATTTCTTTTGTAGACGTGGTAACAATGGCCTTTGTCCTAACACAGTACAGAAATACAAAGGCTGGTGATGTAAAGTAAACACTGACCATAACTGCCTTCTCTCTTCACAGCAACCAACAAATAGGCTTTTCAAAAGCGTGTTGCAAGGGTGGGTATATGGGGAGGGGGGGGGGGCACTGGTGAAGCAGATGTGAGCTCCACACCCTGCTGGTACCGCTGCACTATACATAAGCAAGAGTAAGGAGAATCTTCTATTCATGACCGAACACAACAAAAATAAACATA
>JABFDZ020000042.1:2479163-2489661 GCA_019775955.2 Pollimyrus isidori
TCTCTTAACACATCCATGTAAAGCGCCCTGGGACAACTCTGTTGTGAAGGGCGCTATATAAAAATAAATTGAATTGAGTTAGTAATGATTGGGATTCCAGAGAGTATTCAGTCTGATCCTAGCACTAGCGTGGATGCAGTGAGAACAACCAATGCTTGATGTGCAGTAGAACGGTCAAACATATCTTGGAAATGTTGTGGAACCTGAGCTAAGTTGGGAGTTTCTGGACCTTTCCGCACATAGATTGCAATGGCAGGGCTCTCAATGTTAGTAGGACATTGGTGACTTTGTTGGTGACAAAGGACACTTTCACCCTCACCTCTGTTGTATTCCTCCAATTGGCCAGTGAACCCCATACAACACACAGGGCATTGGACCAGCAGCCCTCAGTACTGGGCAGGGTGCCCATCATAGTCTTCAGATATTCTGAATGTCACATTCTGGGCATGTGAAGCGAGTGAGGAGTAACCTCCAAGCTCCAAGCAGTAGAAGTGTGAAAGATGCCTGAAAGCTACAGAAGCTGACCAACAGCCTCACTGCTGAGAACTGATGACGACCCCCTGCTTGCCTACAAATGACTTGACATGTTCTTCTTCTGCTGCAGATCCATTCTTTCTGTGATACAACAGGAAATTTCACCCTCAAATGTGCTCTAAAGTAAAACCAGGAGTCCAGCAACATTTCTTTTGGAGACAGAAACTAAACCAAATTGAAAGTTCTAGTAGTAAGCAAAAAAAAATTAAAAACAGGCTGCAGAGAGCATGAACACTAACTGCAATTATGCATCCTTGGCTTCCCCTGCAACACCTGCTACTTCTATTGGATCCAGAAAGTCACAGCATTTATATGATGCATAAATATGAGAGGCACACAGACAATGGAGCACACTCAACATGCAGACTGCGAGGCTGTTTCACTGTGAACCAAAAAGGGCAAAAACAGAAGAAGAAGAAACCAAAGACAGACAAGCTGGGGAGTTACCACCACAGCATAGTATTTACACTATTTAGCTGCCATACCTCAAGCCCTCTGGGCCTTTATGTGATAGTGGAATCCTGGAAGGCTGGCATCAGCTATTGTTATCACCTGCTGAGGTAGATAGGGGTCGGTCTTCGTGCAATAGTGCCATTTACTGCCACTCAAACCATGTTATTGCTAATGCTAACCTGAGGATACAGTGCTAATACTAACCTGAGGATACAGCATCTTAGGTTGAGGCTGCTTCCAATGTTAGTGCTAATGCTAACTTGAGGATATGGTGTGGTGCTAATGCTAACCTGAGGATATGGTGCTAATGCTAACCTGAGGATACAGTGCCTCAGGCTGAGGCTGCTTCCAGTGTTAGTGCTAATGCTAAGATGAGAATATGGTGCTAATGCTAACCTGAGGATATGGTGCTAATGCTAACCTGAGGATACAGTGCCTTCAGGCTGAGGCTGCTTCAAGTGTTAATGCTAATGCTAACCCTACCCCAAAGACTTTGCACAGCAAAGATGATGTTGCCATTCTCTCTGTTAACCTGGAGCAGCCTCCAGAAAAGTTGACTGAACAGCAAAAATGTAATCTAGTCAAACATAGAGTAGTGCAAATATTGGATACCATTTTCCCCAGAATGACGACATGCTGGCATCGTGATACCAAGTTCACACTGTCCTGGTGGACACACAGGTCCTGAAATATGACTAGTGGCTGCTTTCCGAGGTGTTGTGCCAGCTCACACACTATCGTGTGTAGGTCAGAGATGCAAGCAGTTCCTGGATGTGCCATGGTGACTAAATATACATATATAAACCAAATTTAGCTGCAGGTTACTATGACAAAATACCCTGCATAATTTCATTAAAAACGGTGACACTGATGTGAAGCTAAAGTTATAACAAAATTGCAGACTACACTGATACAGACTCTTTCCAACTGATGCAGTTAATGCAAGCTATAATAAATATAAAAATTCATGTAATTTAATTTTTAATTATGGCAATATCATTCATCAGTGTATAGCTGCATATCCAATGCAGAGTTAGAGTAAGCCTGGAGCAAATACTAGGGAACAGAGATTTTTGTCAAGTGCAAATTAATGGATAGACATGCTTACTGTACACAGAATCACTTACACCAGAAATTTAGACACTGCTATGCCTAACTACAACTTTTTGGACTGCAAACCCAGTACAGCGATTATATAGCCACCAAGGAAAATGGAATACCATACCGTTCACTTTTTGCAGTGACATCGAGGAATACCATTTACTTACAGTTTTGATAGAAAATTGTCAGGAAAAGCACTTTTCACCATGCACGAAGGTGCATATTCTGAAATTCACAGAATCCGTGAGACACTTGATACTGTTTTTTTTTATTGTTTTTGTGCAGCCTTATAAATTGTACTTTGATGATATTGGCGGGCACACGCAGACGCACGCACACACACACGCACACACACCAAGTGTTTCACTTTGATATCTAGGTCTGCTGTAGCAGGAATCCTAAGAGATGCTTATTACCCAACGGTCAACTGTTTGCTTCGACCGCACAGGCATCTGTGAAATAAACCTTTTCCAGCACTACAAATTTTCCTCTGCAACCTGTCACTACCTTCGGAAATCAAACTGGTCCCACAAGAAGGAATATTAAATATCAAAAGGGACTGAGTGTATATATAGTTTTCTCAGTCTAGTTTTGGGATCAAAAACTAAGAGCAAATGTGGTTTCACATAGTGTTTCATGTCCTTTCCTTATCGTTGTTTTTTGACAGATGTGTTGCAGGATTTCCAAGCCAGATAAACATAGGTAAGTTTTATATTCATGTAATCAACTTAAACTGTGACATATATTTTTATGTTGAGTACCGTTCAGCTTATATAGCTCAATAAAACACCAATGTTATTAATAATTAAGTGACAGAATCAGAGAAGGTAAATCAATATAGGCTACTGGTATGTTCATGAAGACATTAAAGAGAACCACTCAGCGTGTAAAATTCGGTATCTTTATAGTTCTGATTCGAAAAAATACGTATGAATAAGTATTTCATTAAGCTCTATCTTCTCCGTATTTCTGGCGACCCGTCTGAAAACGGCGCGTATATTTGGTGGAGTCTCTACATCAGGAGGACTCAAGATTCAGCGTCACTGTGGCTCAAAGCGGTCCCGTGTATGTTTTCGAGTGTTGAACAAACCGGTGAATTTAATTTACTTCTGTTTTCTCTTCTTTTTCTAGGGGGACTTTTCATGCGATCTATGATTCAGGAGCACAGCGCCTTCAGATTTGCTGTGCAGTTGTACAACACCAATCAGAATGTGACAGAGAAACCTTTTCATCTCAATTATAATGTCGACAATCTGGAGTCTTCCACCAGCTTCTCTGTCACTCATGCGTGTGAGTACCCCTAAAATATTATTAATGGCAGTTCATTTATTATTTTCCATTATGTTTTAAAAAATACAAAATGTGCTAAGAATATATAACCTGGTTTTTATTGGATCTATTTTAAAGTACAAAATGAAACTGAAATAGGTTACTAATAAAAGCGACGAACCAGTTATCCCGCATCGTTTATGATTGCAGACGAATTCTGCATGCAGTGTCCGGACACCAATTAATTACTAATTAAGATGCGCATGATGTTTTATTAGCCTACTTTAACATTGTGTGTAGCCTTGTCTAAGCATATAATATACTTAACGTTCTTTTTTCATTTAAACATTTATTGTGTTTGCCATATATTTATATATAATTAACTGTTTAACATTTATTTCAGAACAATGGTTATTGTGTTTTTCGAAGGATAAATACAAATTGACCTGCTGATATTTAAGAGTTGCAAATAAACGAATACACACGTTTCCCGTGGACGTGTTAACATCAAAAATAAACGTATTGTTATTAACGTAGTTTAATTCTTAATAAACCTTCTGATCCACGCGGAAAAGCAATGGTTTGCATCGTGTTGCCTATCCATTTCTATATGGTTCCCCTAGGGATTAGCTTTCTAGTACCTGAAAAGGGTGCTGTATTTTTAGAACTTTATTTTTAGAAATTAGAGTGGGATTTTGATGCAGTTTACTTCCTTCTTTAGTCCAATGTGTATGGATTTTGATGCCATGTGAAAATGATACATTTACCGGAAGTACACTTTTAGAGAAAGTTAATCTTTCTGAGGACAAACAAGAATGTTATTATATTATAAGAATGATATGGGTGGCAGACTGGATGAGTGTCCCCTGTGCCCTGGGTGGGCTCCAACCTGTCACCTTGGAGAGCTACAGCTGTGTGCTGCAGCAGCCGAATTGGGGTGTCGGAATGGTGTGGCAGAATTCCCCCATCAGAGACATCACTGGCCTCCATCTCCTATGCAAACTGCAGAGTGTGCCAGTTCAGTACACATTGGAAAGGGATGAGGTGTGCATAAGTATAAATTAGGGAGGCTGGTAGGAGAAATATTGTCTCAGAAAATACCAAATATCTTGATTCCGCCATTCTGTCTGATGCGGAGTGCTTCATAGCCAGAACGTGGACAATGTCCTCTGGTGTCCCATTGAACCTGAAAGCTTGATTACATACACATTCAGCCAGTAGCATTGCATTAGGACCCAAGCAGTGGGCCCTGCAGGCATATTATAGATAATCTATCACCAGCCACCAGGATAGGAGTGACCTCACTTGAGAGGAATAGATTTGATATGGTAACTATTGCTATGTATGGACCTGCAGACGGGGTTCACCTGGTCACGTGGCATTGCATGGTGGATCAGGAAAAGTTATTGTGTGAGTAATCACTGCAAAAGTCATAGTAGGGGACCCCCCAACCCCTGCCTAGCAGGCAATCCCTGTGGTGAACCTGTCTAGGCAAAATTCCAAGACCAATTTTTAATCCCACTCCAGCCCTGACTGCAGGAAGAGTCACTCAGGAGAGGGCAAAATCCCGACTATCATCTGTATATCTTGTTTAGGGGGGTTTCTGAGGGTCTGGGGTCTGTTTGGAGTGGCAACTATCTCCCACTTAACAAGTGCCATTAGAGATAACCAGTAGAGTCCTCATAATTAATGACCCCCTTCTGTGAGTAAACAGCGCAGTCTCAAGAGTCTCCTGCTCGGCCTTTCATTGTTCATGCGATGCTCGAACATACGATGATTTCTATCTGGAGAAGTTCCGTCTGTCAGGATCAGTCCATGTCCTATGTCAATTCCTTATTTGGCCAGCAGGTGTCGCTGGTCATCCCATGTCCTGAGCTTCCTAGTTTCCCAGCTCCCTGGGCTGCCGGATGGGTTAATGGGCTGAGCATGCAGCTCAGAGGCATACATCCTTACCATCATTGGCTTCCCCCCTACATTATTTATGTTCTTGTTGGTTGGTTTTGTATCTCTGTCCCAGGTTATTCGTGCTTGTATCTAGTTCAGTTATATTTCTGCTTTTTTAAGTATCTCCCAGTCCTTAGTATTTGTTAAATCACCCTCACCTGTTTCTAGCTCCTACTGTGTAATTAGTAAATTCCCACACCAGTCTCTTACTCGGTTTTCCCAGTTGGTCGTTGTGTTTGCTCCTGATTATATGTACATTATGTGCTGTGAAAATTCCTGTATTTTTCCCTGCTTTACCTCTTATTTTATACCTGCCCATGTTTAGAACCTTCATAGTCTCTTGTGTTTTCTTGTTTTGTTCTATCTTACTAATAAAACCCCTGTTCTGGTAAGCCAGACTGTGGATCATCCACCGTTCCAGCGTGCCCTACCGCAATAATCTGCTGTAATGCTGGAATAGGCAAGGACATTCACACTTGTTAGGATAATCACTGTGCTATTCTGGGGCAGCAATGAACAGAGGGCTGGGTATAGCATTCCTTATTTTCATTTTACACCTTTTATTTCAACATTGATATTTTAGATTTTTTTCAGATGGTTGTCTGTTGTTGTTTACAGTAATGAATGGGTTATTTCAGTACCTGGACTACAGTGTTATGTTCCCCTTGCCCACATTCTCTTTAACTGCTAGACTTTTAGTTTGGCAGTAAAAACCTAGCTGAAATTAATAAGCATGATTATAGACTAATGCGTGTGTCATTCGGGAAAAAAAATGAATTAATATAAGCCAAGCTTTGAATTTCCTTAATATTTCTTTAATGTAGTTCACATAGACAGGTGCGAAGTGCTTGTTTGCACCAGTTAAATGCTGCAAAGCCACTGAAAGAGTGATTGTAATTAAACAAATAAATGAAAAAACAAATCATGATGATGTCCTCAAAGCTTCTCCTGGCCGGGATTGCGGCTGCCGGACACCCAGCAGCTCAGATGGGAAATCTGTTTCCTTGGCTTCCAGCTGTAGTTCATTCTGGAGGATTTATAAATCTTCCAAAGCCTTCCAAAGCTGGTAGATGTAATAACCCCAGTGTGTCTCAGGTCTCCCTTGGGTCCACTGTCCGTTGGGACATAATGCCTGAATTACCTTGTCTGAGTCCTCTCGATTCGAAGAAGCAGCTCTACCTTAAGGTGCCTCAAATATCCTCATCCTGTCATGAAGAGTGAGTCTAGAAATGCTGTGGAGAAACCCAGCTTCAGCTGCTCCTATGTATGATCATGTTCTTTTGGTCATGACCCAGAACTCAGGAGCAGTGGATAAGAAAATAGCTGTGGATAGGAATACTGTAGATTGACGGTTTAACCGTTAGTCTTATCTTATGACTGAACTACTGCTTTACCACTGCTGCCCTCCACAGTGTAGGTAAAACTGCAGTCACCAAACCATATATCCGTTACCAATCTCCCATGACCTTTTACAATCACTTGAATGAATAGCTTTGATTTTATGCCAATGATGTGGACAGAACCTACGCTTCATTCATATCGGGAAAGAGTAGCATGCAGATACAGTGTCAATGGCCCATATTCCTGGAGCATATTCCAATGGACTATGTTAGCAAATTCCTGCAAACCCTCATATAGCTATCTGAGAGTTTTCAGTGAGTTGTCTCACAGCCAGGCCAGATTCTGCTTTGAAGTTCCACCATCTGGTAGAGTGTCCACTCCTGTACCCTGACATAGGCCTTTCCAGGGAACTTGGACTGCTTATGTGGGTCATCCTGGTCTATTTGGCATTCTCCCTCTGCGTCAAATCCAAATTAGCACCATGTGGTGACTGGTAGTTAGTTTACCCACTTTCTTCACCAGAGTGTACAAAATACCAGGTTGAAATCTCCCAATATAACCACAGAGTTTATAGGTGGTACCATTCAGCATCTCACCACTTACAATGGGGACTATTACTTCGATGAGCCACAGTTGTCAGGTGGAACATCAACGGACTAGGTGTGTCATGAATGGTGTGGCAGAATTCGAATTCTCTCAGCTCAGAGTCATGGCCTTGGATTTGAAGGTGCATAAGCACCAATAACAGTCAGAGGTAATCTCTCTCCAACTTGCAGTCACATACAGGCAACCTTCACCATGGGGGAATATTTCAGCTGTACAACTCTCAGCCTGAGGTTTGTCAGCATCTTCACACCCTCCAGAGGGGTTTCACCTTAGGAAAATCCAGAGTAGATGAGACTCCACCATTGATGAAGAGGTCTCTCACTGTGCCCACGCTGTGCATGATCCGTCCTCCTACCTACAGTGTCACCTACTCTAACTCAGGCCCTTTCTCAGAGAGGTGACCCAAAAAATATAATCCATTTGAGTCCTTCCTGCTCATTTTTGCTACCCAAATGGCACTGCACCAGATTAACAATGTTCATCTAGCAGATAGGTAAGCCCACAAGATGGCTTCATGTAGCCATTTTCAGTTGACCCTGGCCAGGATATATGAGTGACCACCAGTAAACAACGCTACCAGGTCTAGCCCCAGGGGTGGGTCCCAGTAACTCTATTCTGGGCAGGGGACATGTGTTTCTTTGGGTACCTTTCTTTTGAGGTCTGTTTCTGGCCTCTCCTTACATACCCCTTTGCCAGTGGAACACAAGCTCCAGAGAAGATAGCTCTGTGGAAATTGAATTTGAACTTGATATTAAGATTTATTCATTACAAAATGATGAGAGTGTGCTGCATGCTCTTCAGATTTCCCTTCCTTTATGAATTTCCATTATGTCTCCTTAACAGTAATAGAATAATGGAACACTTGTGCTTTTTTGTATACCAGCTACAAAATCTACTAGAAATATGCTGCATCCAAAAATGACCTGTTATAACTTTAAAGTTTGGTTTAGTTTCTAGCCATGATTTACAAAGTTTGCAGTTAATATAATTGATATGCCCTTAAAATGTGTCCTTTGTCCCCGCGCCTTTCATTTTTGCAGTATATTCAGGTTTTCCTGCACAGCACACTGTTGCAATACTGTTTCCAATAAATCCTGCCAGATAAATGTTTTAAAGCTGCCAGCTGTTTTACCAATGAGCTGAAATAGCTGAGCTATTAAAGAATATAGTTTGGTTCTGCTTTCTCCTCTTGTCTTTGTAGAGGATGTTGTGTAACAATGACATAAAATAGGATGAGTGTAATCAATTTTAATTTCTTGCAGAGATGCCACATTTTAAGTCAGTTAAAAACATTTGAATCATCGATCAATACTAACCCAGTGCTTAAACATAGTTAAAAATAAAGATATTCTGTCATTATTTCCCAAAAGGGGAGCCAGAAACAGTAGCATAGATTCAGATCTAACACTGAGAATGGAGACTCATATCACAGTGCACTGTATCTCTGACCTTGAGTTACACTTTACTAGACCGACTAAAGTATTGATTGTTTCTAATGGGTGAAATATAAGTTGTGACACATGAATCCCAGAAGTCAAGTACTGACTGCTTTTTCTGCTTAACAGAAAGGATAGTAGGTCAGTAACTGGGCCAACTGCAATGGTAAATGAACTAATATTTGAGATATCAGGATTCTCCTCTTAGGCTGATGTTTGGCTCAGTGCAATCTTAATAACTCCCAAAGAATTGTTTGGAATTTTCAATACTTTTAAAGAATTCCCAGATGATATTAAAGAAACTGGTTTTAGAAAGTAAATTTTTGAGTAAAACCTTCAGTTTTCCCCAGTAAAAGTTTTATATATGACTGAATAAACAGTGAAAAGACCTTAACAATTTATTAACACTGTATAATTTTCAAAAATTTTCTTTGATGTCAAAAAATTACAAAAGGGAATGGAAATCACTTCTAGTTTAATTTTTGTAGCCTGATCAAAAGAATCATGAGTTGAACTCCACTGCACTGCTTTCTTTCAAGTTGGTCTCTTGTGTCCTTCTCCTTCCTTAAATGCATACGTCTGTGACCCACCCCATGACTCCTCTGCCTGTTTTAAGCACCTGCAGACCAACCAGGCACCATGAGGGAGAAGATCTGTTGGTTTGGGGCTAGAGCTTTGTTAGGTTTTCAATGAGAATAGTTCTTTATCCAAAAGTTCTTATTTAAAACATGAATGGAGAAGCAGGGGAATCAGTGGGGGGCTGGCATGTCCATGGGGATATTTATGGCATCCATAGTGTAGCAGTAGTAGACTTGCATCTTACTTTCGTTTTAGGTGACAGGACAGTTCCAAGTGCCTGGGGAAATGTATACACTGCTTTGTCCTGGCAGCCGAGCAGAGAGCAGGCGCAGAGACTAACTGAGAAGGGGCAAAATCAGAGGGGCTTTTTGACACTTGCAGGGGTCAACCATTCCAAAAAATTACAAGTTTTGGGTCCCTTTAAGAAAGAACGGGATACTAAGTTAGTAAACACTTGTGTATGAGTGATTGACTTTATGTTATGGGTCTGTCCTTCTGTCTGTGTAGCTGCTCAGTAGGATTTGTGTCTGAGGTCAGAAGGCCGCCGGTATGAGCCAGCCTTGGCATATCTGCAGGTCCTTGAGCAGGACCCTTAACCGCCAGCTCCCTGGGCGCCACAACAGGTGGCTGCCCTTTGCAGCCAGCTTGCAGCCTTTCACCTACAGAGAGCAAGTCGGGGGAGGTGTAAAGAGAATTTCCCCATGGGGATTGATAAAGTAACTATTATTATTAAAACCTTTACTGATTTTTGTTTTTGTAAGGCTTCTTGGAGTATAACCACCGCAAGTCATTTCAAATTCCTTCAGATGTCCTTTGCATTTTCTTTAAAGTTTTGGTTGTGGGGCTAATAGCTATTTCATTTTAATAATGTTTTCACAAACCAAAAGACAAATGCCTGTGTAAGTGGTTGACAAACAGCCGGTCAGGTGTGACTATTTGTGCTAAGCAAAATAATTACTGTCCAGTAACATTTAACTGCATTGTATTGTGCTGGTGGACCCTACAATTAAGCACATAATGTCACGTAATGTGTAAATACTGATACCTTTATAAAAAAAAAACAAAAACAAACAACTGAACAACACAAACTCCATGGTACATAGTCTAATGCTTTCTGAGTTGGTGATTGTACATAAGTAACTAACATAAGCTGTCTATCCTTCCCTCAGTGTGAAAGATGCTGAAACACTAATCCATGCTTTCATCACTACCCGTCTGGACTACTGTAACGCCTT
>JABFDZ020000042.1:2492889-2516794 GCA_019775955.2 Pollimyrus isidori
AAGGACACTTTGATGGGGTCATCGGGCGGGGCTCGAACCAGCAACTCTCTGGTTGCTGAACGACAACGCTGCCCTCTGCACCACCATGGTGGTGAAGTTTTTATTCATTTTCTGATTTGTTTTATAAGATGATAATTTTTTGTACTGCAACAATGTACATTGTGTTTGTAGGGTGTCATTAAGCACCTTGAAAGGTGCCTTTGAATAAAATGTATTATTATTATTATTATTATTATTATTATTATTATTATTATTATTAATAATAATAATAATTAGTAGTAGTAGTATTAGTAAGGCAATGTAGGCATGCATATGTGTTGGGGTGGTGGTGTAGGTGATTTAAGGGGGTATTGTAGACGTGGATGTGGTTTAGATGTAAAGGTACAGTAGTATAGAGGTGGTGGTGTTGTAGTGTAGATGGTGTATGGATAGGCATAGAGGTAGTGTAGGTGTGGGGACGGTGGTGGTGTAGTGGTGGAGTAGTGGGTATAGTGGTTGTACGAAACGCTGACAGTTTTGTAGCCGCACAAAGCCTTTTCAGAACGCATGTCGGGGAAGGTCGAATGTTTCGCAGAAGTTTAAGCACAGAGTTAGTCCGTGTGTGTAAATGTCCAGATGTAAGTATAATGTCCTGCATTTAAATATGCATTTGTATTAGTGGTGTTGTTTTACCATTTAGGATTTTAGTTTAATATTAATGTAATTCTTTATGGACGCATGTTTTCGTGGAAGGATTGTAATTGCGGTACTATTCCTTTTGTTACAGACCATACAACACACATACACAGACTACAGATTAAGTCATCCAACTCCATACCTCACTTCCTTCCTTGTCCTGGATATGGTGTAGTAGTGTAAATGGTGTATGGGTAGGCATAGAGGTAGTGTAGGGAAGGTGGTGGTGTAGTGATGGAGGTGGTATAGTGGTGGATATGGTGTTGTAGTGTAGATGGTGTATGGGTGGCAGTGGTATAGAGGTGGAGGAGGTATCGGTGTGTTTTTTCCCAACATCACAGTTATTCCTTAAATTCTTCCCCTCTGCCTTTATCATGTCCATTGCCATGTAAAATGAATTATTAAGATATTGGTAATTGCAAACTAGTACCCATAAAACTGGGTTTGGAATAGAAGAAGAATTAGTTGAAATGAACAGTTCATCTAAATGGTTCATTGTTATGGACCATCCATACTCAAAGAATATCAATGCCTACACTCAACAATCTGAACAGCCTAACTCAAATGTTGATGCCTGACATTCATTATGCTCCTTCTCTTTTGTGGCACCAGTCAAATTGGAAATAACAAGAGGCACTCCCTATCGACCCGACCCCAAGAACCTCAGTCAGTTTAAAAGTGCCAAACACATTATCCTTGTTACGTTATAGCTACTGAAGATTCCGAGGTACCAGTTCTCACCCACCTTCCATTTGTCCTTGTTAAAACGTATTTTTTACAGTGTGGTGAACGTGCCTTATGTTCCCACTGAGTCAATAACCTTGACCCTCCATGACAGGTCTTTTCTCCTGCCCATCCATATTGTCCCTGACCCCAGGGAAAACGATCAAGCCTGCCTCCATTCAGCACTCCACGCATCAACTAACACGCAGCTGCATCAACTAAACTATACTTAACTGTTATAATATAGAAACACACCTGCAGTAATTCCCATTTAATAACATCTTTCATTACTGTACATGTGTTGTGTTGTAATATAGACATACTGTATCTGAAAGTTAAAAAAATGAAGCAAAATACATCAGCTTCTACATATGAAGGATACTTGACTTAAAACCAGATTTACTTTGAAGAAAAACCCAAAACCTATTGGATAATTAATTCACACATGGTTACAACATGGCAAAACCAAAACACCACAGAGAGTATTCATTTGAGAAAAACATTTTGCATTGTTCACAGGCCTCTCAGTACTACAAGCCATAATGGAGTCAGCGATGACAAATAACTGGCAGGTGACAGCACGGTCTGTAATGAGCATCGTAGATGCTGAAGAGTATAGAAGAATCATGGAGGAGATGGACAGGAGACAAGAAAAGTATTTCTTGCTCGATTGCAAAGTGGAAAGGATAAAGATGATTCTGGATCAGGTATTACAGACATAATACTCACCTGCACGCCTGCAGATCTTGATAAATGTGCAAGAAATGAAACTAAATCCTAAATTCATATGAAAAACTAAGATGCTCTAACAGGCAATAATCTCAAATGGAATCTGATGGTGGTAACCTTTGACAGAATTTGCATTTTATTTTTCGTAAAACCAAAATGCTAGTCTCTATAGTTTAATTTGAAAGGCCTGGTCACACGACTGTAATTAAAGGGTAGCAGAATGAAACAGCACAATGGCTATTCTCTTTGAATGTATTCAGCCCTACAGTGCTGTGTGCTGTAAAACAAACACAACCAGCAAACAAATCAATAAATAAAAATATCATAATATATAGGTTTTGGGATAGGCATCTAGAAGCATCCGCTTTACTGGTGCTTAAACAAAAAAAAAACACAACAATTTATACATAATTCAAAGAAGGAGGGACAATATTACTATTCAGTACCACAAACTCGGTCAAGACAGATTTACATAAGAATGTTCAATATTACAATTGCTCATTACATGTAAATTAAGAAATTATATACAAAATATGTAGTGCTATTCCAATCACAAATAGCATGCTGTATTGATGTCATTTTTAAAAACCCTCTAGGATTTTTTTTTGTTTTATTGACACTGTAAATCCAGTTTACTTCTCTAGGTTGTAGCGCTTGGGAAGAACAGCCAGGGTCACCATTACATTCTGGCTAATCTGGTGAGTTTTTGGCATTCACGCACTTTCTAAGCAAAACAATCATACATACACATTCATAAAATGTAAGATCTTAAAGTGCTTTACCCTAAAGTTTATGAAATGCGGTGGTGCAGTGATTAGCACTGTTGATGCATCACCATGGTTTGAGTCTCCACTATGGCTCCATGTACTGTTACGGGTTTTTCTCTGACGTTCCTCCCATAGTTCAAAAACCTGCTCAATGAACTGTTGCTGAATTTTCTGTGTGTGGGTGCCCTGTGATGGGTTGGCACCAAATGCTGGGTTAAAGTCATGCCTTCTGCCCGGAGCTTCCATTATTGACTCTAGACCCCCGTGACCCTGCATAGGACAAGCAGAGATAAATATGGATGGATGTTTACAGCCAACTATATAATGTGATTTAAAATGAAATTAATTAGTATCAGTTTTAAGTGTTTTACAAATGTTGTATACGTTAGCATAAAAGCAACTATCACAGGGTTTTTGAAGACAACAGCAAAGACACAGAATCTGTCCTATTCCTCTGCGTGTTGTACCAGCTGTCTGCGCAGATGGACTGCCACCATAATGGCAGCTAATGAAATGCAAACTCAGAATCCGGCTACCAACAGCTAGCTGTCTTTTGTGGTAGAAAGTTCATTCTCCTACAGAGAAAATGACGTTTTACGTGTTATCCAAAGGCCTTAACCATTTTAAAGGGGGACATTATGTGTGATGTGATAGTCTACGGAGGCAAATGGCACCACAATGTTGCGAAGTGCAGAGCATTACAGCGTGAATCTACGCTTACCACAATGAAGATAAAGTGGACGATGACCTCTTCAGTGATCAGAGAGAAACATCAAAAAAGACAATTCAATATCAGTAAATCAAAAGAAATCATTTTAAGAAAAGTATTCTGTTAGCAAAAATATTCAATTAGTCTATGAATCACTGACATTAATCTACTTTAGGCTGGAATTTTAAGTTCAGTGTTTTTTTGTCACCTATAAAACCATCACCATTAAGAGAAAGCCACTTACAGTATAGCCATTGTGTGTTGGTTTTCGATTTTGAATAATTCTGTTTCCTTTGCGCCTCTTGTTTAGGGTTTTTCAAATATGAGCCTGGACAAGGTCATTGCTGGGGGAGCCAACATAACTGGGTTTCAGATAATTAACCCAGAGAAACCCATTGTACAACAGTTTCTCCAGCGCTGGAATCACCTGGATGAAAGAGAATTTCCAGAAGCGAAAGGCACGCCTCTGAAGGTGAAATGATGTATTCTCATTTTTCATGCTCTTTTCCTCTTCCTCTTTGTTTTCGAGAGAGAGCTATTGACTAGGTAAAGTACCTTTTACAGTGTTTGCATGTGTGTATGTGTGAAAAAATAACATACAAAACGTCCCCAGGGCTGCTGGTGCCATGCTTGAAAAAATGCTTCTGCCCAACACCAGTCTTAATATAGATAGCACAGTCCCTAAATGGGTCTTCACTATAATATTAACCTGGGACTTGATCTGAGGCCTCAAAGTTTCTGGACAGCTGGATGAAAAAAAGGGACAAAACTAATCAATACTTGGTGTTGTGTTGCCAGATGTACTTGGAAAGCCAATATAGTGAGCGAAGAGGTGCATGAAGGTTTATGACACCTCCGAAAGTAAAGCCTTGGAGGACATAGCACTGGAACCTGAATGGATGCTTTTAGCACTCAGCACAAAACAATAATAATAATAATAATAATAGAAATAACAAAATATAACGTTTAACCACAGGAGTTATGAGAAAAAGAATAAAGAAAGAAAAAGAAAAAAAAGTTAATGGTAATAAGTAATTAGGTGATAATATACATGAATAGTGATACTGAAGTAATGTGTATTTTCTGCCCCGTATAATAATATATACATATATTTGAGTTTGCTGATTGATAAAATATAATTACAATTAAATATTACCACTAGTATTATCATTACCGACAATAATACTGCCACTGTTAATTCCATTGTCCTTGTTGTTAGTATAAACAGAAAATATATTTGAAAACATAAAGTCATTGTTTGAGTGTGCGTTTGAGAGTATGTGGCATTAGCCTGGCTGTTTTTTTAGGTTAAGATTATGTAAGTATGGTTCCCACTTTTTCTTAAACAGTAGTATATTATTATTATGTAAGGCTGTATTTTTTCCATGGATATGTATTCTACCATTAGATTAGTCCAATGATTTAAATTGAGCATGTTTTTGGATACTTCCAGTTTTGAAATATTGCTTTTTTGGTGATAGTTAGAGAAATAAATATGTCATTCTGGAGATTCAGCAGTCTAGGATGAAGGTGAGTTTTCCCATGATTCCTACTCAAAAAGTAGGAACAAGTGTACAGACCCACATAGCATGCAGACCACACAGATCTGTGACACCAATGGTGTGCCCTGTGAACAGGTATCAGTACTGACTAATGCCATTTTATACTTTTTATATCGAGTGACGGGTGTTCTACGAATGTCTATGTATCGAATAAGCTAAAGGTTGGTATTTGTTATTATGAAAATGCTGTTGTAGGCTTCCATCCAAAAATCAGGGCTGGGGGAAATGTTAAGTTCCCTATTTTAGTTAAATTTTGGGACAGATATCAAAGTGTCTGCTACAGATAGAAGTTAATATATTTTAGAGGTCAGTTTCTTTTTTTAAATTGGAGAATATCATATAATCTCTAAGGAGGGTGAAGTGTATTATTTGTGATGCTAATTTTAGTTTTGATGATGGTATGATTCCGTATTTCTGAATTAAGTCTTTGAAGGACTTTAAAGGTGCTGGAGATGTGTAATACCTTTCTGTTCCCACGAGCGATAGTGAGTAGTGAGACTGTGATGTTGGACGTCCGGATTATTCCAGATTGTAGAGTATTAACAGGATATGAGAGTGGTGTTATTCATTTTAATTGCTTTCAACCAGCCTGTCAGTGTTGTGGAAATAGCAGTATTGGTAAAGCAGTTATGTTTCTTTACTGAAATTCTGAGAAAAAGTATGTCAGCAAGTTTGAGATTTTTACAGTAGAATTACTCCAACTGTAACCATGAACTGCTGTTACTACTGCAGTGTAACCATTTACTTAAGTATTCCTGTTCATTTGCTAAGTAAAAATGAAGAAAATTTAATCCACCTTGAGATTTATTTTTCTGTAGAGTTTTATTTTTGCATTTTTGTTTTTCAAGTGAAAATGTGGGATTAAAGAGTTAAGAGTTTGTAATTATGGTTTTAGTATGAGTATGGTGAGCAATATTGAATAAATTAAATAATCTGCTGATGTTGTCTGAGGCTTGTCTTGTCTTCATGAAGCCTGTCTGACAAGGAGACACAGTAGGGATGACTGACCCTAATCCAGTGGCTACAGCTTTTGTAATGATTTTCTTGTCGGTTTTCATTAGAGAGAGTCTTCGATAATCAAAAACATACTGTACATCACACTAGGCATGTGTAAAAAAAAAAAGTTTACTGTTAAATTTTTAGCTTTAATGAAAATCATCATTTCCTACACAACACTAACATTTATTCTTCTGTAAGGTGGAATTTTGTACAGCAGATCCTCATCTGAAATGGATATTTTATTATGCATTCTTACTTTTATTATGTGAATGTGGTCTCGTATGATTCTGCCAAAAATATTGACAGTGAGTTTTTGTCAGCACTTTGATCCAATCGGATTCCCCTTTTGTTTCAGTATACGTCAGCGCTAACCCACGATGCCATTTTGGTGATTACCGAAGCATTTCGTTACTTGCGAAGGCAGAGGATTGACGTATCCCGGAGGGGTAATCCTGGAAACTGCCTAGCCAATCCAGCTGTACCCTGGAGTCAAGGCAGTGACATCGAGAGAGCCCTGAAAATGGTATGGAAAAATTCTGTTTTCCAAATAAATACTTCCTTATTTAATAAATTCAAATGGAATGACAATATTGTTCAGAAAGAAGAAAAAAGTCTGGTGATGCCTTTGGTCTTATTGTCTGATTGTACTGTTGCATAACAGGTGCAGGTGCAGGGCATGACAGGAAATATTCAGTTTGATACTTTTGGCCGAAGGTCCAACTACACTATTGATGTATATGAGATGAAGACAGAGGGAAGACAAAGGGTAAGCAATTAGTGCAATATCTGGATTTTTTTTTTCACCAACCTAGAGACCTCCAACAGTCCTTCTTTTGAAAAAGTATTTTTGCTTGCTGTCTATAGAAACTGTAGGGGAGAGATCAAAATACTTATTATATACTCAGGGGTGGAAGTAAAGAACTGAGGAATATACTAAAAAAACAATAACATTTGCAAAGAAACGCTAAAAGCGTTGATTGTGGAGCAAAATCAATATCAATAACTCCACTCTCAAATCCTGTGAATTTAGAAACCTAGGCAGCTCTAATACCTGCCTATCCGCTAGTCAGCAGGCGTGTTCGTGTGAAGATGTGCAGGGCTGGGTATGTGCAGAGACTTCTGTGTTTGTCTGTTCGCTGGTGCCCTCTGGTGGTTTTCTCTGCACTTTGTTGAGGATGTGACACATAGGGTCAGTTTGAGTGTTTCTGTGATAGAGAAAGATAAAGATTCCTCGAGGCATCTACAGATAATTTGCATGTGAAGCTGGGTAGTAATGACTGGGTAGTAATGTGTAACCAAAACAAACAATTAATGTCATAATGATGTGATTATGCTGATTTTGAGTTAACATATCTAAGGACACCCTACCAGAAATACCCTTTTTTAAAATAAGAACTGCCACTAATTCTTGGAAAGTACTGGATTATTGGTTCTGAGTTGTTCCAGTCTTTAAGCCTGTCTAACAACTCTTTTTTAGAATACAGTGTAATTGACATTGCCGTTTACTTGTCTCATTACATTTTTTTTTTATTGAAACAGTCAGAATGAAAACCATGTGATATTCCCAATATTAACAATGATGTATACATAATTTTCAGATTGGCTACTGGAATGAGTATGAAAGATTTGTATATATAATGAATCAACAGGTCTCCAACGAGTCATCTTCTGTGGAAAACCGAACAATTGTGGTGACTACTATTATGGTAAACTTTCAGTATGGTTATAAATATTCCATTTATTCCTGGTTATAATGGTGAGGCTGCCACATACTGTATACAATCTGCTTTATTCTGTTTTACACATATATGTTAAGCATGTTCAGATAGTGAGTGTATACGTATGTAGTCATAGGTTAACAGAGCATTTGACCTGGATGTTTTGCCTTTACATTTTGAGGTTGATATGTTAGTGACTATAAGCAAGGACACAGAAAGCAATGTCAGTAAATATATGAGCAGTAACGGGTGCCACGAAGCGCCAGTGACGAAATTAACCGATGGTGAAAGCCCAATTGGTTAAAATATAGCATCATTGTATTAGATAATATAGAATTTTAATTCAAATGAATATATAGAATAGTTTAACACAGATCATATGGTGGTAACATTTGAAAAAAATAAACTTTCCTAAAAAGATGATTGTGCACCTGATACCAGCATATGCCTCATAATTGTTCCTAATGTGCTAAAGAAATCTAAATTCTAGTAAGAAAAGTTATTTGCTGTTCTTAAAATCCATCACAGGCATTACTGCTAACTCATGTGCTGAGTCAGGTGGACATTCTAAGATTCTTGTTACGCGGTTCCTTCTGTGCAGTACAGAGTTTTGTCGAAGTGTGCAAGTTCATGATTAACACCGCAGTGAACATGCTTTCAGGAACATAAAACAAGTTACGTTTAATTAACAGGAATCTCCCTATGTGATGTACAAGAAAAATTATTTACATCTGGAAGGGAATGACAAATATGAAGGCTACTGTGTTGATTTAGCTTCTGAAATCGCTAAACATGTGGGGATAAAATACAGACTGTCTATTGTGATGGATGGGAAGTATGGAGCCAGAGACCCGGACACCAACGCCTGGAATGGGATGGTGGGCGAGCTCGTATATGGAGTAAGTCAAAGTATGGTAAAAATACAGTAATAATCTATTTCATGCACGCATCATGCATTACATCTTGTTATGCTCTTGTTAATACATAAATACTAACTCACACTCTCAGTTAGCTGACTGTTAATTTTTCCCCCATAAATTACTAATATGACAGTTTTTTAAATATCTGTATTATTATTATTCCATTACACTAATAAAAAGTACTGTATATAACTCACAGTTAGTATATTAGTAATTTTTAATTTAATTTTAATTTTGTCATAATGAATGACTTCAGTCCACATTACTTTATTCAGATAATATCAAAATGTATTGGTTAGTAGAACAACATTGTTTTCCATAACATTTTCCAAGTCATTACCATACCACCTAAATTAATTAAAATGTTTAGATAACAAAGGATTAAAAACCAGCTGATACTGTACATTGAAAACTAACATATGCCCTATGTGTTAATTGTTCCAGCGAGCTGATATTGCTGTTGCTCCATTAACTATAACGCTGGTACGAGAAGAAGTCATTGACTTTTCTAAGCCATTTATGAGCCTGGGAATCTCAATCATGATTAAGAAGCCCCAAAAGTCAAAACCTGGAGTGTTCTCCTTCCTCGACCCCCTGGCCTATGAGATTTGGATGTGCATAGTATTTGCCTATATTGGAGTGAGCGTGGTGCTATTCTTGGTGAGTCGCTTCAGCCCTTATGAGTGGCGTTTGGATGACAGTGATGAGGGTAAAGACTGTCAGACTGCACCGGACCCACCGAATGACTTTGGAATCTTTAATAGTCTCTGGTTCTCCCTGGGAGCCTTTATGCAGCAAGGATGCGATATTTCACCAAGGTTGGTTAATTCATCCATACCTACTCCCATTCTGCATTTTATAATCTTATAGCTGATCCCATGGTGTATATATGTTATAGTATTTCTCCTGGAACCACGTAACTTCCTTTTGTGTTCACCGTTCACCTATGTGTTCCCATAACACCGCTGTTCTTCATAATTTTCTCGCCTTCATGGATTATCTTTTCTAAATAACATATATCCACCATGTTGGGGACTGTAAAATGCATATGGTTGTTTGCTGGTGTCTTTTAGTGTCAACATTTGGAGAACTACCGTGTTTTTGCTGCATAGTCTTTCCATACTCATCTGTTTCCATACGAAAAGTAGAATATATATATATGTATACATATATATACATAAGATTGTATACATATATTCATTTCATTTCAGACCAGCAAGCCAGTGAAGCAGCTATTCCATGATGCATCTTATTCTGCCAACCCCCATCCCTCTTGTCATTTTACTGTCCTTTCCATCCTCGCATAAAATATAAAACCTCTCATGCACTATTGTTGTGGTTTCAAGGTTAAAGCCCAGACCCGGACATTTTATATTTATATTTATTAGCATCAAAATAATGTTTCTAGTCTGCTTGGAAGTTTAATGAGGCAGTAATAAACCCCTTTGCCCATAACATTTTTAAGTAAGAAAGCACTTTTGCCAGTGAAGAAATATCAACAAAGATTGCGTCATAGACCAGCTAAGGGGTGTCTCTTCATGATTTCAGAATTACACTCAGAATTTTGCTATCCTAAGCACATGTCCAGATCAACACAAAAATGGTTAGCTGACCTCAGAATCAGGCTTCTGTCACGGTCCTTTCAGTCCCCTGACCTGAACCCCACAGAAAACCTGTGGGCTGAGCTAAAGAGGAGGGTGCACAAGAGAGGGCCCAGGACCCTGGGTGATCTGGAGAGATTCTGGAAAGAGGAATGACTGAGATGCCCTGCTCTGTATTCTCCAACCTTATCAAATGTTATAGGAGACTCTGTGCTGTTATACTGGCAAAGGGAGGTTGTACAAAGTATTAAAAGCAGGGGTGCCAATAATCGTGGCACATGTGTTTTTGTTAAAGACAATTTTTTCTTGATGAATGATTTTTTTTTTTCTTGGAATAAGTTTTTATTAATGAAACATTGGATTTTTCCTCAAGCATGAAGTTTAATTGTGCATCACCTGCGTGATAGAACATTTCTGATTAGATATTTGAATACAGTCAAAAAATATTGAGTTTAACCTATTTTGGTCTGTATGACAAAAATAGAAGAATTTGTTGACTGGTGTTTTCATTTATAAACTATTTAAAACAGTCTTTACAGAACAGAGAAGTGGGGCAGGTTGATGGTGCAGTGGGTTGCACTGTTGCACACCCCCTGGGACCTGGGTTCAAGTCTGTGCCAGGATTCCATGTGTGTAGAGTTCTTCCAGTGTCATCATGGGGTTTCCTCCAGGTATCTCAGCTTCCCCCCCACAGTCCAAAAACATGCTGAAGTTAATTGGAGTTGTCCATTGCCCATAGGTGTAAGAGCAAGTAACTGGTGTTGAGTGTGCCCTGTGATGGGTTGGCACCCCACAATGGGTTGTTCCCTGCCTCATGCCCAAAGGCACTTGACACCCTGAAAAGGGCAAGTAGTGTCAGGAAATGAAAAGTAGTAATGCAGGATTGGCTAATTTACTGCTTACCTGAGACATTCTCGATAGCATAGGTAAACTTAATTAAAATCAGTCAAGTTTATTTAATTGGACAGGACACATCCACATGTTGATATAAAAAATATATATGTTTTATGATGTCACATTACAGTGTGATCAAACTTTTACAGGCTTTCATGAACTTTTAATTTTTCAGGCTGAAAGCCTCAATGTGATTCAAATTTTGTCACCAGGTTTATATTTCAATATTGATACTCTATGACTTTACGTTTTAATTTTATTACATTTTAATACATTTTTTGAAAATACGCATCATATGTTATTTGTACCAGTTCAGGATATCAGTTAATTTGGTTGATTGACACTGTGTTTGTCATTTTAAATTAAGTTGAATGTAAAAAAATTAAACTATGCCTATTCTAAGTAATAAATAAATTAATAAGCACTATGAAACAACCAAGCAAAATATTTTTTTCAGAGGAAATATAGTGTTTACTAATTGACAGTACAGAAAGCTATTGCAGTTTTTTTATTTCATATATATATATATGTGTGTATTTTGTTGCCACTGTGGGTAATGGTTTATGTTTGTATAGGAGTTCATTTCAGGTATATTTTTTATATAAACAGCTTAAAGTTAGTTCTAAATATTAAGATATCGATTTAATCTGTGTAAATTATAAACACTAATCTTTAATTATTAATTTTAATTATAAAAAATAAACATTCATACTTTTATACATTTATAATTTATCAGGTTCATACTGAACATTTTGAAGAGTAGCCTGATAGTATAGTAACATGGTATGTAGTCATTAAAGAAACAACCTACAGTAGCGTCCAAAAGTCTGAGACCACATTGAAAATCTTGAAATATTTACTTTAATCCTGGAAATAATGTCTTGACAAAATGCATACCAGCATTTCACAGTGGAACACTCAAAAACAAAAGGCCTAATTAATGGTGAATCCAAGTTTGAGATTTGTGTCAGTAAGAGAGGGCTTTAAGTAAGGGGATGAACAAAAGAGTGATCGATACCACAGTGTGTCAGAACAACATTGTAGTGAGATACTGTGAATATTCACGTCTGGGGGCGTCTTGCCCACCTGGAAGTTGGAATCATGGACCTTGGCTGTCCATTCTGCAGAGACATGCTATGCCCTTTGGATCTTTGTGGAGGGGGATGAGTACTGCAGCAGAATAATGACCTGAGACATACTTCAAAGCTTTGCAAGAACTTAGAAGAACAAGGGATGCCGACTGTAATGGACTTTACTCTTCAGTCACATGATCTCAACTCCATTAGAAATTTATGGGGGCACTTCAGAACTGGGAAAACCAAGAATTCAGTAAGATGGCAAGATGCTCTTTGTGACATTGTTAAATCTTTCTGCAGTAACCCATTTGCACAAACTTGTGGAATCTATGCAAACTCAAGTGGCAAACTCATTAAGGCAAATGGGAGACATACCAATTACAAAGATATCTGAAATTGTACATTTTTGCAAAATTCAACTTTTCACTCAAATTGTGTTCCTGATAATATTTGTACTGCTTGAAATGAACATTTTCAGCATTTTCTCTAGTGGTCTCAGGCTTTTGTACCCCGCTGTAGGTGTGTGAGTGTATAAAATCATGCATTTAACATTAATGTTGCATAAATATATCATTCATTAGCATCTACGATTCAGGTTAAAATGATTTTTAAAAAGAAACCACTTGGTGGCAGTGTTAAAGCACACAATATAATGCAATGCAAACTCAAAAGCCCAGGTATTTATTATTAATAATTTATACACACAATTCAATAAAAAAGTCAAAGATGCAGACAGACTTGGGAAAAAGAAAATTTTAAGCTATTTTGAATCATTCATTATCTAGCTAAAATGATTCATATACTACACATTCAAGGCAATTAATGTGAATAAACTATATGTACTTATAAAAAAAATCTATGTGTTATTTACCTGTGGTGGTTTTCTCTCAGCAGTTTGTGTTGTTTTTCGCAATTTTGAGTTGCGTGCCTTCAGTACTGCTATAAAATGACCTATAAAAAAGTACAAAGACATTAACGAGACCTTTCCATTGTATGTAGATGTGTTTTGAAAGCTTTCCATTCTTTATTATCTTCTTGTCTCTGGATATTTAAATGATTTTTGTGTATTCTTATATTTTTTTGTATTCATTTACATTAAACCATCACCTTCCATGGGGGACTTTCAGTCAGGGACGTCTAAATAGACCAGAGATAGCGTTGTCCTTGACGTTTTTTTTTGTGTTGTGCAAATTTGGTGACAATACAGATATTTCACCTATTTATGATTGGGTTTTTAGACTAATGTGTTGCTTTGATTGTACTATATTCTACAATTGTATTTCTCATTCAACATAAATAAGGAAACATTTCAAAATAAATCACTCTCTGTAAGCATGGCCTTCCTCCTTTCGCTATGTTTATTTATTTATTTGTTTGTTTATTCTTTTTTTAGAACATTGCCAGGGAGGATTGTGGGTGGTGTTTGGTGGTTCTTCACCCTAATTATCATTTCATCCTACACTGCCAATCTAGCTGCTTTTCTGACAGTGGAAAGGATGGTCTCTCCTATTGAGAGCGCTGAAGACCTTTCCAAACAAACAGAGATTGCCTATGGCACACTGGATTCAGGCTCCACCAAAGAGTTTTTTAGAGTAAGTTTTCATACTTTCTTCCATGAAAGATTCCATGAAAGTGGTATAATAGAGTATAATAAGCACTAGTGTACAATTCGCATAGCTTTGTTAGATTTGTTTTTGTTAGGTTAATCAACCACAGTTGAAGTCTCTGCTACAGCTCCATGTGTGTGAAGTTTGCACGTCAGGTTATTAGGCGTACCTGCTTGTTACACAATCAGCCTACCCCTTTAAACAGCATGCTATGTGGCTGAGAATAAATACACAGAACATGCAGACAGGGACATAAGGTTCACTCACTGCTTGACTAACCATTAGTATGGTGGAGATGTTAAGGGATTTAACAAACAGGCATGTAACTGGAATTTCCACATAGCACAATGTCTTGAGCTTACACAGATTGAGGAAATACAGAGCAAACATCCAATCAGCGACAGATCTGTGGGAGACAGGGGTGAAGGGTCAAACTCATCAAAAGTGACAGGATGACCAATTAGGGAAGTCTTTACATGCAATCATACAGACCCATAATGCTATTCTTAAGATTGCTTGTCTATGTACACATACACTGAGGGGATTGCTGAGAAAGAAATTTATATATATATATTGTTTTGTCTTTCATTTCATTGTAACTGTAGTTGAACCTGTAAGCTGTCCAGTGCACCTTTTGCGTATGATCAATTAACATATTGATTCTTGAATCTGGACTTGAGTTGCAGATCAGTTAGGTACAACAATCCCATGTGAGAATTTTTTATGCTGGTCATCAATTTTTCACATTTTTACAAACAACTGTTTTTAAAACTGCATAAATAGAAAATGTGAAAGATTGCTCTCTTTTTATGAATACAGAACCATAAGACAATTGACTCAAGTCTTAATATTCAATGATGGCAAGTTCAATAAATATGTGGGTTGAAAAGGACATAATATTTGTCTTACTCCCCAATGCAGCGTTCAAAAATAGCAGTCTATGAAAAGATGTGGTCATACATGAAATCAGCTGAACCCTCTGTGTTCGCCAAGACGACGCCTGATGGAGTCGCCCGTGTAAGGAAGTCAAAGGGCAAGTTTGCATTTCTTCTTGAGTCGACCATGAATGAATACATTGAGCAGCGCAAACCATGCGATACAATGAAGGTTGGAGGCAACCTTGACTCAAAAGGCTATGGTGTGGCTACTCCGAAAGGCTCACCGTTAGGGTGAGTTGAGTAATATAACTTTACTTAATAGTTATCATAGTATTCCTGTTACTTCTTTGTCTTGTGTTGCTGCTTCTTTTCTTTCTACTTTTTTCTTTTTTCTTTCTTCCTTTTATTTACATAATCTATAATCTTGGGCCATTATTTGTTGTCAATATCATTACAATATATTTTTTCTTCCAATATAATATTTTTAAGCTGCAATTTCACTTCAAATGAAGTTTAATTCCATGCTGTTTGTTATTTATTGTCTGTAACCTGTCTACTGTCCACTTTCCCCATGTTTTATGTTTAAATGTAGTTCCCCTTGCTAGTTTTCTGATATATTCCATATAAGTTGTATCCGTGACTTTATCCAGCTTGTTATCTGGTGTCCTTTAAATGATTGGCGTCACATCCATGTCAAAACTCGAGGGCGATAAAACACAAAGTGCAAAATATAAACCTACTATTATGTTCATCATCGCACGGTCGGGAGAGCAGATCCATTATGGAGGAGAAACGGGGTTTATTCTTGGCAACACAGGACTGACAGGGACCAAACAACATGTAATGTCAGTGCCAAGTCTGCCAGAACTTACGCAGAGTAAATACAAAAGACAGGCAGGCAGTAACGAGAGACAGGTGAGAACAATCGGGTAAAAACATGGGGTAACGAGGTGGGCGTGGCACACACAAGGATCGGACAGAGCTGAACATGACAGAACCCCCCCTCAAAGGCGCACACACCGGGCGCGCCCCAGGAGAGGCGACGGACGAGACGGACCGGGAAAGCAGGACCTGGAAGACAACAAAGACCCGGGAACAGAACAAAAACACAAAGCTGGCACAAAGACAGAACTCAGGACAGGACCTGACAGAGAACAGGGAATGCAGACAAGCAAACAGAGAAGGGAGAGACCGAGGAAACACCCACAAGCGGAACAAGAGGGCCGGGAGGGAATGGAGGGACAAAAGGGTCGAGAGAAGGAGGAGCAGACACGAGATGGACAGGAAGAGAACATTAGGGTGCCCGAAGGCGCCCAGGCACGGGACGGGCAGTAGCCGGAGGGGCTGCAGGCAAGGAGGAGGCAGGAGCAGGAGGGGGCCCCACAGGGGCCAAGGAGACGAGGTGGGCGTGGCACACACGAGAATCAGACGGAGATGGACATGACAGCTACAAGTTTTAACATTCTAAAATAATTAATAAACTATCCAAAACACAAACCAATGCAAACAAAAAGAAACAGCGGCATCAGACAGTGCATGGTGGACCATTGGTAAACCAGTGTGCTGAAAAGATCATCCTTTTATTATCTAAATAAAAAAATAATCGGGAGCCAATTCCCACTATTCATGTAAAGGAGTCAATTCATTCTTGACTGTGATCAAAGAGTAACGTCGACAGGTAGCTAATTTAAAAACAAATTGTAGTTTATCTGTCTTACAATAATAATTCAATAGTTCATTTGTTCATTTTTTGTATGAACATTCAATCAATCACAAAACTAGGCCATCAGCCAATGGCATTCGCTGACAGAAATTGCCATGAGTCCATCCCCAAACCTGTGAAAACCACCAACATGTCAAAACTCAAAAGCAACAATTCCACTTGAGCACAGAAAGCAGCCAAGGATCATACACTTGATGTGAGGATATCTGTCAAATCTGGAAGAAAATAAACATTCAAGAATGAAAAAAGGTGGTTTGAGTGTTATATTATGATAGACATGTATGCCGTTATTTTTTCTATACTCGCAGGTTTTGTGTTTGTGGCCACAAGTGAGATATTTACACATGCAAAAATATGCAAGTTTATATTTTTAGCTTTGAGTTTTATTGCTCTGTAGCTTTGACATGGATCTGATGCCATGATGATTACTTAAATTATCGTTAATTGCATTTTTCTAATTTCTGTTGTTTTGTCGGATTTCCCTTGAACTTCCACATTGTCTTTTGTTATATTTTACCATTTCAAGAAATGCTGTTAACCTGGCCGTTTTAAAACTGAATGAGCAAGGCCTCTTGGACAAATTGAAAAACAAATGGTGGTACGACAAGGGAGAGTGCGGCAGTGGGGGAGGTGATTCCAAGGTCAGCTCCAGAGCTCCCATAGCCAGGTACCCCTGTGGAGAGTAATCGGCAACGCTGTTATCACCTATCTACCTCTGCAGCACATTATGACCTTAAAGCTGTGTGCATTGGATGACTGAGTTTGAACCAGGAACCCTTACTTAGAAAATGAAGTAAATAAATGACATTAAATGAATTTCTGTAGGCAGTAGTTTGGAATGTAAAAAAAGTCCTTATGTTTCTTATTTTATGTATATGTGCAAACATATATTGCATTTATTTCCCTAAACAGATGTTTTATCACTATGTGCAAAACAAATATGTCTTTTTTCTGGTCTTTAGGGAGTTGTCTGTAGATATATTAAATTTGAGTTTTGGAGATTTGGAGCATTACAAAATTATATGATATTTCTAATTACACAAAAAACTAAGCCACATCTAGACATTTAAACAAGCTTTGCTAATCTTACAAAGACACTAGTGTCTATTCATCCATCGATTTTCTGAAACTGTTTGTCCTATTCAGTATTGTAAGGGGTCTGGAGCCTATCCTGGAGGTTTTAGGTGCAAGGCAAGGAACCAGGCACCCCATTGCAGGGCACATCCACACCCATTATTACCATGCTATTACTAAATATCGAAAAGTGCTGCAGTTTCCATAATTTTTGTTTTGTCATGCCTGAATTGGTACCGTTTTCTAAATGACACCCAAGTTTATAATGAACCAAACAAAAAAAATCAAAATTGCATGTTTTATCTACTGTAGCTCCTAAAAATTTTGCGGCACAAATGTTATTGGGTCGTTCTTGACCCGTATTCACTTTGATGGATTTTCCCTGCATTTTTGGAGCTTTGCTTATCAATGATCATGTCCAGAATTACCGCACTTCAAACGAGATAAAAGTTTATAATAATAAAAAAAATTCAAATGGCATGATCTTGTAAAAGTCTATACCTTTGCCTCTTTCAGTCCAATGCAAAAAGGGAGGTTTGTTCAACATCCATAAAAGCCTAGAACTGAATTTTTCATGCCCGAGATTGGAACAGGAAGGGGCCATCCACATACTGTTCCAATACCGTTGTGAGCCTGAAAGTGTCCAAAATGGCTTTGAATGCTGCAGAGTTCCTTTCACTGGACCTATCGGGCCAAGCCCACCCCTGAAAAACACCCTCTTACCATAATACAGGCTTAATACAGATAATGTTATTAATGTTATTTCCCATGTGAAGAATTCCTGTAAACCTTGAAACTTAATGAATAATAAACAATAATGGTGAATGTGGAACCAAGGAGTCTGGGAGTAAAGTCAGTAAAAATCCATTAAAGTGAATGAGAGTCAGATATAACCTTTTAATACTTGTTCTATGACAAAGGTTTCAGCAGCTCCAAAAAACACAGTTTTTTGTTTCTAAATTATAAATGTGTTTCATTTGGACATTTTTGGTTATAAAAAAATAAAAAGTAGGATATAAATAGTGTTTTTTTCCAGTGTTAAAGATGCAGATAAAATCCTAGTATGTGTTCAGTTCCCATCGGTTATTATAAATAAACGTCTTTTTGTTTTATCTTAATGAAATTTTCATTATGATTTCTAATACATTTCAAGGCATTACAACAAATGTCTTCCTTTAAGATCACTACATAACTACGGGAGTAGCTCAAATCAAAAAGATGGTTTTACACTGTGCAAATCTCACACTACAGGGGCACTAACGCTATTCACAAGCGCCTCGACACAGGTGCTATTCTGGACTGCCAGAATAAAGGACACTAGATTAAAGAAAATAATTTGTGAACTGAAATAAAAATGAAAGCTAAATTTGCAAGAAAAAAAGCGTGTCACACAGGGGCGCCGCTAGCAATTTTGGGCCCTATGACAAAATATGAGGTTGGGCCCCCCTAGGTAGTGTTATTATTAATTAAGCAGATCTCTGGGGGGCCCTAAAGGGCAGAAAGAATCTCCACACCACTGACATCGTCTCACCTAGTTTACTGGCAGCCTTACTGAATACGTCACCCAGAGTCAGAAATGGGGTTCCACTGAGAACCTTTCACACCAAACACACTCCAGTTTAATATTAATGGTGACACATTTTCAGCATCAACATCATCGACTATGTCGACTAATTGTGGCAGCCCTTGTATTCAATGTTCTCTCATGTTTGTTTCAAGTGGTTCAAGTCCTTGTTAGTTCTCTAGTTACTTCCCTGCCTTTTGTCTAGACCTCTTAAGGTCCCGTTCTGGTTCCACTTCTGTTGAATTAAGTTCAAAATGAATTAATATCTGACTAATTTCTGGATTGCTAGTGGTTTAAAACATGACACAGACATGCAATTCAAATTCGGCTTCTATCAGGGAGTGCTGGTTATGTATGATTTCATATAACTATTTATGAACTAAATATTACTTAACATGTCCTTAAAAAGCTCCAGCCATCTCTCATCCATCCATCCATCCATCCATCAAAGGGGTGAGGGTGAAGGATTATTAAATGGCATCAGAGTGTATCACAGGGCACACGCTCACATATCTAGACTGGCATTCCATCTAGCAAGCCCCTTACCATGTTCCCTGTGTAGCCTGAAGCTAATTCGCTGTTATGGATGAGTTTCAAAGCACAGTGCATTAAAACAAAAACAGGAATATGAAAGTAAATGAAACCAATTTCAGGAATTTTCCTCATCAGTGCCAGTTACATTGTGCTGAATCTTTCCCGGCAAGGAAATGTCTTAACGTTTTGTTTGCAGTAAATTCTGCCTTGTGCACGTTTTTTCCTCCGGAAGGAACAGCTGCCATTTTCATTGATTCTCATTTGTTATTTAAGGAAGGGTTCCTGCTAGATCAAATTTCTGGTTTAAAATATCCACGTGTAATTACTGATAATGTCCCGTGTTGATTTCGCATGGTGCTCTGCTTTTTAACAGTGTGTGCCGATTACTAAAAGCGATATGAGTGGGCCCTGGGACCTATCTTTCGTTCAACTGTATAATGGGTATTGTATTCACTATATTTATAGGAAAAGGGTCCTACTTTATCGCTTATAAATCTGATGTTATACATTGGATAACATAAATAACATTATAACAAGATAATGTTATTTATATTATTTCCCATGTGAAGAATTCCTGTAAGTCTTGAAAATTAATGAGCAAGTCATCTTAAACAAGCTGGTGGTATGATAATGGTGAATGTGGAACCAAGGAGTCTGGGAGTAAGGTCAGTCGTTTGAATACAAATCTGTCTGTCTGTTTATCTAATTGTCTGTTCAAAAATTATCTTTGTCTTTAGAATATTAGTTTTTTTTTGCTTTATTAACCATTATTAGCAATAAAATGCCATGTTTTATGATTACTTGTGAGATGGATTACAGGTCTTTCTAAAGATTTGATTTGATTTGCTTGCAGGGCTACTTTCTTTTGTTCATATGAAGTTTAAAATGCCATTCACTGATACCTGTGCTACGAATGGCCTGTTTTGCTTAGTCAAGGATAAGAGAAAATGATTTTATCATATGCATTCAGAAATGCAGTATATTACGAAGATTTTTTGTGTACGATCCCTTCCAGGGTACCTGACAAAGAGTAGTATTGAGAATGTCTCACTTTTGGAAATGAAGAGTAAAACATGGCATTAAAAGGATGAAATAATTGTAGAAGAAAGCAGAGAAATGTGCATAAAGCTTTTGTTTGTTTACAATTTTTCTTGATTGCTCTGGAACATTTCATGAAACATGCTTAACATTCTCAAGCATTTCTCAAAACAGTTCATCCATATAGCACATCATTAGCTGCAAAAGCCTGTAACTTACCCAAAACAATTCATTCATCTGCCACTCAAATGAAAAGCACAATCAGCATTGTTTGAACCATGAGGCTCCACATTGCATTGTGTAAAGTTTACTGGCAAGAGAAAGCTCTCTCATGCACATGCAGCCTCTTCAGATCTCAAATCACAGTACAATGGTGAACAAAAAGTCACACAGTACTGTAAAACACAAAAACAGGAAAACGGAAATACAAAGACAACAAAAAACAACAATGCCATGGCACTGTAATATCTGGGGTATTTTTTTCAATTTAATATTTTTAAAAATTGGTTAATGGTTTCGATTAACACGATAATGGGTGTAAAATCATTACTATAGGAAACTACATCATGTGTTTTGACTAACAAGACTAATGTAGCTGAAAATTATGCCAAATGATGACAAAACCATGCACATTTACAGTACGTTGAGTGTTTTACTTCTAGAGCTGAATTTTGGAGGAATAATTACATTTAATTTCCTATGATTGAAACAAACTTGAAAATGACGCTAGAGGCTTTCGTGTTGTTAATTGTTTAACACATCTTATTCCAAAAATGCATACACTTTTTTCTTTTCATTTTCAGGACAAGACAAGTGCTCTAAGTCTTAGTAATGTAGCAGGAGTGTTCTACATTCTGGTTGGTGGGCTTGGTCTGGCTATGACAGTGGCTTTGATAGAGTTCTGCTACAAGTCCCAAGCTGAAGCCAAACACGTGACACTTGTGAAAAATGCTGAACCCTTTGAACCAACTTCTCCAGCAGACACCCAGAATTTTGCAACATACCGTGAAGGCTACAATGTGTACGGAATGGAGAGTGCTAAAATCTAGGGTATGTCTATTTTATCTCACTCTCTTGATTGAGTGACAAAAGATACAGACCTGACCAAACAAAATTGGTACCATTTCACTTTTTAAAACTACACACAATTTTCTGTAAAATAAGTTGAAACTGACAAAAATAATTTAATAATTTTGATTTATGACTTCTTTATCAGACTGTTTATTTTAATTAGTATCACATGAGTCTTCAATATTGTAATCAGTTACTTAGCTTATTTAAATGGAAAAAAATACTTGACTGATTTTTGTGTCATTGTGTGCATCACACTGAACATGGACAAGCGAAGGAACAGCAGAGAGCTGTCTGAGGAGGAAAGGAAGACCATAGTTGCTAATATTATCAAGAAGGCAGCATTCTCCATAGTCACAAGAAGAAAATGAACACCAGACTGAACAGGAGGATATTTGGAATGGTCAAGAAAGACTCAAGGAAAACTTCAGAACAGATCCAGACTGAGTCCCAAGGTCAAGGTGCAACAGTTTCAAGTCAGATCATCCATGGATGTTGGGTGGCTCTTACGCTAATATTGCTTACATTTTTAACTGGGAATTTACTAGAAGCTCATCCTAGCTGTACTTATGCCTAGTCGACATCTCAACAGAACATATGTTTTGAAATGTGCTGTTCGCTTTAATCATAAATTGCTTTGGACAAAAGTGTCTGCTAAACTAAAGTAAATGTCAATCCATCACCATCTGAATGAAAGTATGCTCCAAGATAGAAGACATTGAATCTGTTCAGGGCACTATGAATCCAGAATATTATCCAGGCATCCAGGAGCGAAACATACTAGTGTTAGTGCTATCTACAGTAACATGCTAGAATACTAGAACATACTAGAACTCAGTTGCAGGTCATTGGTCCTCCAGCAGGATTCTGACCCATAACCTACATCTAAGAGCACCCAAAAATGGTTGACAAGAAAACAATGGAATGTTTTGAAGTGGCCTGCTATGGGTCCAGATCTGAATCAAACTGAACTTTTATAGAAAGAGCTCATACTTGTAGTTGGGAGAAGTAATCCATCAAACCTAAGCAGTGCTTGAAGTGGGAAAAAAATAACTGCAGGAACTCTAATTTTCCAACATTTGACATTTGTGCGGTGAAAAAAAGCCCGCTTCAAGCACTAAACCTAAGTGAACTGGAGCAGTTTGCTGAAGAAGAGTGGGCCAAAGTACTACAGTTAGTCCTGCTACAATGTGCGATATCACACCATGAATTTGTTCTATCACAATTCATATACAGTATTAGTACTCAAGTCCAATACAATGCGGAATTGCATTTGTTCTTGCGTGATATTCAGTTGGAGTGAAAAGCATTGTGAATTACAATTCAACAAACACTACATGCAAGCAAAAACATTTAAAGTGATGATTTATGAAAGAATTGTTCTTTTTAACCAGTTCTTTTCAGTGAATTGGTCATACCAGCTTTTCAAATCTAAAACAATCGAAACTTTCATGGCATCCAGGCATTGCACAGGTCAAAGTCTTAGATCCTTATATTACGTTTGATTTTTGTAGTCTGTCTGTAGCCATGTTGCCTTTGATACCCCTCATCATTCATTGAATTAATGCCTGCTGCTTGGTGACCCTGACTCATGTTTGGCAAACTGATGCTTCCTGAACCATTTGCTGTGTTTTCTGACCCCACTGGACAATGCCCTCTGTTCAAAAAAAGGGGTCAAAGTATGTCCCAAAGTAAGCCAAGAGCACCATCTGGGGTCAGAAAATACAGCACACGGTTCAGGAAGTGTTGTTCACTACTCCCGACTCCCTGTAATTGACAGGTGAACAAGTACAACACAATCATATTGGATGTGTTTATTTTAGCACGCGATTTTAGTGACTGCGATGTTTTCAGGAAGCATTAGTCGCGTTGTAGCAGGACTGACTAGGAGTTGAGAAGTACATGTTCAGAGCTACTGAAACTGCTTCATTGCAGCTATTGCTCCAAAATATTAGGAGTCCCAATAATTATGGGCCTATTCATGTATATGAAAGGCCCATATTGTTATTCACCTAGAAAACTACTTTTGCCAAATTTGCGCTT
>JABFDZ020000042.1:2519079-2545918 GCA_019775955.2 Pollimyrus isidori
CTCTATATATATATATATATATATATATATATATATATATATATATATACACACACACACACACACACAGTATATGTGTGTGTGATTGTAGGAGCCTGATACAAAATGTCCTAGCGGTGCACCTCACACCTGCCCCTAATGTGTCCCATTCCATTAGAAAGTCCGATTTACGAGAAACTGTCAGACAGGCTGCTGTAGAACGTTGCCTCTGCCCTTTACCTGGCTGCTTTTAGGTGATTGCCAGCGACTCCTGCTTCACCTTCTTCATTGTGTGCTGCTGTATTAGAAATTTAGATTCTGGAAGCAGCCTGCTGCACAGTGTAGCCTTTAGCCAGCAGAATCCAGGTTTAAGCCAGGATTTTAAAAATGCAGATACTTTATTTAAAAAAATTAGAGCAACCAGGAAACTGGATTACTAGTATGACAGGTGGTAATGTGACCCCATCCTGTGGTCTGGGTAGAAACCAAAGGCCCAGTGTTGTGACATTTACACTGTGAAATAAAAATGGGGCCATCCTTTGGATGAGACGTAAAGTCCTGACTATCTAAGGTCATAAAAGATCCTTCAGCATTTTCCTAAAGAGTAGGGGTGGTGGTGAGTTGAAGTGGCTTCTAGCTTGCTCTGTAAAATGCATTGGGAGTCTTGAAAAACCCTGTGTAAATGTAACATTCATTTATCCTCTGAGTGGGTAGATGCGGTACCAAACCAGATGGCGATATTCAGTGAAAAAGTCTGCACTAAAACTTACCGGTGATGATTATTTATAAGGAAATATTCAAAACAAGGAGAGAAATTGAGAGAAAACATTTAAAATAAAATATAATCATGTTTTAACACATTATCCATCTATGAATTGCTTATTATTTGTGGTGTGAGTATATTTACATTAAGTCACAGACATGTTCCCGAAAATCAGGTCAGCTGGCCTGTGTGGGCATGGGCACCCTCTGAGACTTTCCACACAGCATGTGCTGCCAGCTAACAGCCTTTGTATCCTATAAAAACATACTGGCCGTATGGCTCAGCTGCAGAAGTTTGAAACTCTGTAGCCGCAAGTCACAAGACCGGAATCGTGTTAATGTTGGATTATCTTGGTTTTACCTCAGTGTTGTATGTTAGACTTTCCCGTTTGCCATCGGTGTCAAGTTTCATGTCTTACTTTTCTTACTCTCACTTCTTTGTGGTTTCAGTTTACAATCATTCCATCAGCTCAGGATTCTGCACCTTCGCTTGGACTCCGTCCCTTGGCTGGCAGACCTGCTGTTATCGTTTGGATTCCCTGAATCTGCCCTTTCTGGTTACCTCACCCATTAATTACAAAATTGGGTCTATCTTGTACAACCTGCCTGCTCTCCCACGCTGCACAGGGCAATTTCCCAATCTGTGTGACAAACAATTATACAACAGTTGGCAAGGATCAACTCAGATGGATGCTAATATGGTTCCCCTACATCTAAAAAAAAAAACAGGAACAGCAATAAACAGAGAAAAGGGTTTTTATCCCATAAACTAAAATAATCTAATTAAATTGCTTCATCCAAACCAACAACCCAAGCAAATATTGTAGTAGAATATTCTAACACATTTATTTTCACTTAATTTGAATAACATTTGGAATAACACAGCAGTGAACAGTAATGTGTTTTTGCAAACCTGTTGCATCACTTTATTTTAAGTAAACATACAATATTTTTAAATCATATGTAAAACAGTAACAATCAGTTTCAGAGGTTGATTTAAGAAACAAACACTTCATTGCCATTATGATAGAGCACGTTTACAGGGATTTTCAGCACCACCATGAGGCTGTGGATTAAATTGCATTTGAGGGATCACTGACTCGAAGTTGGTGTTGACCGTGTATTTCATGGAATGTATATAAATATGAATAATCAAACAGCACAGGATGCATAATTAAATACACTCTACTTTTATTGGATTCTGAGTGTATATGTTGTATGTGACCAATTATTCCTTATATGAGTAAGGAATAATTGAATACAGGCTGTGTTAACTATATACAATATATGGCATATTTATTTAAATTATAAAGGAACACATAATAGTCATAGATTTTTTTTTACCAATTTATGATTTTTAAAAAACCCACTATGTTGCATACAAAAATTTGTTGGAACGGGAAAAAATAATATATGTGTGCTGCAAAGTAAGTCAGATGGTTTGCAAAAATTTAATTTTAGTAGTTTTTCAAGAGAACTGCATTAAATACACAAAACATGTAAGTCAAAATCCAGTTAATAGGCCAAACAAATTCTGAGGATGTAACGTGGAAATACTAGAATTGTGTATTTTGGACCAAGATCATGCAGTCAGGAATCAATGAAAAAAGCAGAACAGAGTGTATTCATTAGTGAGTCAATTACATTTGTGAAAAATTTAGGCAAAACTACTTTTAAGGAGATACAGTGCTGCTAAAATCATTATGACCAGGACTATGAGAATTTTAGCTACTTTGTTCTGTGCTGTTACAGCCTAACTGTTATACTGTAGCATTATGTAGCACATGTATGAAATTATAATAATGCAACAAATTAACAGGGTTCCATCCATCCATTTTCTATAACTTGCTTATCCAGTACAGGGTCACACCTGGAGTTTCTCTTAGGTGATTTCAAACACACTCACACATTCACCATCACTTAGTAAAAGTAATTTAGAGACAACAATTTAAGTCAGGCACCTCTTTTTGGATTGAGGGAGTACCACTGTGACTTTATAATATTGATTTTAATGCAATTGTTCTAAATCACATTTACAATACAGGAACATTTACCTTTCAGCAATGCGTAGAAGGATGAGTAGATTACAGATTAGGGTGCAAGGTTCCAAGATGAATGTTTGGACTGATTTTAGGGTTTTAACAGCAAACTGTCACTCTGTGCAGAAGCATCTTATATGATGAGGCACAACCTGCAGGGGAACTATCTAGGGAATTGTGAAGTAACTGTGAAGGTTGAAAAAACTTAAAATTTCACGGTCAGTACTTTGTTTAAAACTGAACTAGGATGTATGTACAACATAGTATGTAAAACATAAAGTTATAATATCTGGATTTCATTAATCCCAAACAGTAACTTTTAGTTCTGATTGAACAGTGAATTTGGCCACTTAGACATATTAGAAAAGTAACCCACAGCTCCCAGTACCCAGTGCTCATTGCCCTATTTGGCTGAGGGTCAGCCTTAATTATACATTACAATGTAAGGCGTCATTGAGTCTTTTGCCCATCTTCTCTCTTCTCTTCTTCATCTTATACCTTTTGTTAATTCCTCATTTTGTTTTGGGTTTGGCTTTGGGTCCAGAGGTGGGGGCAGAAGCTGGGGCGGATTTAATGTTTTGAAGCAACATTTGAAATCTAAAAAAAAAAAAAAAAAGTCACGTGTAATATTTAGTGTTGTTTTTTTTATTTGATGCGAGTATGAGTTTGGTGAAAAGTAAAGAAGATAATGCAAGTATGTTATCAACATCTTGTGTGAACATAAATATTATAATGTTCACATAACCCCTGAAAAACACCCCCACACCATAATCCACCTATAATGCACAAAGCAGGGAACAACCCAGGATGGGGCACAAACCCATCACTGGACACATTGACACAGCATTCAGTCACACCTACAGGAAACCTGGTAACTGCAGTTAGCCTCAGCATGTTTTTAGACTGTGGGGGGAAACCCAGAGGAATCCCCATGATGACACGGGGAGAACATGGGGACTAAACACAGGTCCCAGAAGTGTGAGGCGACAGCAATAACTGCTCCACCACTGTGCCACTCTCTATATGCAGTATGTGGTATTTGAGAAGATGCAGTACCATAAGTTTCAATTACTTCAGTTAATATAATGTACATATGTACTTTTATGCGAATTGAGTTTCATTTTCTCTCTATGTTGTATGTTCATATATTTCTGAGGTCATCAAAGTCACAGACAGATCATCAAATATACATTAAATCTTTATAGCCCTGCAAGCAACTTATCTAACCTAACCAAATTTTCCCTAACCATTTGTAATAACTTAATTCTTTAATACTTTTGTTTGGAATATGTTGTTTCCATTATTATTGTTATTATTAAATGGCATTGTGGGTTCTATATTATTATAACATTTATTTAGCAGACACTTTTGTTAAAAGTGACACGAGTGAGGCAGAACATTACAAGCTGTTATAAATATTGTAATGTACAAAGAAACAGTTGCTATTTCCACATAACCCAAATAACATACAGTATGTAGGCCATTTCCAGTGTACAAAGTGGCTTACTTGTGGTAATTTTAGAGGCATCCTGCACGCAATAGCCTTTATCAAACCAGCTGGCGAACTGGGTAACACGGCGTCCCATTTGGCCGTCTTTACCGCCATCAGATGTTATACGGTTATGTGGAGGTGACTGGGGGATAATAGATGGTATCTCCACATATATAAATGGTGTGTAGTAAAGGTTTTGTTCATATCCTTTAGTATTTGGTGCAGAGGTGCCAAGAGTCGCCATGTCCCCAGAAGGCAAAGCTAGAGGCATAAGAAGCTACAATTTGTCATTGTCAACAGACAGACCTATAGTCTGTAGTATCTGGAGCTGTTATGAGAGTTTATGGATATCCTGTACTTTAAACATGGCTCTATTGTGGGAGAGGCTTCCATTGGGGGTAAAAGATGTAATAGAGGGATATTCTGACATTTAAGGGCTCTTAGAAACAAATAAGTGGGGTCATATCTAGTAGGTACAATTTTTTTACCTTTTTACTGTAACCTCTGAACTGAATAGCAAGAAAGGTGATCAGTCAGGTTTGAAAGTGGTTGGTGTTGGCCAGGTGACTGAAAAATATGTGAGTAGGTGCATCTAAGGTTGTTATTACAAGGAGCAGGAAAACCTGATTTCTGCACTGCACAAGTGAGGGAAAGTTTTTGTGCTTTGGTGACTAATCTGCAGTGCCATCCAACCCATAAATAATGTACTTTGCACACAAATGTACAGCAAACTATTGTCTTTAAGATGATATCAATAGCATTATACTTTTTAAATTACTATAATGAGATTTATTTGTCACAAGGGAATGAAGAAAGTACTTACGTATCTTTGATTTTGTTTACAGAAGTCTGGAACTTTGTCAGTAATTTGTCGATCTTCTCCTGTAACACAAAGAGGGCTTGGAATAGGTTACAGTCATCCATACAAACAGTTCAAATTAAATATTGATATTTGTGTTGATGTGTCTATATATACAAATACTCAGTGTAGGATTTATGAAATAACTCTACGAAGTACCACATAAAACTCAATTTTGGTTTCCTCACTACCTCAAGAGCTTAGCTTTCACAAGTGATATAGACCATCCTTTCACAAATGTCTGTAAAACTGACTGTATGCTTAGGTGCTTTATTTCGTACACCTGAGGCAGTAGGTCTGAATGAACCACCTGAATTCAATGATTTAGAGGTGTGCCCCATGCTTGTCCAAATAGTGTAGTGTTATAGCTTTGTTTTGCTTATTGTGCTGCCCAGTGAGTCACACATTTTCTTTTTATTCAGAAAAACCAGTGAAACTTGCTGAGCTTGCTGACGCATATTAGCAGAATGACTTTTATTAATAAGAAAAATGAAAAACAGGCCAGATTTTATAATGATTTTTTTTTGCCGGCCAGTACTTTTAAACCCCTTAAGTGGGGAATGAGTAGACTAGGGTCAGTTCTTATCGCACACAGCAGTGGGCTCGGTGCAAAACACAATGAATTTTTACATAATGAAATAAAACATAATAAAACTACAACCAAATGAGAAATATTCTGTTACCATTTTTGAATATTAATTACCCAACATATTGATTCTGTTTGTGTAATGCACGTGAGCCATAGAAATAGCCAACGACATCATATTGTAATGCTATGTATTATTTAGCAAAGTTGTACAAGTTTCTGTTTACACCTAGAATCAAAATGACTAAAGTCTAAAGTAAGATATTTAACAACCAAATACATTTACATTTTTAAAATAGAAACCAATGAAGCCATGTGATGATCCGGCGTGCGTGCGAGGAAACAAAGGTAAGTCCAGGCGAGGGTACGGGACGAAACGGGGCTTTATTACACACACGTACGGACATAAACACGTTTATGCCGCTTCTGCCGGAGATACACAGGCGCAGACTTATATACATAGAACAAGAGACAGGACTGGCGAGCGGCAACGCCTCCAGGTGAACACGATCGGGAAATCACATGAAGTAATGAGGTGGGCGTGGCACACGAAGGGCTGGAACAGGACGGACGACGCGGTACGTGACAAGCCATACCAAGAACTAAAACTAAACTCGACTTCATGTAGAAATAATAAATGCTAAAACTAAATGTAAATATAAAAACAATACTAACACGAAAATACAGATACACTATATTTACAAAAGTTTTGGGACACAAATTGTTGAATTCAGGTGTTCCAGTCACTTCCATAATGATAGGTGTATAAGATCAAGCACCTAGGCATGCAGATTGCTTCTACAAACATTCGTGAAAGAATGGGTCGCCCCAGGACCCATTCAAGCGTGGTACTGTGAAAGGATGCCACCTGTGAAATAAGTCCATCCATGAAATTTCCTTGCTACTAATTATTTCACGGTCAACAGTTAGTGGTATAACGAAGTGGAAGCAAATGGGAACAACAGCGACTCAGCCTCAAAGTGGTTGGCTGTGTAAAATCACAGAGCAGGGACAACACATGCTAACTCTAACCCTATGCAGAGAATGCATAGGTCGCCAATTGTCCGCAGAGTCAATAGCTACAGACCCTAAACTTCATGTGGCCTTCAGATTATCTTAAGAACAGTGCATAGACAACCTTATCGAATGGGTTTCCATGGTCGAGCAGCTGGACCCAAGTCTTGCATCTCCGAATGCAATGCAAAGTGTCTGATGCATGCCACAGCTGGACTCTAAAGCAGTGGAGACGCGTTCTCTGGAGTGACGAATCACGCTTCTCTGTTTGGCAATTTAATGGATGAGTCTAGGTTTGGCAGTTGCCAGAAGAATGGTCTTTTCCTAACTGCATTGTGCCAAGTGTAAAGTTTGGTGGAGGTGGATTATGGTGTGGGGGTGCTTTTAAAGGGTTGGGCTTGGCCCCTTCTTTTTCCAACATGGCTGCACATCAGTGCACAAAGCAAGGTCCAAAAGGACATGGATGAGTGAGTCTGGTGAGGAGGAACTTGTCTGGCCTGCACAGAACCCTGACCTCGACCCGACAGAACACCTTTGGGATGAATTAGAGTGGAGCCTGTGAGCCAGGCCAGACCTTACAAATTCTGTCCTGGGTGAATGATCAAAAATGCTTGATTTTATACACCTGTGGCAATGGGTTTGAATGAAACCCTTGAATTAAAATATTGAGAGGTGCATCCCAGTAATAATGTGTAGCTTTAATGCCATTCACATATGACGTTTCTATGTTTTGGCCCACAGAACTACTGCTGACTGAATGTTTCTTCTTTGTAGTGCTGTACTGTACACTCCATGAACGTTTAATACTGCACAACAGTCTGTGGCCAGCTGCCATTACAATGTTTGAAACCACTTAGAGCACATGCCTTAGCTCTTATAGTTCTTAGATGCATCATAATCGAGCCTGTAGAATTTCTCTTCATGCTGTATACATTTATCCATCCATCCATTATCCAAACTGCTTATCCTACTGGGTTGCGGGGAGTCCGGAGCCTATCCCGGATGGGGAGCCAGCCCATCACAGGGCACACTCACACACCAGTCAGGCACACATGCACACCTACAGGCAATTTGGCAACTCCAATTAACCTCAGCATGTTTTTGGACTGAGGGGGGAAACCGGAGTACCTGGAAAAAACCCCATGATGACACGGGGAGAACATGCAAACGCCACACACATGAGACTGGGCGGAGACCAGAACCCGGGTCCCAGAGGTGTGAGGCAACAGTGCTAACCACTGCACCACCAAGCCACCCCCTGTATACATTTAATTCCACATAATTTTCTGTTTGAAGAGGGAGACTTTTTGTGTTAAGATTCCAGTGTACTTAATAAATTCACCACTGAGTATACATGAATATTAATATTTATTTATGCATTTTTTTCCCCAGTACTTGAAATGCGGAGAGGGTCTTACCTGTTGTTGCCTGTATAACAAAGGGAGTGAAAAGACGGATATCACACCTATAGGTGGATCAGAAGAATTTACAGTAACAATTACCAACTATTTCACTCAAATAAGATTCAGTCTCGTTTTGAAACTGCTGTCTTTCTTGAACAAAGTAATCAATACCATGTAAGCACATGGGGGCTGTTTTCCTGAATACTCAGAGTCAAGTGGTTCAGCAAGAAAAGGTATGCTGAGGAACGATGTCAAGAAAGCAAGGGCAACGCAGATTGATTGCAGCACCTTACCGGCAATCATCAGCGTGAGGCCATTGCAGCGCACGCCCACATAGGTCAGCAGGTACATCAGGACAATGAACTGCCAGTCCACAAAAAAATACAGTTTTAAGGACGAATATTTACATATGAAATACTAGTCTTATGTGTAACACTGCAAGCTCAAAAAGCAGTTTAAGCCTAAGAAGTGAACCCAAACCCGACCCGAGCCCGACCATAAAAAACAGACCCATACCCTTCCCGAAACCCAATACTTTGTAGTGGTCTGTCGGGCTCGGCTCGGGCCACAGATCTCTAACATCCAAGCTCCTTGTGGACAGAGGTGTGACAGGGATCAGAACCACATCCCGGAAGGTGCTAGGCCACTGTGCGACCCACAAAGCTGCTCTGGCCCATATAAAAATATGCATTTTGTGATATTGATACCAAACCTTTATGGAGTCATAAATACTGCCAATGAAAAAGAGATGCTTCATTTCCGTGACGGCGGTGGCCCCCATCAGAACGATGGCTTCCACATGGCGCACAGTCTGTTCATCAGTCAGAGAGAGGTCATATTCCAGGCAAGACCTAAAGAAAGGCGGCAAGAAAACCTGATACAGACAAATCGTTGAACACAGCCACACAATAAACTGTAGCATGATGAATATAGTACTCACTTGAAGGGGTGGACCACGTTTCTGAAACGTAGCAGCTCCAGGGCCTTGAAGAGGAGGCGGACAGGGAAGGTGAAACACATAACTGTCAAGCAGAGGTTGGATACCACAGAGATGGCACTATACTGGAACATGCAGAGCAAACCTATGACCAGCCCTGTGAACACAATGCAAGTCTTCTCCAAGTCTCGCCAGTAGATCAGGTCCATTACTGCCGCAAGAGGATAGAGAGAGAGAATGAAAATATCACACAGAAAAAAAACACAGGAAGCTCTGGACAATGAAGGAGATCAGCTGTCAGATATACATTCAGTATTTATTACAATAATAATTGATACTTTATTGATGCCTGTGGGGAAATTCTCTTTATGCTTCCTGTTGTGAAGGGCAGCTACCCACAGCGCTGGTGGTTACGGGCCTGTAGATGTGCCAAGGCCAGACTTGGACCTGCAACTTTCCAATCATAGGCACAGTGGCTTAGCCCGCTGGACCACATATTACCCCCAAATAGTCTCCTAAAAGAGGTATTGGGTTAAGTTTTCAACCAGCAACAATCAATAATCATGCCTCTGTTAAACCTCATAGGCTACCATTTTGTCACGGTGCAAAAATGCCACTGCACAAAATTACTTATTTGCCTTTAAAATTACAATTTACATTTTTAGTCCAAAGAATAGGCTTAACCCTTCAAGTTTAAGAAGAATTGTAGTGCTGTTTAATACAGTGGTGATCCTTAGGTATGGGGCCTCAGCCCCCTGAAGAAACATGGGACATCACCCCACCCATGATTAAATTTGTCGAGAGAAGTGCGGGGGGGACTCCACAATATAGTTTGCCAAGCCGGGGGTTTTAAAAACTATTTTTCAGGGGGCTCAGACAAAATAGAGTGGGCTAAAGCCCCCCCCTCCTCCCTAAATAGGGCCTAGCAGTCATATCCTCCTTATACCCCACCCAGTGGACACGTTATTTTTGCATCTATCTTTTCACTGATGTGAAGAAACATATTTATTCCTGTTGTACACTAAAGAGGACATGCTGTGAAGTTAAAAATACAAATACATTTGAAAAAATCTAAATTGTAAGACGTCATATTTTCTCCAAAAAAAATAACCTACAATTGAAGGACACTTTTTTTGTTGGATCTCAGGAGGTTACAGGAGAAGGAAGGAGGACCTGAAATTCAAGCCATGCTTAATATAACTGAAGGAGATGGGAGAAGAGCCAAGAGGAATGAAGAAGGAAGCAGACACTGCATGTGGCCTCAAGCCAGCACCTGCTGCCAGGCTTCAATATCACTGCTCCCACTGCATGTCACTGCTGATCGCTGCTCAGTCTCTCACCAGTAAATACAACTTACATTATGGCACTTTATTTACACTCAGTTTTATGTGGCCAGACGGTCATTCTGGTAGAACAGTTCAGCAGATCTATTCTCAACCAGCAATCACTCTTCATTTCAAGAGCGGTTTCAAACCTAACACCCCTATGCAGTCTTTGTTAATAACTGCAGCCAACATGACTGAAGCTTGTAGTCACTATAAAATATCATTTCTTCTTTTGAAGAACCCCATTTATTTTCAGCAAATGTCTATTAAAGAACATGTCATATACTGTATGGTTATAAAACTGAAAACCATATGAAAAAGTGGTGAAATAACATTTTTGTACATAGTACTTACATTTAGCTGGATTAAAGTGATCATTTAAAGAATTAGTAGATACATTATGCCAATTTATTTTCTTCTATATATATCTGATTGGAAAAAAGCATTAACATTAGTTAAAATTATAAAATGCAAATTATGATGCCATAAACTAAAATGTAGTGAATGCTTTCAATTCTAATACAGAATTAGTATTGTTACCTCAAAGTTATTGGGTAAAACCTATATCACAAATTCCACAGTATTTTGTATTAAAAATAATAACTTTTTTTGTTAATTTTAAATTATATTTATGCATATCTTTGTACTTACAGTTTATTTTTTTTAAATATGGCTACATCTGTCTTATGGAAGAACAGCAGACATCTATGTTACCTGTACCAATATCAATGTGTCAGGCATTCAGAAACTTGTATATGCACAAACATGTTAATGAGCATTCATAATTGATAAAAAAACACCAAAGATATTTATTAAAAAAGGAAATATATATAACATGAGCACATGTATATATTACATTTTTGTATTTTTAGAGGTGAGTCAGACATTCCAAAATGAAAATAATCTCAACAAAGTCCCTACACAACATCATGTTGTCTTTAAAAAACATTAATGCGTAGACTTTAATATTTTACATGCCGTTTAAACACTCTACAGTGCAGATCAGTAATACAGTAGATAATTTGACAATTAAAACTTTGAAATCCTTCCATCAATCTTTTCTAGTACAATTATATAATCCCCCTTTTTTCCACATACTTGGGAATATTATATTAGGTACATCTTTTGATTTGATGACCACATGAAAGGAGTTTAAGCGTCAGCCTAGAGAGGAACACCTTCAATGCTAGTGTGCCTTTTAAAGGCAGAGCAGATATCACTGACAAACTGCAGGTTTGTCAGTGAAGTTTTTCTTTAAATCTACTGATAATCCAAACAATATCCAATACTCCCAAGTTGCTGTGCGAACCAAAGACTTCCTTGAATTTACAAGTGAGTCTCACCTTTGCTGGACATTTTTGCAGCTCTGACCGTAGAGTGCGTCTTGCTGCCTCCCCAGTTTCCCCTGAACCACGATCTGTTTATGGGTGCCTTAGCCCTGTCAGCAATACACGACCAAATGGGACTAAATATATCTTTACATAATACCAAACATATCCTGTCACTCGATCATTTATCATCTTGCTCTATAAAACAATTGATTGCTATTGGTTAAATAAAGTTACATTAATCTTTTTATCATATTTTTTTCAAATATATTAAATGATACATATTTGCCATTTTAAAACTCTTAAATTGTCATTTTTTTTGTAATTTCAAAATAAATCACAAGATTTGCAAGCAGAAGGGGCCTGAAAAATTGAGAAGCTTCATGATTCAAATTAGTGTCCACACAAGAAAATTTACATTTATTTTTTAGCAAATGATTTTTTTCATCCAATGTTGTGTACAAGCGAGGTGAATGGCACATAGCAAGCACACAGCAGTTAAAGAGCCCACTCAGCTGAGCTTCTCAATGCCGAGTTTCAAGTAATATTTGAGCAGAAAGCCAAAGTTCGACAATAAGTGCACGCAGGGTATAGGTACCAGCATGGAATGGTGTAGATTGGTAGAGGTATTCCTGGAACAAATGTGTATTGAAGTATTTCTTGAAGATTGAAAGGAATCTGATCACTGGATATGGTTTGGCAGCTGATACCACCATCAGGGAATGTTTAGAGTAAAACTTTTAATGTGGTAGAAGGATCTCTGAGGGGTGTTGGCTTGCTGACCAAAGAGGGTGAGAGGGAATGTATCTCTTGAAGCGCATCTTGATCGAGATGGGTGCCAGTCCATTAGTGGCTCTGAAGGCCAACACCAAGGACTTAAACTTGACGCAAACACCTAAATGAAGCCAATGGAAAAAGAGAAAGAAGTGTGTAACATAGGAGCATTTGAATACCAGAAATGCTACTGCATTTTGAAACATCTGAACCAGTTTGACAGCACAAGCTGGTTGTCCTATATGTAGTTTTAGTTGACAAGGGCCTGGACTAGAACCTGGGCTGCATTCTCAGTCAAATAAGGTCCGATCTTCCTGATTTTATACTAAGTGAATGTACAAAATGTACATAATTGGTGTGACTGGCGAGCCAAGTTGTGGCAAACTTAGTTCCACCCAACTCACCAGCTCTCACAAAGCGGATTACACCTCCCCAATTTATAGAAGGCTCCCTTAAGGTTCCCTTAACAATCTCTGCTAATTGAGGAGATTGTGGTATACAGCAAGGCATTGTTATTATGCAAAAGAATAATAATCAGAAGATACAAAAAGAAAATTGCACAAGACTAACTGAGCTAACCCAGCAGTTCAACTGGGACACACTGCAAACACCGCAAGAACAAATTCACAGTACTTCAACCACGAGCATGATTATTCACCACAGCAGGTTCATTCGTGTGACTCACTTCCTTGGAGGGGGCTTTAAACCTGGGGTCTCCAACTCTGGCCCTGAAGAGCTACCATCCAGTAGGTTTTCTATCCGACTTGGCTTCTGATGAGCCACACCTGCTTCTGGTATTTACCTGAGAACAGGCGTGGCTCATACGAAGCCAGGTAGGACAGAAAACCTACTGGATAATAGCCCTCCAGGACCACAGTTGGATACCCCTGCTCTAAAAGAACTAGCTGGGTTTGGGCCATTTATAAAATAAAAAAAAAAAGGAAACGTACAAAAAAAAAACATGTAATTAGAGACCGACTAAGCCGCACCGTGTGGAGGGCGTCACAGAATAGTAAGTAACTAAAAACACAATATGTACCAAACAAGGAATCCAGCACCTTTTAAAACCCAGCTCTTCCCGCAAGTCCACGTAACCGCCGAATGCAAATTATAAAACACACACTCAAAATAAAACACGGGCTGAGAAAACAGTGGGTCGCTCGCAATTCCTAAATCACTGGGGCTACTGCAACTGGACCAGCACTCTGTAGTGTCACCCCGGCTACCCCCATACCTTCTTCTCGCCCACCTCCACAATTCATCCTTTCAGAAATCCTTGTGGCTGAAACTGTCTATGAACTTCAGTGAGTTCTCCAAATGATTCCCCAATCTCAATTGTGCAAAAGCAACAACGTAGTCGACATCAAACCATAAGCATGTGTACTTGTGGCAGTCGCCATCTTGAAATACCCCACGAGGGCAGAGTTTTCCCATGTCAGACACAACCTGCCCTCCTTCACTGGAAGATTTTTACCCATTACCCTTACTTTCCTGGCAGACCTGTGAATGATCTAAGCTGTACAGCTTTGTCATGGTGGATGGTTGAATCTGCAGGAAGGACAAGAAGCTCAGTCTTAAAGAGACTCAGATGGTGATGGTGATGTCTCACACAGGCTGCAATGTCAACAAGGCAGGCAGAGGTCTGAGTAGATGCCACGGCATCATCAGAAGGGTAGGTCAGGTGAAGTTAGATGTCACTGGTGTAGCAGTGGTAAGATAAGTCATCTGATGGGATGGTTTACCTTATAGATGTGATGTATATAGATTATAGAGAAATCAAGGGGACCAAGAATTGAACCTTGGGGGTGATTAACTGTTACGTGAGTGAAATGATTTGATTGATAGATGAAAGTCAAACTGTCGCATAACAGTCCTCATGATGCCAAGCTGAAAAGGTCAACAGGAGGATTTATTAATTTACAGTGTTGAAGGTTGCTGAGAAATCTAGCAGAAATAAAAGAGATGACCAAAATGTAGCTCTCGAAGGATCTGCAACCTCCACAAGAGCAATTTCAGTCACGTGTCCAACTCAGAAGCCAGATTGGCGGGGGCCCAGGAGATTTTTCTGCATGAGTAAGTCAAAGACCCGAATGAAGTTAGTACATTCAAGAGATTTATGCACAAATTAAAGGAAAGAAACTGGCCAATAATTTTCATTTTGAAATGGTTTAAGTTGGGTGTTTGTAACGGCCCAGTTGCATGAATCTACTTGAATGTGCAGATGTTAGTGTAGGAAAGAAAGGGGGACTGGGTGTAGGGTATTGTATTTAGGTAGTGTATTTATAAGTGAGAAACTTGGAGACATCAGAGATGGAGGGGGGATGAATGAGGGTAGAAGGAAGCTGTGTACATGTTGAGTGCAGAGAGCTAGCTGCCAATAGCATACAGTAGCATTCAGAGGGGCAGCTGAAGGGGCAGTTGTAGGGTTGAGGAAGGTGTTGAAAGTAAAGAATAATTTGTGTGGGAACGAATGTTTGTATACGTGTCGTGATCTTATCATGGTAGTTTGTGGTTTTTGCAGCAGTGACAGAGGCAGAAGTGACTGGTACTCAGTCAGATCCCTGGGTTGTCTTGTTCTCCGTCATCTCTCAGCAGATAGCATGCTGGTCTGGAGCAGAGGTAAGGACAGAGTAGAGTATATCAGGAGTTCCATTAACATCAAGTGAAGTAGGGTTGTGCATCTCCATCACCGAGGTTGATGCTATACGCATCTCAATGCACTGGCGACAATCCAATACATTAAAGATGGAACTACTATTGCTATATGATATGATTCAGCCCTATAGCGATGCAGTGCAATTTCACACAATTTGATTCAACGCAATGTGACTTGACATGACACAATGTCATGAAAAACAATATGATATGGAGCTATACAAGTCAATGTGATAAATATACTAAATGTTAGATCTTTCAAAATTATATTTATATTTATAAATAATAAAGTCATTGGGCTTCTAGTAATAATTATATATTAATAAATTGGATTTTACCATTGCAAAGTTAGAAACAATGCATCCCAAGTTCATCCTAAATTGTATCCAGCATACACTTTTTTAATTAGGGAAATAGCATCATTAACTTCTTTGCTGGTGCACCGATGTGAATCAATGAATCTTAGCATCTATAAAGTGAAGAGAAGTCCTCAGGACGGGAAAGAGCAGATGGAACAGGGGCAGTGAAGCAGGAGTGGCTGAGAAGAGCAAAGGTCAGGAGGGTGAGGCAGAGGCCTGCGGTTTGTTGAAGTGTGTGTTCAGGTCCCCAGAATAATATGTGATGAACCATCATCAATGATGCCTGACAACTGCATGTCTGGCTCTTTGTTTCCTAGTCAACCTGGTGGGCACTAAATGGCAGTCACATGCAGTTTGGCAGGGTTAGTAATAGTAACCGCATGGTACACAAATGGAGAGTAACTACAAGGAGCAAAGAGAGGAGTATATTTCCAGGTCTTGGATATGAGCAAACCTATCCCCCCACCCCACCCAGTAAAACGGCGAGTGTGGGAAAAAGGGAAGTAGGCAGATAGGGAGGGTATCATCTCAGGGCAGATCCAGGGCGTGAAGTGCTGGGTGCACTGGCTCTTCCAAAATCCATTGTGATGGGAGGTTACATCAGGGGTCAGCAGAACACTGCATAGATTTTGAGGACTGTGACTCTGCTTGCGAAGAGAGCTGAGGGTAGAAAATGGTAATGTATTGGAAGAGAAGACAAAGATGACAAAGAGCACTATATAAATATATTAAAATACAGTGATTTCACCTTTAACTGTGTATAACATTTTTTTCTACATATCATTTACATTTCCATATATATTTCCAGCTGTTTGCTGTAAATAACACAAAAAATATATACAAACCTTTTACTTAAATTATAGCTTGTTTTCTGACTATTACTGCTAAATGTCCCCCTCTTTTTATTTTTCTGGATCATATCGTTGAATATTTTGTTTACATTTAGTTTAAATGAAACGTGCTACAATTCAATTCAGTTCCATAATTTGAATTTTTCTGAACACCAATTGTTAGCAAGAAGAGCTGCCCATACACTAATACTTGAGTATCACTATTATTCACTAGATATTTGAAATATGGAATGTAGTGTTTAGTGTTAGATTACAATATTACAATTAGAGTACATGCCGATTACTGCTTAAACAGAAATGGTCTGTGGCTGATTTTTAGGTGAAATTGTCTGAAGCTAGAATTTTAAAAATAGAAAAAAAATAGGTTAATTGTAAATGTAAATGTTTAGAAAATGTTTAAACAAAGAGGTAGATTAATTACTTGATTTGTTTGTTCATTAAAAAATATTTATTTTATCTGAAATTAAGATTGATAAGGATACCATATTTAAATCATTATTTACTGCATCGTTAAATGTGCCTAAGGATAAAGGGTTATCCTGACAGTTGACTCAGAAGCTACATTTTTTTAAAAAAATGTATTATTTAATGAATCCATGTGTTCTTAATTATTTTTTATTTAAGAAATACTGACACACTTGCAATTGCAATCGCTGAAATCTGGTAATATAAGGTCATCATTTGGGGAGATTAGTTGATGGAATAAAAATAAAGGCAGGGAGAGCCGTGGCGGAGCATGTGAGAGAGAGGCTGGAAGGCTGGATTATACTGAGATAGATGCACGGAAACAGGTCAGCCAATCACAATTCAGAGAGGAAAATAACAGAGCCGGTGAGCAGAGCTGGTGAGAGAGGGAGACTGGCTGTGACTGAGAAGGCAAGGGAGGAACGCGGGACGAAACGTAGGCCGAAAAGGAGACGAATACAGGTCAACGGCCATCCCCGAAATACCCCGCATGGATACAAACATGAGAGGTGCTGCAGGAAGTGAATCTCAACCCATTCATATTGAATCTAGCACAATGTCAGTTCTGCACTCTGTCAACCTTCTGATGTTATTTTGATCTTCTTCATCGCTAAAGTTCTGCGAGCCGAAAAGAAGAGAATTGCCTTGTGCACAGGAGCAGCCTGCCAAGGTGACAGAGGAACAGCAGTGATGAGAACGGCCAGGAAAGCAAATGTGGAGGTGCCTGCCTTTGTCCGGCAGCTGGTGAAGGGGACAGAGAAGATGGTCTCCTCTCTCTTCAAAGGGGGCAAGGAGGGGGGAGATGAGAGGGAGGTGGCAGAGGAGGGGGCCATACCCAGTCCTTACCTGGACCAGCCAATACTGGAGAAGCACACTGAGCAAGGATGGGCCAAATGGGGCATCACGTTCGCTGTGTCCAGTGTGCAAGGCTGGAGGACCCAGATGGAGGACGCCCATACCTGTGTGCCCGAAATGGAGGGCGACCTTGATTCCTGGGGCTTTTTTGCAGTGTATGATGGACATGCTGGCAGCACTGTGGCACAGTATTGCTCTAGGAACCTACTGGACCACATTCGGGCTACAGGTGATATAGCTGTCTGTTGTTCAATCACCAAATTCTTTTTGGTTAAAAAGAATCGTAAATCATTTGATGAAAAGAACATCCCATAAAACTGACCGTGAATTAATCTGCAGTAGCAGAGTTGCTTCAGAATTTGTTTAATATGAATATGGTGAGAGGAAACAATGAATAAAAACATTTATTTAGTCTTGTTTTTTGTTTACTCGGAAAAATAATATATTAAGCTGAAATTTCAGCGACAGCTGAAAAGCTGAAGCAACCAATGCTTTTAGCCTCTGAACACATAGTGCTGAAAACCCAGTAATATATCTTGTCATTCAACAAGCAAAAACAACAATATCAGCAAGATACAATGGCTATGACTGTACTTGTATCTTTGGTCAGTAATCATTCATAAAATGAATAACCATTCATAAAAAAAGCATGCAACATGCTGAAACTGTATCAGTGAGATTGTATTAAGTATGCATAGTATTGTGTGCTGCTTTCATCCAGGAGCCATCAAGCCAGTGGAGGACAAGGGCCATGTGAGACGGGGAATCCGAGACGCCTTCCTGAGCATCGACCAGCACCTACACACCATGGCTAGGAGGCAGGGCTGGGAACGTGGAGGTTCCACTGTTGTGGCTGCCATGCTCTCTCCGTACCACATTTACCTGGCTAACTGCGGAGACTCGCGCGCCGTGCTCTGCCGCGATGGCCGGCTCTGCCTGTACACTGAGGATCACAAGCCCTTCAACCCGCGCGAGATGGAACGCATCCAGAACGCCGGGGGGACCGTCTGCCTGCAGCGCATCAACGGCTCGCTGGCAGTCTCCCGTGCACTGGGTGACTTCAACTACAAGGAAACAGAATGGCGGACGCCAACGGAACAGATGGTATCACCCGAGCCGGATATATATGAGGTGGAGCGATCGGCGGCTGACGAGTTCCTACTGCTGGCTTGTGACGGGGTGTGGGACATGATCAGCAGCGAGGAGCTCTGCTCATTTGTGCGAAACCGCCTGGAGGTTTGTGCAGATTTAAGTGAGGTCTGCACACAAGTTGTTGACCTCTGCCTCTATAAGGTAAATATATTGCAAATGCAAATTTAAAAATTAGGTCTCTAACACAGTGTTTACATTAAAAAATTATTATATGAAATTATTAATTATTATTAGAACAGTTTACAGTGATTAATAATAAAACTGTAAAATAAACAAATGTCCATCTTCAAAACACTGAAATACAGATTTACAGACTCCAGCTTATCTCAGGTGCCATAGGGCAGCAGGTAGTTCACTCGGGATGCCAGTCTATCAGAGGGCTCATGCATACCCACATCCAGCGTCAAACTGAGCAACGCAGGGACACCTGTTCACCTAGTTGCATGTCTTTGGAAAGTGGGGGCATGTCCTCACAATGCAGAGAGACGGTGCTAACTGTACTCACACACAGGCTTAGCAGGTGGGAGGTTCAAACCCCCAACCACGAAGGTGGCCGGTGGCACTACTCTGCCACCCGTGAAGTGAACTGTGCTGCAAAGATTTTATACAATGCAGATTACGCAGGACAACGGCCAGCAGATGTCCACCTCAAATTAGATGCTAAGTGTAAGTGCATTGTGCGTGGTCACAATGGCACGTTCAAGCCACACTCTTTGAAATGTTCGTTGCTATTGGTTTTAAGTCTATATACACAACTATTTGTAATTAAAATGAACAGTTGGAAAGTTCAACTGAATTATTTATCTATAGGTAAAACACAGACAATATAAATAATAGATAATACACCATTTCTAATACATCATTATTTTAGTATAGTCTTGCACGACTATTGTAGTGCCTATCTAGAATAAGCAATTTTCATCTTAAAGCAGCACTGTATTTACCACCTTTCTTTGAGTTATGTAACATCCAAGCATAATTTAAGGGGTTTTCACACAATTTAGCTGCAGGGTCACAGCTAGTATTTTGAGCGGTGCCTAATACAGTCGCTATCGTATGTAAATGATTGCACTGTAGCATCCACTGCTAAATAAATCAGACGTTTTCTTTAAACGGTTTACTAATCGCTGTTGTTGGCCACAGCCACGCCTTACAAATATGTGCCCTGCTAAGACCACGCACCGAGAGAGCGAAAGCAGCCTGCAAACCTCCCCCCCCCTTAAATAGCTTCTTTCGATGGTCCTAGAATAGCCTTTCATTTCCTGCGGCCTACGCGCCGAGCACTGCGTAAACAGCCATGGCATCCATGGGAAAACTTACAGCTATCATATGCAAGTGAACGTAACAGGTAATTTTCGTTGGTATCATTTTGAGTATAGTTTTACTGTAGTATTACAGTAGGTTGCCTGAGAAATGGTCAGTACACATTATATAGATTTAAGCTGAATTGCTTTATCTGGGGAGTCAAAGTGAGCAGATTATGAAGCATTACATAATGGGCGGTTAGATAACACGCGCTTCTAGCTGGTAGTTTTGAGTTTGACCAGGTGTTCAGCTGTCAAGACATCTGCTGGTTTATATTCGCAGCAGGACTGGACTGGCCATCTGGCATACTGGGCATTCTCCCGGTGGACTGACAGGCATGTGGGCTAGCAAAATTAATTGCGGGGGACCTCTGCTGGCAAAATTTGTCCTGGGCTCAGTTTTAATTCCAGTCCAGTGCCGATTCACAGCATACTCCATACACTATTTTATCAATAAAACTGAGCTGAAATAGCTGCTTGTTTCTTCTTAAATTTCATACATGGGCAGCCAGAGGTGTGCTGCACTGTGTGCTTCCACCTTGCGGGTCATGGAGTCCAGCCACAGCTGTTCTGTTCTGTGTGGAGTTACCATATTCTTATAGCATATTCACATGGATTCACTCAGTCCAGAGACAGAATACAGGTGATTCCGTGTTGTTAAAGTAGAGGCTCCAGGCTAATCATGATCCTACAACTGATGTGTTTGCATTAAAATGGGTGTTTACTTAATTATCCCTTTGACAGATTTTTCAGTTTAGCTAAAACATTTCGAAGCACGTCCATACTTGCCTGGATTTTAATTGCATTGTTGGCACAGCAAGCATGAAAATTTAATTAAAAAATTAGGTATAACTTTGCCACAGTTGCAGGCTTTTCTCTGTTTTTTTGAATTTGTGGTTGATCCTTTGCAATAAGTCATAAGATGGATTATACTGATGAATCCCCCCCACCCCTGTGTCCAACAGGGCAGCCTTGATAACATCACAGTCATCCTCATCTGCTTCCCTGGTGCTCCCCAAGTTTCACGTGAAGCAGTACAGAGGGAAGCGGAGCTGGAGAATCTGATTGAGACCAAAGTGGCAGGTATGGGTGATGTGGTAAACTCACAATCCAAACTAGTTACTGATCACCGGACATATTAAGCCGGTACTTTAACTAGTAACTGTCAATAAAGTTATACAGTTCAATGGAGCTGCTATTTCTTCTTCTGTCACACATATCTGAACATTTATTTTTGTGGCCTTTATTTATAAAAGTGCACATGTTATCCTGTATTCCTCCTGACGCCTTTAACATTAAAATGAACATGTGGCTCTATTTCCAGTTTTATTCATGCTGTTGTCTAATAAACAGCTTCGTATTGTCTATCCCACTGTCTTTCAAACAGACATCTTTGAAGACCAGAGAGCAAGTAACATGGAGCCTGACTTGCTGTACGTGTTGAATTGTCTGTCATCAGCAACCATTCCTGGTCTACCACTAGGGGGCGACATCACCAGCAAGTGAGTCTCTGCAGAGTGAGGGTTAGCATAACACTAAACATTAAACGCCACTTCAACTGACAGCTCCATTTAATCTTCCAATTGTAAATAACACTATCCTGGGTACATAAGCTATGTAGTAATTATTTTCCGCTGGAGCAATGATATTTAAAATGACCTTCTCACCACAATGATGATGTTTCATTACAGTACTCTCTTCCTACAGTCTGCCTAATACAGCTAAATGATCACAGTTCAATAATGACAAACTATTTTTTGCAAAATATCCTCCAGCACGTTCTCATCCCATATACAGTTGGTAAATTTTATAGTGTGCATGTGACCACATTTCAAACTCACAGGAATCCCCTTTTTAAATATAACAAATTCATGGTGTAATGCAGGTATGCAAGACAAGGTAAGACTTGTACCTTGAGCAGATCAGCAAGCAGAACAACATGACACAAGGATTGTAGCGAGTAAAGGGTACAGGATTGCAGTTTTAAAAATGGTGATCAAGAAAGAACAATCGAAAGACATTTAATACAATAGAAAACTCACTTTCAGTTTAAACATACAGAATTTTTTATATTGCATTATATGAAAATCAGCTTCATAATATTGACTTATTGGCATTAATAAAATGTTAACTTTTTAAAAGATTAAAAGTTTGGCTTTTTAAAAGGTTTTCTTACTTTATGTCCAAAGCATACTATTTTGCAATACTTCAGATGCTAGTAAAAGTAGGACTTCATGAACACTATACATTTTCTTTGAAAAGTACCTATAATAAAATAAGAAATATTTGAGGTTAAAATGATTTAGCATATGTTTATTATTTCACTCACAACAAGATTTTTGCAATATATATGCACCATCATCATATATATGCATTAAAAACACTGCCATAAATAAAAGTGGTTACTGGATCTAAACCTGGTTTTGATCAGTCTTAGTTAGTTTAAAACTCCAGCATGCATTATGAGGATAGTTCATAGGTCATAGTCCAATTACATTACTTGGAACCATCTTGTTATAAAGATAATTTCTGAAGTAAAACAAAATGTTCCAAATGTTGTATGTATAATATTTTATTTCAGAAGAAACTGCATTATATCTGCCTACTACAAGCAAAAAGAAGCAAGCCGACCTCAAGCAGTAAGTGGCCTAATCTTTCATTTTAATTTAGAAACACAAACGTGAATGTAAATTTCGGAGAATGATACTCCAGATAATAATTTTAAAACTTTATAATGTAAAAAATGTAGATGTAGTGCAAAAATACTCATAGGCTGCCCCAGTATGTGAGTATACATTTTTCAAATGTGCCACACATTAACATGCTTTTAATTCATTATAAAATGTGTAGCTGTGCATGTCATCAGACACGTTTTTTAAGTCCCATCTTTCTAATTCAGTGCAAATATTACGCTGGCTATGTCACAAGATGTGATGCATGAGACAGGCTGTGCAATGATGCAATATGAATCACACATTCAGAATTCAACCTGAATTCTAAATGATAGTCAGCGCATTAATTAAACGATCCACTAATTTTCCTGTCCATTTTCAGGATATTGGTGCCTCTGGAATTCTACATTGATGCCACCATTGACAAACTACGTGCCAACTGAACAAACAAATCTAAAATAAAAAATAATGGCATGGTTTTGAGTCAACCTGACAACCCTAATAATACAATTACGGTGTGTATTATAAATAACTCTCATCAAACATTTTTTTAAAAATAATAATAATAATAGAACAACTTATCTATATCCAGTAGTTACAAGTCTTCTGGAATAAATTGATGTCCGAATATATTCGTAAGAAAATTAAGCAACAGAACATTTGGATTTACGTATCATATGAAGCAATAATACAGTGAACCTAAATCTATTGTACTTTCACTATAAATGAATGCACCTATGACACACATATTGAAATGTACTTATAAAACAGGTAAAACAATAATTTACAGGGAAGAATAAATAAGTGAATACAGAGAGTTCATCAAACACAAAGTTTGCCAACTGGGATATCAGATTAGTTCTGCATTACTAGTAAAAACACGAAACTGAGCCTCATTTGCCTGACAGCCAGTCATTGTCAGTGATTTGATTTGTACAGGTACTTGCCTTATAAACCTTGCTTATGGAATATGGTGTAAGTATTCATTCTATATATTGTTGCAAAAGAAATAAATGCACCATATGAATGAGAATAAGCTACCAAATGCCATGATTTAACAAAGGTAAAATAAATCGTAGAATAAAGGCAGCTTCATGTTAGAATGCAGATTGACACGTGCAGTGACACAAAAATATTTTTAAAGGGATACTTCATAAATGCCAGTCTCTCATTTTTTCTTTGTGTACATATTTGTGTTCACCTTTAAAATTTGTTGTTTTCTATACTATGTATGAATTAAGCATGTAGCGCATTGTGACTGGTAATGAACTATAGTTGGTCCTAAGAAAATAAACTTGTTCATTTCATTTATATAGAAATGATATTCTTTTTTATCATAAGGTATTTCGAAATCTAGAGCTGAAACCAATATTTTAAGTACCTTATATTTTATTTGTCATCTTTCAACTTAAAATTAGAACCTGAGAAAACAAATTCAAATTTGCACTTAGTTCGTAGATAGAAGCGTTGATCTATGTCTGTTTTTGTACTTTCTGTGTTGTCCTTGCACTCATGCACTTTGTGTTTTTGTGCTGCCATGACGGGCAGATTTTCCCACTTTTCATCCACCAACTCCCATGGCCACAACTGTGCACAACAACCATGTACCACAACTCAGAAGCCCTGACAGCTGTTATCGAAAGTCAGAGCGCATCATTGTTGCTCCTTCGACTTCCCAGCCGTAGTCTTACAGAATTGCTAGATTGACTTTGGTTTCCTGATTTTGTTCCTGTACTAGACCTCATTTCCCAATTATGCCCATTAGTTCTGGTGAATGTTTTCTGGTTCCTTATCCTCAGTTTTTCTAAACCTATTTAATCTATTCTCTATTTCGTCTCCATTCTCCATCTTGGTTTACTGTTCACTCTTATATACTCATGTATAATGTGCACATAATTTATGTTTTCATCCTATTGCGTAGTTGCTCACATCCTATCCCGGTTCTACCAATGTTTCATTTATTAAGATATGTTAAACAGAACAATTAAATGAAACATAAATAAAATATATGTTTTCAATTAAAATTTTTTTCTGTGGAGTTCTTTTGTTTCATAATCGTTATGTTTTATCCAAAACAATGAAAATGTCAATGAGTAGCTAAGTGTCACTAGCAAAAGAGGCTTGTAGGAGCTAAACGTGCTGTTGTAATGCAGGGTTGCCGGCTTGTGTAAACACGCTGGAGTGAGATTTTCAGTCCGACATGTCTGCTCACACATGCACACTCATTTACATGTATGTAACAATTATATTGCCTTGTAAATTGTGTGTAGGGTTTGCAAATTGTCCCAACGCTGTTCATGCAGCTAATTTTAGTTTTTTTGCTGTAAGATTGCTTGCGTGAGCGTGAGTATCACGCCAGACGTGTGGGGGTTGGCAACCCTGGTAACGTAATGTCACAATAATACCTAACATAACCATATACATTTTGGTCGGGTTAATATTAATACTGTTAAACTGCATTTATTGAATTAGATTTTCAAATAAATAGTACTGTGTCTAAATACTACTAATAGCTGTTTGACTAAAGCACCATATCTTGCCGATAAACACACGCATTTCCTGGGCATCGAGGTCATGTTACATTCCGGTAAATTCCGCTTAACCCAAGGAAACCTGATTGGTTCGCGTAACTTCCGTTTCTGTCTGGTATATGGATGGTTTCATCATTTATTCCGACTCGTGTAACCGGCGAATAATTAATTTCACATAATTGTTCCTGGATCGTGTGAGGAAACGGCTTTTGAAACGCTCCGAATTTGTTTTTCTTTTAAATTATTTTATTTAATATTTATTCACGGACAGAACACCATATCGATACAAAATGTTTTTCCTATCTGTCTGGAAAGCGCCCTAGCTAAGATTTACAGCACACGAACTGTGAAGTAATATTTGCATGGCCATGTATCTGTGTCATAAAAGGCGTCATAACTCCAAACTAGGTCATTACACACCGCAGACGACAGGATGTCTAACCAGGAAATACGTTTACCGGGATGTCTTTGAATACCCCTCCAAACCTATTATTTCAACAATCGATGAGGTTATGGTGACCAGATAATCCATGTCAGGGAGGACACTCTGAGCTAGGACAGACATTGCAAATTACCATTTCAATTTAACGGACCTTAATTCAGTTCAGCACTGAGTTATTGCTGTGTGCTAATTGGTCAGCCTCCTATAATCATTCACGTGTCTCTAATGCCAATATGAAACAGCTGTTTGAGTCTTTCAGTCAAGGAAACAAACCAAGAAGCACAAGAAGAGCTGAACTATTTAGTCGAGCAGATGAGCCTTTCAATTTCAAATTAGTTTGTAAAACCCGAAATAGCTCAAAGTGTCTCCCCTGACATGGATTATCTGGTCACCCTAAATGAGATCAGGTTTAAAACCCGTTGGCCAAACAGGTAAAGTGGAAAAGGCATTAACAGATTCCAACTTTGCGGCTCAATAAACCTTAAACAAAACGTTATGATAACACACTATACAGGTCTGTAAAGTGCAACATGAAAACGGATAACGTCAATAATTTCACTTCCAAAGAGTGAAAAGCCACTGAAATCACCAAAGGCTTTTTGAATGTTTTCATGGTCATACTACTGAAATATATCTTAGTCTATTTTTAAAGATTTTTATTAGGAATAACATTCAATAACTTTGCTCCTATCAACTGTACTACCACCAAATTTAAATCACTACACACTTCTACAGTCTCATTATTATGGAAGCCCCCATACATTATGGTCATACTACAGCACTTAGTTTGGGGAAAAAAATCATTAAATAAAATTTAATAACTTTTTATTTGGTGTATAGTGATCTTGGTAGAACTACAGTTTATAGTAAGAAACTTATTGAATTTTATTGCCAATAAAAATTCTTTAAAAATAGACCAAGGTATATTTCCCCAAAGTAAGTGCTGTAGTCCTCTCCTGGAGCCGACACCTTATCGTAGTGGAGGGGTTTGCGTGTTCCAATGATCCCAGGAGCTAAGTTGCCCGGGGCTTTATGCCCCTGGTAGGGTCACCCAA
>JABFDZ020000042.1:2549166-2569129 GCA_019775955.2 Pollimyrus isidori
CAAGCTTAGTCATGCATATTCCGGAGCATTGCCTCACATCCTTCAAAAGCCTCTCTTCAGTCGGGAGCTAGACAGAATCCAGTAGTCGGTGGCACTGATCGGCAAGGAAGAATAGCAGAAAACACCTGAATTTTGTGAGGGGGAATAATTATAGCACGGATATTTTATTGTCCACTTTTGTGTTTTAAAGGTAAGGTGTCTTCTCTTCCTATTTGATAACGTTTTGTAATATTGTGCTCCTCCTCGTGCAAACAACCTTCAGTACTAGAAGGACAAGTGGTAAGTCATTTGAATTTACCACAATATGTCAAAAAAGAGAAGCTCTATAAAACACTGTTCTTCACTTTTGGTAACATTTCTTTGTGGAGGAAATTCTCTTTCTATACATTCATCTTCTTGTGGACATCCATTAAAATAATAAAGTAACTTTACTATAAGCAGAACTTCAGTGAAGGTTCCCCAGATTATGTACATTTTGCGTTAACCTTTACTTGGCAGACGCTTTTGCCCAAAGTGATGTGTAAGTGAGGGCGATACCAGCTGCGTGGCGCAAGTGTGGCTGGACCGAGCTCCCAATCAACACGCAGCATAGCGATGTTTACGTTGACCTGTGTCCCATCAAGTTTAGTTTTTCATTGTGGTGATATTTTGTATTGATGTTCCGGTGATTCCGAAATAAGGCTATAATAGTAATATCTTGTTTGCTTTGAGTATAGAGGGTCCCTGTGTAATATCCCCCCAATCTATAACAAGATGCAAAATAACTTGTAGTTAGTTACAGTTGGTTGATTTACTTCGCAGTGCGTCATGACACAAAAAGGTTCATAATTTTTTTCCCCCATCTGTGAGGTTACTGGCTTTCTGATTTACATACCAGATAATACTTACAGATAATTTCTGGGAAATTTTGATATGGGGGTATGTCCTGGCTTTTCACCATGAACAACCACCTTATTTTTTCCACTTTAGTAATATAATTGTGGGTTGTGGTTCTGTTGTGTACCTCCGTTCACTGGAAAAATCTGTCGTAATAACCTGGCTATACAATTTCCTAAATATTGGGATTACAGTTCCCTTTAATGGGTTTATGTTCCATTTCTAAGAATGAGTCAAGGTAGGACACAAGCCAACAAACAGTGGTCTTTGAAGAACCTAACCACTGGGTTACCAACCGTCCAAGAAATTCAAATGTAGGGACTGTAAAGCAGCGGTGCTGATTCCTAAAATTCAGCTTTTCCCACCTTGGGCCTCTTCTTAACTTTATTTGTGAGAAATACATATTTATGGAGAACTTTGTCTAGAAATGTGGTTCCCAACTTGGGCTCCATATTCTGCTGCTATTAAGATATGGCTGTAAGTTATGTTTGTGGTTTTTTTTTTCTTTATTATTCCTGTTTTTATTCACTTTCTTTAACCAAACGTGGTGGAAGGGAGACAGGGCTATTGTGCTGGCAGTAAAACAAATGATAGGACAACATTGCACTTCATTTGCAAACATAAAGGTCTGACATTACAAAAAATAATTATTTGTAATCATACAATCTGTGGCCCAATGAAAATAGGTAGTATGTTTGTATGCAAAGTACTGAGACAACTCATCTTGAGGCAGGCCCTTAACCCCAATTATTGCTTGATACAGGTGGTCTCTGACCCTAAGCTTTCCCCTGTTGTGTACCAAAAAAGCATGCATTTCCTCCTTTGTGAACTATTAAAAGCATCAAAGAAACATGCCATACTTTTTTTTTTCTTCTATCTGTTATTAAATTAGTTCTTGAGGACCAAATGAAGGATATGGGCATAAGATTTTAACATTAAATTCTGCCTGTAGGTATTGACCTCATTTGAAAACGGGCAGTTTGTTCCTCAACATTTTCAGAATTCAATTCAGTTTAAATTTTTGAAGTGGTTCTGTATCATGAGCTGTACGGTCTCTGAAGTTTATTTGACTTTATTGAATGTGAATGGTAATATGGTTCTGAGTATATGATTTGTACTCGTTTTAACTTTAGTTCTTGATAGTTTTATCAGGATGACTTTTATTATGATATGGTTGGTAAAATGCATCTAGGATAAATTTAAAATTAATCGTTTTCCCCTATTGTAGATTGATAAGGAAATCACACCATAATCCAATTACAAAATATGTTTTTATGGTTCAATCCAAATCTTTCCTCATCGTGTCTTCTGGTGATAACATTTGTTTTATGGGCTTACTTTCAGGGTTATTACAGGAGTCTGGCATGTACATGAGTATTCATAATTACATCTGTGATACTATGGAAAAATAAGCCGTAGAGATAAACCAGGTGTTTGTTTCAATTGTGTACAGTCCTGTTGCGTCGCTATAAAATTTAAGCAGACGTGACATGCTTTTTTTAAACTTGTCAATTTAGAATGCAAACATTCTCTCATACCACTCTGCTATAGTCGTTTCTTGTAAATTGCTGAACTAAAAAGAATCTATCTATAGCTTCATCAAAGACCTGTCCAGGAGTCCTGAAAATTTTCATTCAGTTCAGATTTTTCTGTGGCACATTTGAGATTGAGTTCAGTTCATTTTCATAACCTTATGTTTGAAAATGCGTAAATGTTTGCATATTTGTGGGTACTTCCTCTTCACCGTTGCACCATGTCATGCATGTTTGAGATAAGAGATGAAGAGATCATCTACCTAACATGCACATTTACCATTTTTCTTAGATGGTTCTTCTTAGTTACGAAGCTTTTCTTGATATTCACTGTTTCTCTAACATTCATCTTTCTCCCTTTCTTTCCTCTGCTGCTTCTCAACATCGCAAGGACAGCACCTTCTGTTCTTGGAGAGTAAAAATTCCGCATTTTTTCCTGTGCTCAGTCAGAACATCAAATAGCAGTGCTTTTGTCTTTTTCTTCAGTCTTTTTGCCTCAGATATCACTTCTTTCCATGAGAATCAATCTGCCCTGTTCTCCAGTATTTCTCCTCTTTGTCTATATGAGCTACTTGCTTACACACTACTGACTGAGCGGTTACAATGACTTTTAAAATGGATGTGCCTTCTGTCATTTTTGTCCCTTTGCATCTGTTCATGAAGCTCTGCACCCTCCTTACTTTTGTCCCATGGTATTTTTTTGATGATGCCCATAGAAAAAAAGGCATGGCCAAGCGGCTAAAAGCGAAGTCCGTCACCGGCAAGACGGAGGGTCCGTATCGTTCACTGGACCATTTTGAGTCTCTGGCCCGAATGACATTCGAAAAGGCGGACACCTTGGATAAGCTCTTTGATCACGCAGTGCGTCGCTTTGGGAGTGCAGACTGCCTGGGCACCAGAGAAGTATTGAGTGAGGAAAATGAGAAGCAGCCCAATGGCAGGGTTTTCAAAAAGGTATGTAGGCTGTGGGAATGTCTCCATGCTGACATAAATGTGCCTTTTTTGTTAACTATTCACCATTCCGTGTATAAAGCCATTTTAACAGCATTCTATTACAATTAAATTTGGCAGTTTTATTTGAGCCCCATGTATCATTGCAGTCTGTGAAGTTCACAATGGCAATTTGCTTTTTGTACAATCAGAGATTTGAATTGTTCTGTTCTGTAGTTGATTCTTGGAGAGTACAGCTGGCTCTCCTACCAGGACGTGGATGTGGCCGTGGGCCATTTTGGCCGGGGACTGGAAGTTTTGGGCCAGCAGCCCAAGAACACTATCGCCATCTTTTGTGAGACCCGTACGGAGTGGATGATCAGCGCCCAGGCCTGCTTTAGGCACAACTTCCCACGTAAGCCCCTTTCTCCCTCCGCACTTCCTGCACGTCGGAGTGATACTTAATTCTGTGATTGTGCCCTCAGTCATGCTACAGTGAAGCTTTAGGCCTGGAACACACTGGATGCGTGGCATGTGCAGTGCAGAACAGCTACAGCGGGTATCTGTACAGTTGCTACTGCACCACTGCTATTGCAAGCCCTGTCTTTCTATGCTGATTTTACCTTTGATAATGGATATCAACAACAGGATGGTTGATTTCAATTCTTTATAAATTTAATTTAGACTTTAGACAAAGGTTAAGAAGTGTGTGTGGTCATTTGCAGTAGTAGAATTAGTAATTGTAATAAAATAATCTTATTATAATATAAACATTATACAGCCATGCCTATGTTTTTGTGGTTTTTGTGTACACTCATTCAGAGCGTGAGGGCATACCTGAAAGCCACTGCGCTACCTAATGTTCTGTTATTGTAGCGACACAATTATAGCCCACACTGGGTTTACTGCTCTGACTATGATCCACGTGTAGCTTCCGCTTTCTCCCTTAATACCACGCACTTGGAAAAATGGTTAAAATAATATTAAAAAAATATATATTTAAACTTAACAGCCTGTTTTTGCTCCGAGCTACTCGCCGCATGCGTGAAAAAGAGGTTCTGATTCAGGGTGTCAGATGTGTGTCTCGCACGGCAGGGTGGCCACACTTATCTCTTAACATGGGCACTGAAATGCAGTGCACGCACCATGCAGCTAGTGTGCCCCGGAACTTATCCATTCACTAATAGTATAATTTTTTTTTAACGACGTCTCTTTCTTGCAGTGGTCACTTTATACGCAACTTTAGGAGAGGATGCTGTGGCCTATGGACTCAACGAATGTGGGGCCACTCATCTCATCACCAGCCTGGAGTTGTTGGAGACCAAGCTGAAGGTACCTGCTTTGGCTTTCACCTAAAGCTGAGGCCCTTAATCTCTCCTGCAGATATATGTGAATGTTTACCAGCTCGTGATATACTTTTGCCAGTATTTCGTTTGGTTTCTTGCAGTGTATTTTCGATGATGTTTATGAACTGCTCAGTCGAGTTGGTAAAATGCGTTAAATGGTCATTGGTATGAATGACTTGCTGTGTTTAGGCATCAAGTGAAGCATACCTGTTTAACATGTTTTCAGATAGTGGCTCTTTGCCCTACTGGTTTTTATCAGTGCTATGAGTTTTATGTGCAACCTTATTCCATGAGTTTATGTAGGGTAGTGTAGATACAGTGATAAACCATTTGCTTAACTACATGATTCATCCCTTTACAGAACGTGCTGTCCAAGGTACCTAATCTGAAGCATATTATCTATGTGGACAAAAAGAAGATCAGCAGTACTGGATACCCAGAGGATCTGCAGATTCACACCATGCAAGCGGTGCAGGAGCTGGGAGCAAAATCTGACAACCGTGAGTGCTGAGCCACTGAAGACTGATCAGTTCAGATTTCCGATCATCTAGAGACACGGCTCTATCAGACAGGCAAATGATTCCTGTCTTTGGATAATCTTTTATCTCATTGATATAGAGCAGTACCAGTAGGGTTGTTTTTCTGTCTGTTTACGGCATGGCTTACGACAATTATCACTTTGATTCTGGAGCAACGATAACTTTATTGCAATCTTCTGCAGTGTCTGTACAAGCCCAGAGGCCACAGCCCTCCGATCTGGCAGTCGTCATGTACACTAGTGGTTCCACCGGACGGCCTAAAGGTGTCACTATGATCCATAGCAACCTAATTGCTGGTATGACGGGACAGTGCGAAAGGATCCCAGGCCTCGGGTGAGTAGACGTAGAATAGCCAAAATCTAGCCAGGACCCCTCATGCTTGGCTAATTTTATCGGCAAGATTTTTACAAATGTCGGAATTTTTAGGTATGCTTTTTTTTAGGTATTTAGGTATCACTATACCTACAACAGCAGTACTTCCTCTGCTCTTTTGTCATTGTGTACTTGCCCACCATACCAACAACAGCAGTACTTCCTCTGTTCTTTTGTCATTGCCCACTGATCTGTGCAAGACGCCTCTGCCACCTACTAGACATAATTGGTTACCTTGCACAGTCGGTCCACACTCCTGTGATTTCCGCTGGACGTGAAAATGTTGGCTAAACACACACTGATTGCAGCCCCTGATTTAAAGAAATTTGTCAGTTCTCCTCATCCATAACTGAAAGTGCACATAGGAAAGTGAAGTATGAGTTGCCCTTATCCTCTGAGGCTTTTCAGTATATTTGTAACTATAGACTTAATTCATGATGTATACCTTCATTAGGGCAATATAAAATTGCTGCTATAATTGATACTCATGGAAACCTAATTTAACATCAGAGCACATATAACTATGCTGTATTTTTATGTGTATCTGCCTAGATGATGAAAACACTCACTCTTGCATCATTCTTTTTTGTTGCCTTCAAATTCAAACCATTATAGGTAAATAATTATTGAAACTGGATGGGCAGAAAATGGCAAGGGAAATTCTTCCCACATAGTTAATCCCAAACTTTTAGCTTAATAAAGTTCTCTAGTTAGGAAACATTTTGAATTGAAACCATCCTTTTATTAATTAATCTACCTATTAATTAATGGTATCTATGCATGTGTATTTGGTGTATGTATAAAGATTAAATATGTAGATATAATGCAAATGTCATGTATACTTACAAACATATCAGAGGTATATGAAGTCCTTATAGGAAACTAAAATGTTCATATGTTTGTTTAAATGTATGTTTGTTATTTAATAGGCCAAAGGACACATACATCGGCTACCTCCCGCTTGCACATGTACTGGAGATGACAGCGGAGATCTCGTGTGTCACCTACGGCTGTCGGATTGGCTACTCCTCACCCCTGACGCTGTCCGATCAGGTAAAGCTCCAACCACAGCCTCACCTCAGCTCTCTGTCAGAAGACATCACGTTTTTATAAAAACTGCTTATCATATTTTCTCTCTCTCTCTCCCCCCCAGTCATCAAAAATCAAAAAAGGGACCAAGGGGGACTGCTCTGTGCTGAAACCCACTTTGATAGCGGCAGTTCCGGTAGGGAGGGGGTCTCTTATGTCACAGGCTTCTTGAAGGACCGTATAATATACTGATTTATACTATATGGACAAGAGAGTTGGGGCACCTGCCCATTACACCTGTGGGAACTTTTATGCCAGTCTATGCAGTCGGTCCTCCCCTTTGCAGCTATAACAGCTGTCACTCTTCTGGGAAGGCCTTCCACATGACTTTGGAGTGTGTCTGGGGGAGTTCTTGCCCATTTGTCCAGAAGAGCATTTGTGAGGTCTGACACTGATGTTGGACATGAAGGCCTAGCTTGCAATCCCCATCCTAGTTCATCCCTAAGGTGTTCTTATTGCGGTCAGGGCTCTGTACAGGCCAGTCAAGTTCTACACCAAGCTCAGCACTGGGACACAGTCGAGCTGGAGCAGAAAAGGACATTTTCCAAACTGTTCCACATATTTGGAAGCATAGCATTGCATAGCAAGACGTTTTGGACAATTCTATGCTTTCAGCAGTTATAACTGCAAAGGGGGACCAACTCCATACTGATGTCTGTGGGTTTAGAATGTGATGCCGTAAGAGTTCCTGTGTTCTGGTCAAGTCTCCCAATACTTTTGTCCGTACAGTGTATTTTGGATCACTAGTGTTAATAAATTTTTCTGTCTTTCATTTTTTTTGAAAACGTTCCAAATGTTACATTATTTATTTTACCCTTGCCATCGTTGCTTAGTTTAAAAAAAAAATAAATAAACTGATTGGCAATTTCCTTCTGCTGCAGAAAGTCAAACTCTGCGAGCAACTAAGTGATAAGCAAACCGCCTCATGTTTTTTGCTTGTTTACAGGAAATCATGGACCGCATATACAAAAATGTAATGAACAAAGTACAGGAGATGAACTACGTTCAAAGAACGCTCTTCAAGCTAGGCTTCAGCTACAAGATGGAGCAGCTCAAACGTGGATATGACGCACCACTCTGCAACCTGTGAGTACCTACACTCTCCTGATGGAGCACTTATCTCCTATGTATTCCTCTTATCTGCGTTATATAGTTTATACAAGTACTCTGGGGCTTATTGGCTACTGTAATGTCATTACTATCATGCCATTTCTGGGCGCGCACACACCACTCACAACTACAGACGATTTGGCTGCTACAGTTTACCTTTGCATATTGTTTGGAACCTGGGGGGAGCCCCCCAGCAACACGAGAAGATACAAACTCCACACATAGAGCTGGGGAGGGAATCGAACTCTCCAGCGGCATGAGGCGCCCACACCAGCCACAGCTTCTCATTTATTACATATACTTAAGAAAAATACTGGTTTGACCACATCAGGAATGTAGTACAAATTTTTGTAATCCTCTTCCTTTATACTGCTAAGAATTGGTATTCTCTGGGTCCCAAGGGTTGCTGATCAGTTTAAATAAATGGAATGTTTTATTTATCTATCTGGTAGGCTTTAGATTGTAGGATGTCACCTGAGAAAATCCAGTGCTGCTCTCTGACTTCAGTGAGAGCTGAACCCTGTGCACCGGCCAAAGAATTTCTTTCTGCAGTGTAGCATGGTGGACGTTTTTAGTTTTACCTACCCTTTATTTTGGGATGCCCTCGTGTATTACAGAAAAACGGCTGCTTCCTACAGTATATGGATCAGTGTCAGCATCACTGTGTGTGCAAATGCTTTTCCGAACCATTATCTGTGATGGAAGCAATTTTATTTTATATTTTTTCCATTGAGTGCTAGACGGCCATCTTCATAGTTGCAAATATTTTTTGAATCAGTTGAATCTTTATGTATAGTTTAAAAAATATTGCAAAAGTATGACATTGCTTAAGACACTGAATCATCAGCACTGATTTTATGATTTTTGTAACAAGTAGATTGTCAGTTTTCCTTATCCCAAAATATCTTGATGGACTGATTACTCAATATCCTGCTCTACGTCACAGACTGCTGTTCAAGAAGGTGAAGGCTCTTCTTGGAGGAAATGTCCGCATGATGCTCTCTGGAGGGGCCCCCCTGTCTTCTGCCACGCAGCGCTTCATGAATGTGTGTTTCTGCTGCCCGATTGGCCAGGGCTACGGTCTAACAGAGACGTGCGGTGCTGGCACCATCACCGAAGGTGCGGAAACTGTCGCCATGGCAATGTCCTGCCACTTCGTGCAGCCTGTGAGGATGCATGCTGTCTGACTTGTAGACATTGCTGTCTCTCTGCCAGTCAAATGTTGGGTAACTGCTTAACCATGCCACAGATGTTCAGATGCGATATCTAAGGAGTAGGAATACGTTCCACTATAGCCAGGATGGTGATGTGCTTTGTCCTCCTTTGTCCACATTCAGTTATATTCCTTTACAATAGTAATAATCAATTGATCTGGTGTTGAAGGAACCAGAGTTGACCTAAGCTAATATGGGAGGGGTTAGGGTCCAGCTAAACTTTGGAAATCTGTGGCCATGTGTACTTGCTATTGTGTAAGGACAAGAAATTTGAAATGCAGCCCTTGTGCATTAATGTTTTTTTTTATTATAAGTTTATATTTACTGCTATTTGTTGCTGTTGAAATATGGGCGATGTAACAGATTTTGTTTACTTCTGGAACTTAACATAGGACCTTTAGGTGTGTTTCTGATGCTTCTTATAAAATTGTTGTATGTTGTAAAATGTTAATGGTTTTGAAAGGTTGCAGAATTAAAATTTAATACGGCGTCTTGAATGTTGGGTTTATCTGTAGTGGCTGATTACAGTACTGGCAGAGTTGGGGCCCCTCTCATCTGCTGTGAGATCAAGCTGCGCGATTGGGTGGAAGGTGAGTTAAAAAGCTGTAGTTACAAATGATGAGTTACAGCAAACTTTAAACTGTGTTTCTCAGTCTGATCATCAGGGAACCCCAGTCCTCCCAGTTCTCTACTTGGAGAGAATTTTTAGGCTGTCTGGGGATCCCTGAGGACTGTGTTGCGTAGCACCGCTTTAAAACCCTGTACGCCATTTGTTATTAAGTGGTTTGCCTTTCTTTCTCTGTAGATCATGTTTTCTGTGCAGCTCTGCCCTGTAGGAGGGTTCCTACTGCTGTGCTGCTTCTCACACGCTTACTTTCTTTGTTTTTGTTTGTTGGTTTGTTTTCACCAAGCTGTTCTGTTCTGGTGGGCAGGAGGAGGATTTTGCTGAAGGTTGCACTGTGCAATTATCTGTGACAGTCATTTGGAGACCTGTGTATGATTGATATCAAGCTTAGCAAGTTGAAGCTCGTGCCCGTGACCATGGCTAATTAACCATGACTGAAGGATACAAGCAAACCTTGTTCTGTCTTTACAGAAAGTTTTTGTTTAGAAAAACTTGGTAAGAGGTTTTTTAAAGAGTGATATTATCATAAGAGAGTAGACTGCCTCAGATGTCAGGTTTCTTGTAATTATAAAGGGGAATTTAGATAACACTAATAGACCAGTATACTTTTTGACAATATTAGTCAGATTAGGAAACTGACAGAGTAGGTTTCCTGACTGAAGGGGAAGTTGCCTGATGGTCCCATTATTGTGTTTAGGTGGTTATACAGCACAGGATAAACCCCACCCTCGAGGAGAGGTGCTAATCGGGGGTGCCAATGTTGCTATGGGCTACTACAAGAGTGAACATTTAAACGAAGATTTCTTTGTGGATGAGAATGGACAGCGTTGGTTCTGCACTGGAGATGTTGGCGAGATCCACTCAGACGGGTGTCTGCAGATTGTTGGTGAGTTCCTTTGTAAAGTTAACGCTATCCGCACGCTGAAGTGTTTTGTGGATGACATCAGTGCCCCCTACTGGATATTGAGATATTTTGGATATTTAGGTGAATGCATATTGTATGTGATTTATACACATAGAAGTTGATTTGAAAAACATGCTGTTCTCTTCTAACATGACAGACGGGCAAAAGGTTAATCCAGGGTGTATATTTTGTAATATTCATTGGTTTGTTTTGATACCCATATATTCTTGCCATGAATGTAGTCCTACTTGCTGACATGGTTTTTAGAGTCAACTAACTAACATCACGTATAATTGTCATTTTTTTAAGTGTATCGCATCTACTAGTATCAACTAGTATGTCTGTAAAATTGGGTAAAAACGCTAAACAATAAAACGGCGAAATGCTACCAATTTAATATGCATCTTCTATAATCCAGTACAAGATTGTGGAACCAACCAACTTTGTATCACTTTACAATAAGGTTCCCTCTTGCCACTTGTAAATGGTAATAACTGAAGTTTTTTTTAGTTGTTTTCTTTAATTTATTAATTTAGCAAGTGTTACGACAAATTAATAACCAGATTATAAACCATTCATAGACTCTACATGGGTAGCCTTAGTGTAAAGTGGCACCATAGTTTTAACTTAATGAACTGTTCTTCCCAACCTATACCTGTTTATAAGCATTTAGGCTATGTACTGTACAACAGATTAACACATCTGTAACATGTAATGTAGTGATAACAGGGTGTAGTCTGTTTTCCCTTCAGTACTACTCCACGTATATCATCGGTTTGATCTAACAGCTTTATTAGTGCTGCACAATAGATCCTTAAAGTTTTTCAGATATTTGAATTTTTGTTTCACCAATATTTTTTGGTCAAATTACTTATTTTTCATTGTAGAGCTGAATTAAAATTTTGCTATACAGAGGCATTCTTTGTACTGCTAAAATGCATAGTTTTGGAACAGATTCTAAATAATGCTGCATCTTGTAAACTTAAATAGGTTTATGCTTTTCCGTCTTAAAAATCTTCTGTTTTGTCTTTGAATAATGAAATGACTGCTTACCGTTATACTTGTTTATTTTACTATAAGTTGTGTAAAATATCTAGCCCTGAAGTTGAGGTTATTGAACATTTAATTTCCCCTTTTTTATTCATTTTGGCGTCACCTTCAAAGGGTTTTAAAGGATCCTGTGGAAAGCTTAGTTTGTTTTAATTTGCTGATGCACAGATCGTAAGAAAGACCTTGTTAAGCTGCAAGCTGGGGAGTACGTCTCTCTCGGCAAAGTGGAGTCTGTCCTGAAAAGCTGCTCGCTGATTGACAACATATGTGCCTATGCGAACAGGTATGCCGCCCTCTGCACCCACCACATCACTTTCTGAGATTTATGTGCAGATTTTTTTTTTTTAATTATAAATACTGCCTCTGCGATAATTAAATAATTGAATGTCTTGCCTTGTCCTGCAGTGACCAGAACTACGTTATAAGTTTTGTGGTGCCAAATCAGAAGCAGCTGACATCATTGGCTGCTAAAAAGGGGATCGAAGGAACTTGGGAAGAAATCTGTAATCACTCATCGATGGAGTCTGAGGTTCTTCAGGCTATCAAGGAGGCTGCTGCGTCGTGTAAGTCTAGCTTGGGGTGTTACATGGAAAACCGTAAATACTCATATCTCACCTTACATTCTACCACAACAGCATCCCCACACAGGGTTGCCATTAAGGGGGGGGAAGACATGATTCCAGGGGCCCCAACAAATTTGAAACTTAATTTGATTGGTCTGGCTTGTTGGCCCAGTGTGATGTGCTAAAATCGATGGTTGTATCCTTGGCCCTAAGCAAATCATAGCCTAAACACTTCACATTTTCTCCGTAGTCCAGCTGCAGCGGTTTGAGATTCCCATCAAGGTGCGGCTCAGTCCAGACCCCTGGACCCCGGAGACGGGCCTGGTCACAGATGCCTTCAAACTGAAAAGGAGGGAGCTGAAGAATCACTATCTCAATGACATTGAGAGAATGTATGGAGGGAAGTAGGACCTAAATTCTGACCAAAACATCCCAAAATTCTGTCTGTGTGCCATGGCATACCAGGGTGTGTATTCCCTGGCACCTATAGACTTATTAAACTTTTGTAATTTTCAGTTAGTGTTGTCCATTTTCATACATTTTGTACAAAATGCTGTACATGTAAAAAATGAATAATGAAGCAGAAACTTTTTGATGAAAGCATGTGTAAAGTGATGTGTAAATTATTTCAAAGCAGTGTTTCTGAACCTGCTCCTTGGGGACCCCCAGGCGGTCCAGGATTTTGCTCTCTGCCAAACATCTGGGAGTCCCCCAGGACTGCGCTGCCAATGGATAAAGGTTCAACTCTGAAGGGTCAATGGTTACACAGCTCTCTGGGCTGCCAGGGCTGGCCAAGTTTATACCTCCTGTATAGATTTAGGGGTTGAAAAGTTTAGTGAATAAATTATACAATACATATTAAAATAGAAAGTCATGTATCCAGCCATCGAAAGGTTTATTGTCCGTCGGTCCTTGCGATTTAGGAATTTTTCAATGCACTTGTTTTCTGCTTTTATATTCTATTATTTTGTTTTGAATTATGGCATTTTTTGCTTACTCCTAAAGTTTTTCTTTTTTTTCTTTTCTGGCATTATTCTGAAGCCTTGTAAAGTCAGTTGTGTTAAAGCTTAAATACTTTTAATCAACTGGTTGAAATTAACTTATAAAAGTGTGTTATGATGGAGCACTGTGTGTGCTGACACGTGTGTGTATATATATGGTTGTGATTTCTTTACTGGCTGGTACAGTGTGTACAGTTAAGAAACGCAGTCATCCCAGGAAAAACTTTGTGCACATTTGCTCGAAACCCTCTTTTTGTTAAAATTATCCTGTGTAATTCATTTTAATGAAAATGCTGGAACCATGCACTTAGCCAACATCTGCAATACATAAGTACTGTATTGAGTAATTTGATAGGACTAAATTTCAGCACTCACTATGTTGGGTTCACCTACATCTTCTGCCCTTAAAATGTTGACTTTTCTAATTTAAAAATATCAATCTAACAATCTAAATTTGGCCCTCTATGTTGTCAGGCCTTGGCGATTTACAGGGTCATGTTTAAATGTGTATGTCAACCAAAGGTGCCACGCCTTTTTTTTTTCATTTGTTCTCAGGGTTACAATGACACATTTCCAAAAGCCTGCAGCCAATCGACTCTAAATGTATACATGTATTTCAATTTTGAGAATATCTAATTTATCAAATGCTTTGTATTATGTGCCAAGACATTGGGGCATTATGTATTTGTGTGTCTGTGTGAAAGTATGTATGTTTTTAATGTCGGTTATTAGTTTTATTCAAAGTTGCTGAATTTTTTGCAAATAAATGTTTTTCCAAAAAATTAAACTGAATCCGATGACTGCACTCAGCTGAGCTGTGTTAGACAGAGGTCACACTCTGCTACCTGATATGGGGCTTCCCACTTGCCCCCAAGCGGGTCTTTCTGGGGTTGCTCGATTGTTACCCACTCACCAGGTACCAAAGTGTGACCTCCGTCAACGGGCACATGCCGGAAACCTGTTGAAAGGCAGACTGAACGGCATTGGTGAGCTTAAGGCAGCAATCAACCACGTTATCGCTAGCAAGGTGAACGTCTGCTTTTTTTCAGGTCTATGCTGTCAGGAAGATGCATTGGACGCCCTGTGATGATCTCAAATGGGCTCAAACCGGTCTTTGTTGGTCGTCGCTCTGATGCTGCAGAGAACTATTTGCAGTGCCTGAGGCCATGGCACTCCTTCCTGATGATATCTGGTTAGCCTGTTTTTGATGACTCTTCATCCTCTCCATTCAATGCCCATGAGTCGGCTGATCTCTTGACAGACTGCTCCAGTGAAATGTGTTCCTTGGTCTGAGTCGATCAGGCATGGTAGGCCCCGGCGTGGAATGTACTCGCACTGGTGTGTGTGGCTGTGGCTTTTTGCCAGGGAACTGCTTCCACCCACCTTGACAACTTGTCCACAATGACAAGCATGTAACCGTGACTTTTCGGCAGAGTGATGTAGTCCACCTGGAGACGGAGAAAGGTGGAGCAGGCGTCGCTATATTTGGTGTCTGCTTTCCCTCGACTATTGAGGGACCATCGGTATGCAACACCAAGTTGGGATTATACAACGGCCTTTCTTGAGTATGGGAAGCTTCTTCCATGGCGGTTACTAGATGCCACACAGTCATGATCGATCTCTTCCATGCTCTCTGGCCACAGGGTAGCAGGGTTGTTTGAACTTACTGTTGGGTGTTTCCAAGACTGTTGACCCCCTAGCCCATCGGGTTGCTGTGACTTGTGATGGTATGTTTAGTGTCAGGAGAGTGTGGACAGCGTGTGGGCTTCTTACTACCAGAGCTTGATCCAGCCCCCGGCTTGAGACAGTGATGACTGCCATGTATGTTGCCTGGACGGCTCTCAGGCATGGCCACCATCCGAGTGCCACATTGTCCAATTTCACTGAATAATAGCCTACAGGTCGCTGCAGGCCACCATGATCTTGTGTTAAAACTGCTGTCATGTAGCCACTCTTCTCATGAACATTCAAGATGAAAGGCTGGCCCCTGTCTGGAATTCCCAGGGCTGGAGCTTTGCACACTGCATCTTTCAGCTATTTGAAAGCCTTCAGCTGAAGTTCATTCATCTCAACACCGATCTTTGGAGTCTTTCCTGCCTTTCAGTAGATCATTGAGTGGTTTAAATATTTCGGTGTAGAAATCCACCCACGTCCTGTTGTAGTTGCATAGTCCCAGGAAGGAACACAGCCATGTCTTTAGCCCTTGCTTTTTGGATGTGGGAGCTCTGGAGCATTTATCTACAGGCTGTATGGCCTCTGCTCGTCCCTTTGGGACATGGAGAGTTGTCCTTGTCCCCTCTTCAGGGATGAGTCACTGATGTACAGTAGTACTCTCAGTTGCCACAGGAGATGCACTCATCTTTTTGCTTCTTTTTTCGCTTTGTGGCCTTTAATTCTTCCGGTGTGAGGCGCTGTTCTTTCCGATCCTCCTGACCTTCAGCAGGATGCAGCTGCTCTGCTGGCATAGGTGCTTGTGGAGGAGGAGGTGCAGGAGGGACAGGTAGAGGATCAGTCACAGGCAGGGCTGGTGGAGTCTCCCATGTGATTACTCGACCCCCCAGGGGTTGCTCAGCGGTTCCTGCATTCTAAGCCATTTGCAGCTGATTTGTTAGCAATGCAATATGATTTTTGCTCATCTCGACTCTGCAGTTCGCTAACTCCCTCTGCAGTATCTCTCTCCTCTTCTGTCCAGCACAACAAGTGTCCACTGCAGCCATTTTTTCCCCATCTCTGATGTGCTGTGCTTTTCCCCATGCTCTCTGCATGTCATCCAAAGACCAAATGCCGCTGGATTCTGTATTGATATCAGACTTCTCACGGATGTCAGCAGCAATCAAATTCAACATGAGGCTGTGTACATATATTCACTGAGATTTTTCGTCATATACTCCACATCAACATCTGGAGGCTCCATTCTTCTCTTCAGTAGTCGGCCTTGCAGAAACGCCGATTCTACTGCCAAATTATCTTCATAAGGCCATATTTAATGGAACAACCAGAGATTATGAGCTGTAAACTCTGTTTTATCCCGAACAGTAAAATGGGGAAAGCACTGTTTCATTCTCCATTTTTGTCCCAAACAGTAAACAGCTGTTTATTTTCCCGAACAGTGAAACGGAAAACTCTTGCAAGAGTGCGCTGTTTCTATCCCGTTACACCAACAGAAAAGTTTCTTTATAGTTCACTTATTTGTTGTGAGCTCAAAAAAGATATCTCACAATTAGTTATGTTTACTTCTTCATCAAACAACTTTCTGATCAGGTGTTTGAGCAGGGGAGAGGCTTTTTTCAACCTACAAATTAACTAGGGAAAACCCTCACTTTATTTGCTATAAGTAAAGTATTGAAAGATGACCTCAGCCTCCTGCCACAATCTGTGAGTTGTCCATCAAGGACTGCAAGCCCAGCTCTCCAATCCCCTCCACTCTGCTGACCAGGTGTGCAAAGTGCTGGACAGGCAGATACAGGCTACGGGGCCTGATGGAATCTGCCCCAGGGTGCTGCAGACTTCTGCCAGCCAGCTCCCAGGGGTCCTACAGCACCTGACCTCCTGCCCTCTTGTTCTGCAGAAAGTGCCGCAGTTCGGGAAACTGCTCTTGGCAATCAATGCATTGTTATTGAGTCAAGAACAATTGCTGGTTATTGCTTGTTTATTAACAATTACTGATTGTCTGGTTAGGCCTACATTGCTTGCTGGTGTTTCCTTGTGCAAACTCCTGACTAGCTATCTAAACATCATTCCTCTATTCCCACTACTTCTAACTCTTCTCGTGCACTTTTGCGCAAGTTAGCGCCAGTGCTTGTGGTGAACCAAGCAGCAGAGTTTGTCGCTATTCTTTAGTACTTTGGCGTGAAATACTTTTTTCATCAGCTCTACAAATGCCAAAATTTACCTCTAGTTATTGAATGACCCAATACCAAATACTGTGCTGGGAGACAGGTTTTTAAGATGGTCAAGCTTGCTCACTTTGACAAACATAAAATCATAGTTTTACACCAACATAAACGTAAACATAAGTGAAACTTATTTTCTATGGCAGCATGTGTACAATCACCTCTTCACATTTACAAGGTTTGGGAAAGAAGATCCTTGTGAATCTGAAAATTCCCCAATATTCACCTCATCTGGGCCCATTATTAAAGATATAAAATCAACGGCACTGAAAAGTTAAATAAGGCACCGCAAGGAACAGGGGAGCTGCGGCATACCCAGCCAACATGCATAAATATCAGGTTTTTTTTACCAAAAATTATTTTTAATATTAACAATATAGTATGCGTGTACACTAACAAGTATTAACACTGTTATGTAAAATCACTGTAAAATGAAAACTACATATTTCTAAAAATCCATTATATATGGAGTGGAAACAACATATATTCTAAAGAACCTCTTTATAAAAGATATTCAGCACAACATGAGACACCCTTAGATACGTACGTCGAAACATCTTTCTATCATCTTTCCTCAGCTAGTACCCCACCTCCTTCAGTCAAGAAAAGGGCCAGTTTTCTGGCTGCCTTCTTGGTTCAAAAGGTTATGTCTGGAATTGCACACCTAACAAGCCGTTGACAATACCCATTGTGACCACCAGGTGCCACTGTGACTTTTTCTTTCCTGTAGCCTGTATCTCATATTGATTTGCCCATTGTTGGGACACTTACAGGACATCAAGTACCCGCTATGGAAGGCTGGTCTTAAAAACACTGCTATCAGCTTTCTGTGAATCAGAGGTTAAAAGGTTTTCTTTAATCGGAAAAATGATGCCCCCATTTTATTGTCAGTGGAAAATAGGAAATCCTTCCATTTTTCATGGAGGTACCAGTTCATAATGCGTTTCACCACGATTTCTGTACTAGAAAAAAAATCACGTCTGTGTTCACCATTCCTGCTGCTAAGAGAGCTGTGTGTGTATGTGTGTGTGCATGTTTTTCACTGCAAGCTTTGCATGTCTTTCTGCACAGAGGACATAACTGTGTGTACCCGACACTACTCACAGATACAGTTACTTTCTTTCTGTTCTGGAGAAAGCACTAGAACTGATTAAATTTTGAGATAGATCATCCCAAGACTGATGTGAAGCTGCTTAGTGGCAGCAATGGGAAGCAGACAGTATTTGACCTTTATGTAATAAAAAAAAAATTATATAGGTGAAGATCTATACCTAATTTAATATTCAACACGCTGCTCCAACCACAGACACTTAATTTGATAGTGTGTGATGACTCAAAAAGTATTTGTTGGTTTTTTTTCAAACTTCATTGGAACTTTGATATGAGAAAATCTACTTGCATTTTGAGATAAATTGCCCCAAAAATGAAGCAGCAGCACTGTGTGGCAGCTACTGTAAATAAGATATTTAGTCTTCTAAACATGGTAACTCTAAATGTCTTTTACAGATCTTTTTGCAGACTTGCAAGCAGAATGTAGACTTGCAATCTGGAACTGATCAAATTTGGAAAACAAAAATGTAAAAAATTAAGCAATGGCACTTAGTAACAGTAAGGAGAAGGACGAGATGATTACAGCCAGGTCCATAAACATTGATTCACCTGATTTGGATGTAAATACCCTCAAATAAAAGACGACAGTCTGCATTTAAAGCACATCTTATTCGTTTAACTTGAAATCCATTGTGGTGGCGTATAGAGCGAAAAATGTTAGAATTGTGTCGATGTCCCAATATTTATGGACCTGACTTTACATGCTAAATCAATTTCTGTCAATCATTTTGTCATTATTTACTCTATTTACTTTATTTAAACTTTGATATGCCTTATTACTCAGGGGCTTCATTTTTGGGTCGAGCACTGGGGTCTTGAGGTCTCCACCCATTTAATTACAACCCCCCCATCCCCCCATAATTTATGCCTATGTTATTACTACTTAACAAAAACATCATATCTCCAAATATCACAAAAAATGTACAGCTGATCGGATTCAAAATTGTAATTGCGAAGATAGAAGGCCATAAAATTGTAACTGCCAGTAGAGGGCAACTGAGATCCAACACATACCTCCCACCCATTTGGATCATTGTGAAATATAAAGATGGTGGTGCAGAGAGCAGTGCTGCTGTTCGGCAACCAGAGGGTTGCTGGTTCGAGCCCCGCCTTCTCCTGACCCCATCAAAGTGTCCTTGAGCAAGATGCTGAACCCCAAATTGCTCCCGGTGTGCAGGTTGGCGCTTTGCATGGCAGCCTCTGCCACCGGTGTGTGACTGTGTGCGTTGATGGGTGAATGTGAGGCAAAAATTGTAAAGCGCTTTGAGTACTCGCAAGAGTAGAAAAGCACTATATAAATACAGTCCATTTACCATTGTAAGGGGGAATTACCGTGCACTTGGACCCTAAGCTTGCGCTTAACTGTTTGTTTGTGTGTGGGGGGGGGGCTTATGCAATTATTACATTGTGGTGACCATTTTCCCGCTACTAGAAGCTAGACCTTACTCCAAGCTTCCTCCAAGTGTATAAGTCTTTTACATTCCCATTGTAAACTGTTGTTACATTACTAGTTATAATAGTCATATTCAATACGTGGCACCTGTCTATTTTACACATTTGAATTATTTTAATTTCTTAGAGTCATATAATGTAGTCAGACATATAACGTGTTCGTATCATTTTTAATATTCCTGAAGGCTGCAGTTTCACAATAGATCTGCCCAGGGACGGATTATGGGTTGCGTGGACCCCTGGGCAAAATGTTCGCGAGGGCCCCCCCCCCTTAAAAAAAACAAAAAACGCCAGCATTGTCTGGGATGGCTAGTTGCTACGTCATCATGCCACTTGTGGATCCAAACTAGTGCGGCT
>JABFDZ020000042.1:2575861-2586379 GCA_019775955.2 Pollimyrus isidori
TATAAAAAATCAAAAATTATTCTACACATGTGAAAAGATAATTATACTTATGTCTTGTGTGGTTTTGCTCATTTATCTACTGATTTACTTGTCTGTGTGGGTGTATGTGTGGGTTGTTTGCTGGTTATGTGGATGCTGACTCTCCTCCTGCAAACTAAATTTACCTACAGCTACAAATAAAGTAACCTTAACCTGAACCTGAACCAATATTTAATTTAGTGCCTAATCAAGATAACTAGGATGTGACTTCTTCAAGTGAGAGATTACAGATCTAAACAATGAAATCAGTTTTAATTTGGATCAAATTATAGGGCATCACTTTGCAGCAAAGCTAGCAATTATCACTGTATCATGACGGTCCGTTTTGTGTAGTTACCAGCATCACTACAATAAAATAGATTAAATTAAGATGTGTTATCTGTAGGCCTTTATAGATAATGATTTTCTGTGGTCTTATTCAATGTACTAAATATAACATTGATATTAAAATAAAAAAAGTCTAAAAAAATGTCTCATGCACTGAATGTGTTTTTATATCTTTTCATGTAGACTATCATTTGATAAGAAAAGGGGGGCTGATTTTTGCAGCGGTGCTCTTTTGTGTTGGAATTGCTATCATATTCAGTAAGTGACCTTACGTCTGGGCAAACTACCACCTATGTAAATTAGCATTTCGTTTTTGCATTTAGCGTTTTCATATTTATACATATTCATATTTATTCATATTTCATACATGAATAACGAGTTAGCTACCTGTGTTTCAGGAAATCGTCTCACTGATGCCAGAGTTTTGGTTTGTCAAACAGACCTTAGTTTTTATCCTGTCATATTGTGTTGACATGTCCTGCATATTAATTCTGCTTTATGGAAGCCTAACTTGAATTTAGCTGGCTATGAGGTTCTTTATATTCAATACAGGTCCATGAAATGACAGCAGACAAACGCACCACCAGAAATGTTCTTTCTTTTGCCACCAGCAGGGGGTGCTGTTAACCAAGCATGCTGTTTGAGCATTTGAGAGTTATGAGAGGTGTTCAAGACCCATTAAATCACACTGATGAGTGGCTACCACAGCAATATTGTTTCACTCGGGAAGAAATGATTCAGCCATTTATGTTTCTGTATAAAAAGTGTTACCTAAATTTGTTATTTTATTTATTTTCTACAGTGTGCTTTACAAGAAAGCAAATAAAGTAAAAACATGCTCTTTATATGTATTGCATAGGTTGAATATTTTTTCTTATATCCTTATCATTTTATCCACATTGTTTTAGGTAAAAAACTTAGATGTGGGAGAAATCATTCTGCAAAGTAAGAAATAACTAATGGAATCATAGAGACATTCAGAAGGACACTGATGCTTAATATAGTCGCAGTATATTACTGATGTGCTTCTCTTTCCTTCTTTGCAGGAATGTGAACTTAAATGACCTTTAAGGCGAGGTATTGCAGTATAGTGTGACGCAGTATATAGTGCAAATACTTGTTAATCACAATTTGTTGAAAATGTCGCAGTATGTGCAACTTCTTGGGCTAGACTAAATCATTGTTAATTGCATCTTTTTTCTTTGTCAGCCCTAGGGGATAAGTAGCACTTATACTTCACAGCCAAGTCTATACTGTCACCATCGTTTCTCAACATCTAAACAGCACCAGACATTCATCTTGTGCGAGCCAGTTATAATGAAACAAGGCAATTTACTTACCCACAGCAATGACCTTCTGAGCAGATATGCAAGTATGAAATCAATATAGAATCTGTATTCAAGATTATGTGCAAGATAGACACTATAGTACTGTCTTTATAGTTGCATCATACTTGCAGAGATAGTCAAAATTAAACTAATCATGTGTGTAATGCTGGATCTTGCAATTGAATTTAAATTTAAAATTGTAAATTTAAGAGTGTCATGATGTAAAATGTTGGCTTGAATATAGATGAATAGAAATCCGAATGCTTATTAACTGATATTAGCAGTGAGAAGTCGTCTTTATAATGTGTTGTATCTCAAATGTTGAAATGTAAAATTGTTCCTAAAATTGCTGGCTAGGATATGAAATTAATATTGACCTTATTTTGTCCTGTTTAAAAAAGAAATTCATAGAACCTGGCATGAATGAACCTGGTAACACTGAGTATAACTCTCCTAAATGGCAGTAAGACGATAAACTGAAATTTCTCTATTATAAAGTTAATTATGAATGTTTTAATATTTAACAAATTTTTAAATCATGAATTATTTTTATTAACCCAACAATAATAAAGTTTAAGTAACTAAAAGAGTTTAATTCTTAATGTAATCTGCAATATTGCTATGTACTAAAAACACATATCCCAGGAATCATGACGTTATGCAGCATCTTGAAGAGGATGCCAGTCCACTGTAGTATGGAAATACTTACAGGATGGTAATCCGCACAAGCACACAAAGGACATACGAACTCCACACTATGACATGGAAGAATTTCTTACCTGGGTCTTGTCGTAGGGGTCAAAGTTCAAAAACTGTGTTCTGTGTGGAGTTTCACAGTTCACAATTTATAAATAAATGTATTGACGACTTTTACATAATGTAAAAATTAGCTCATAGCTATATCAGGCTAAGCCTCTTCGGGGTACACAAGGGCTCAGCCGCCAGGCACATGCCAAAGTATTCTTGGTTCATCTTGGTACTTAGTAGTTTTCATTAGAGTTCTTTTTTCAGTCTTAGTTTCTTTCACCTACCCCTATAGACCTGGGGCCTAGCTAGAGTATGTGTTGAATTTAAGGTACCCCCAGTTTAAATGGACTTCATTTTAATGCACTGCCATTTAACCCAGACTACTGTACCTTAAATCCAACAAATTCTCTTGCTAACCCAAAAATCCTGCTTTGTGAATCAGGCCCCTGCTTAGCAAGGGAAGCTCAAATTCTAGATGACATAGCTCTTTGGATATTTAAGGCATAACCTTTCATTGTGCTAAGGTCGTTGTTGTCAGTGGCGTATTATCTAATGTATAAGAATTTTTTTTCATTTATATAAGTATCAGTAGAATAATTTTTAAAATTATATACACTTGCAGCCAAAACATACAGTCAAAGGCAAACATACAGAAAATGATTACTGAATATATACTGTATACATGGTGGACACAATGTAAAGGTGCTTGTCTGCTGACGAGACTGAGCAAGGAATCCAGAATAAAAAGAATTTTAATAACCCCTGAAGGTATGAGGTCCGTATGAGACACATTAATGCATTATTGATTTTGTCTGATGATTAGGGATTTAGAAAAGATTAGTTGTTAACTGAAAACTAAAAAATGTCTTATGTATCAAAGATGAATCCAATGCATTTCATTTCATTTTGGATCCTAAGATGACTGGGAAATCGTTTTGAAATCTTGGGTACTTCTGATAAAAAGGCCTTATGCATGGTGACAACTAATTACTTGTTTGTTATGGGCCCTTTTTAAACATGTACTGATTGACCTGCAATGGATAAGGAAGTACAAACCAAATGAATGGAAGATTGTGGCATACTTGTTTATTTGTTTTTCCGATTAATCTTAGCCAGTAAATGTTATATGTACTTATTATGTGTATTTATGTTTTATTTGTATATAATCTGTATTTGGCTTGTATGTTGCATATTGTGTAAAATTATATGTTGATTGTCTATTTCCTGTGCAACTTCAGAGACACCATCGACCAGAACCAAATTCCTTGTGTAACACACTTGGCCAATAAACCTAATTCTGATGTATTGCAAATCTTTTGTTATTTTGACTATTAATTGATGTTCCGTCTATTGCATTTCAACACATTCTGATTTCAGCAAACTGTATGTGTAAAGATTGGTCAAGATGCATGTATTTAAAGGGGTAATTCATTATGATATGTCTGTTAGTTTTAGCACAGTGTTTCTCTAAATGGTCCTTGGGGAGCACCAGACAGTCTAGGCTACTTTTATGCTCCCCGCTGGGAGGGAGCAAAAATATGGGCTGTTTGGGGGTGCCAGAGAACAGGGTTGAGAAACATTGTTTCAGTCCACATAAAACTTTGGAAACAATTATTACACAAGTGAGTCAATAAATATTGTAACATATATTTATTACCTTCTTTAATTTATTTTCCTACACATTTTCACACAATTAAATTTCTCAGTTATGTTTGTGTTTAGAGGGAAAACAAAAAGTAATTCATGTTTTAAATCCTCCCTATAATGTGTTATGATCAATTAACTTTTTTCTCAGTTGTTTATAGTATAATAAATTTACCAATTCCAAATGCTAAATGAAAAGGTTTTCTTTTACATTTAAGATGATTTAGGTTCAAATATGGCTCTTTATTCATATCAACTTACCTATTTTTTGAAAATACTTTATTTCAAAATAGCCTAATTAAACTCAGTCAGTCAAAAATTTTATCTTGTATAAAAAATAAAATGATAACTAAGGACACTGGAATGAAAACTTGACTACTAAATTAAGTTAAAATATAGGCCTGTTTTTTACAATATATAATAAATCCGTTAACAGAAGAAAGCATCATATTGTGTTTCACAGTTATTATAAGCTGGGATGTATCCATGCACTGAAAGCATGGTTGGAATTGTTGATTCCTGTGAAATTATCAGTATTATTTTATGCTTAGTATTTTCATATCATTTCCATAATGTCACATATAGGTAACATCACACTAATGAACATCCCAAGCAGATTAGGGCTCTACACAGAAAGCGAAGTGCAGCAATCTAGATTCAGGCAAAAGGAGGAAAAGATCATTTCTGTCCTTTACTGGATGATAATCATAAAAGAATACCAGAAGGAAATCAACCTGTACTTTATTGATTTCAACAAATCCTCCACATGTTTCAACCATTTTCAACTAAGAAGTGTTCACAGGAAAATGGTTGTGTTTCTCAATCCAGTCCTTGGGGACCTGAGAAAATCCACGTTTTCGTTCCCTACCAGCTCCCGGTAAGGGAGAAAAACGTGGACAATCTGTGGATCCCTGAGGATCTGATTGGAAAACACTGCCCTAAGAACAAAGACTAGAAAAATTCAGAATATGGAACATTCTATTGACTTTTTTATGGATGTTGCTTCTTACGAACTGAACTTTGGTGTCAGCAAAGACAAAGACCATTGAATGCAAGAAAAACAAAAGGATTCTTGATCAAATTCAGCTTGAACTGTCATTTGATGCACAAATGACCAAACTGAAGCTATCATATTTTAAGGAAAAAAAAGAATAATGATTAGATGAGTAGCAGCAGCATAAACAAACTCACAATGAAGGTAGAAGAATCATAAAGAAGACAAGATATTTTGGAGGACTGCAGTTTATATGGTAACCAGTATTAAACCTATTAATAATAATAATAATAATAATAATAACAATAATAACAATAATAATAATAATAATAATAATAACAACACTTTTTATTCAGAAAATTCCTTTAAGAAATTTATTTTGGTTTTAAAGTGCCTAATTTTGTCATGTGCTCCTACAATAAAGCCAACATGAAGCATAGGGAACATTTCTGTGAAAGTTACCATAATTTTAGTAACATCGCATCATAGTTTTGATGGCATATGTATTAACAGAAGAAACAGCATTATATAACAGTAGTGCAATGATCTTACAATCCAGTTAATTTTGCAGGAAAATTTCCTTTAAAGGCAAAATGATTAAAAAGCTCTACAACAGGCAGCCCTTACAGCTCATTGTCTAAACATATAATTTAAAATATCACAGTCAATGTTTTAGAAGGACTTCAGTAGTTGGAGAGTAATAGGAAAAGAGGAAAAGATGAGTTCACCTTATCACACATTCACTTCTCATTCAAGTTTTTCAGTTCCACTTATAAACAAATAGACACATACGTTGCAGTTAACCAAATGACACAATTTCAGTCAAACTGCAGTCAGCTGATATTTGTGACACTCTATCATCATAATCAACCGCAAGGCTTACATTTCTCTATTTGATGACAAGCAAGAAGGTTTCAAAAAATCTCATGGCAGGTGTAATTACATTAAAAGGTAATTCAAAGATCATCATGTCTGTACACTCACTAGTATATTTAAACACAACTGACATAAAAACAGTTATGCAAATTCATGAATTATTTAAATGAATTACATACTGTCAAACACTGTCACAAATTACTAGGGACAGATAAATGACAGTATCACATACTATACATTTGTAATATTCTGGTTGCAATTTTGCATATATGACAAAACAGCAAATTTATTTCAGTAAGACTAACATTCCACTATTATTTGGCATTTCAAGGCATAATTGTTGCGTTTCTTATCAAGGCATAGTGTGATGATTCGTACCCCAAATAAAGAAACATATTTCTGCAACTTTTTTAGCAAAAATGTTGAGAAATTCACATGTATTATTTTAATTATTCAGGAAGAATAATTGCTTGTTGCAGATTTTTAAATTAATGGTTGATATAAACAGACTGATATTTAATCTAAAATTATACTTCAAACAAAGGTCCAACTCCTGGTTTATCTGCAGTGATCCAATGGCTTGGTGATAAAATATTTGATAAGTGCACATTTATTACAGAACAATAGGCCAGGTTACATATCTAACACAGAGCTTTGTCAAAAAATGTAATTTAGCTCCTAGCAATTTAAAGCAGGTTTGTTATTCCCATGCAGTTCCAAAGGTGACAGCTTATATACATTTTCACTGCTGTGATTGCCAAAGAACCTTAACTGTCGGTTACATTAACATAACTAAATACTTTAATATCAATATCAGTCTTTAGTAACCACTTGTCCAGTGTTTCTAGGTTGAATATGTACACTACGCATACAAGGAACTGAGTCTGGAGACAGATTGACAGCTTAATATGCAAGGTGATTGGTTTCAACCGCTAATGTATCATTTTGCCAGTGATAGCAAAGTATAAATCAAATATTCAAGTTATATTACTAATAAAGCTGAGATGTATGTTTGTGAGTTGCTGTAAGTTTATATGAATAAGGGAAATTTTAAATAATCTAGTAGAATATACATGCTCATGGGCCACTTTGGCTTCAATTAATTCTCAGATCAAACATAGGAATGGGGGAAAAATATTATTTAATTGACCAAGACGTGGTTCTTAGTACTAGAGAGGTTGTTTGAGTATTTCATAAAAGGCTGATCTCCTGGGTGGTGGCATCAGCAATTTTCCAAGTCGGCACCCCCTCAGAAGGTGACATCCTATGCCTGTGTTACGTAATGGGTTTTTCATACACAACATTCTGGAGTTCACACATAATCGAGCAGAAGTTCTGTGTATGGAAAATGCCTTGTTAATTCAAATAACCACTCATTACAACAGTAGCAAGCAGAACCTCTAGGTCAGGGGTCACCAACATGGTGCCCACGGGCACCAGGATGCCCCTAAACATCACACGAGTTGCCCACAGACCAGTTATAAAAATAGTACAACTCACCAGTGAGCATCATCTAAAATTTTATCTTATCCTCTTGCTATTCTTATTTAATCACATTTGCATTTATATAGATTTGAAAATGGCCATATCTAAATAAAGCATTTAAAACATGCTTAGTATACATGAAGTGTATATAAGTGTACTGGTAGCCCATTGTGTGGCTCAGTACCCGTGAAGTAGCTCTCAGTTTCGAAAAGGTTGGTGGCCTTTGCTTTAGGTAGATGGGTTGCCACATTACTGTAGGTTCCACTCCTATTGGCTAAAAATGGGTTAATGAGACTATAGTGGACATAAGCTCACCAAAATCATACAGTTGATTAGAAGAGTGGAAAACTGTCACAGATAGTAGGGTTAGAATTTGGTGTAATTATGAATCTATGAACCTGCCTTGCCTTGTGTCAACAGTCCAGGCTGATGGTGATGTAGGAAATATTTTCTTAGCAATTTTCTTAGCACACTCTGGCTCCATTGATACCAACTGATCATTGCTTGAATGCCAGAGCCTACCTGAGTACTGAGCACTACCATGTGCATGACTTCATGGCCACAATTTACTCATCTTCTAATGGTCACTTGTAACATGATAATGCACCATGTTAAAAAGCAAAAGTTGTTTGAAACTAGGTTTATAAACATGACAATGAGATCAACATACTTCAATGGCCTCTCCAGTCACCAAATGTGAATCCAATAGAGGACCTTTGAGCTGTGGCGGATGAGCGATTCGCAGCAGAAATATGCAGCAAACAAATATGTAGACATCTTGTAATGTCAACATGGACCACAATATCTAAGGAAGTCCAAGCCACAAAAAATCAGGTCTTTCTGACACCAAAGGGTGGTTCTTCTCAATATCAAATTATTGCTTTAATAAAGTACCCCATGAGTGTAAATGCTGTATGTCAGGATCTGTCCCTGCCTTGTACAATTCTGTCTGTCGTTTCCTCATTTGGCCAGCAAGTGTCACTGACCATCCAGTTCACTCCTTGGTGTCTCCTTAGGTTCAGCAATGTTCTTTGTCCCTAATGCTTTTCCTTGCTCCCTGGGCCGCCACATGGCTGAATGGACTGTGCAAGCGGCTAAGTAATTGTGGTTCCCTGTTGTCATGGGCTAATTATGTTGGACATTTTGTTGCCATTTGTTGCATTTGTTGTTGTGTTTATTTATTCAGAATCAGTCCTTACTTTTAGCGTCTTTGTTCCAGGTTTACCCTACTTATGTCAAGTTATGTAGTTATGTCTAATGTTCCCTTTCTCTCCTGTGTAGTTTCTAGGCCCTGGTATTTTGGTTGGTTGTTAATAACCCACACCTGTTCCTCATCTATCCTCATTACCAATGCTGGTTCCTCTGTCATTCACCTGATTTTCTTGTAGTTCCTTGTAACTCCCCTTTATTAGTTTGTTGGATGGTCGTGTGCTCTTGTGCCGTTTAATTCTGCTGTAGTTAGTTGCCATGTTGTTTATGTTCCTTTGTTTAGACCACTTGTGGTCCTATTTTGTTTCATGTCAGTTTACTTACTTTAAAATAAAGTTCCTGTGTCTAAGCCGCAAAAGACAACATCGTTCCCTCATGTCCATGCTTTTACATATAGACAGATTAATGGCCCATTCTCGATTCATAGACTTACCAAAAAAATCAAGACATTTCCTTTTATACCTTATCTCTAAGTGTGTGAAAGCAAATGGCTGAGGTGAAATAATACAGACTGACCATTCGGAAGTTCGGGGATTTTCCCTTTGGGCTGGGTGGGGGTCGGTCTGTCTTCCCCAATCATGGTACTAAACAACCTATACATAACCATATATATAGAGCCAACCAGTTGATCATGACTAACAAAATGCTCTTCAACAAAATATACCATGGAGGAACCCCCTCAGCAGCAAATTCCCAAAATGTTTTTTGTTGTCAGTCTGGCCCTGGCTGAGGTTAAGTTGGTGGGCACCAGAGTGAATGTAGCAGCTTAAACTTTTAGGAAAAAAACTGTAACAGAATATGTGTTACAGGACATTCTGAGAAGTATAGTATTTTTAACATGTTTGACTAGTTAGACCTGTTTGGTGATGTTTAACCTTCTCTCTACGGAAATACTTAAATTAAGTCTAAGTTTTATTTTTCAACAATTAGCATTTACAATGGAATATTAAACTAAAATATTGTGCATCCAATACCTTCTTGGCATGCTAAAATGCATTGGTTAAATATTTAAAGCAGCATCAAGTTTTCATATAGGAACTGGCTGTTTTTTTTAATTCATCAGTAAAGTAGTTTTATTTTGCGTGTTGTAGCAGCATATTCATTTGCATTGTTTTTTACCCTCCCTTGCATCAGTGGGAAAGAAATGAGTACAGGCACCTGTGTTTAATGTCAAGCAAAGATAACCTTACTTTGCTAGAGAAGAATTCAGCAGTAGCTTGCTATTGCCATACGTCTTTTCTTTTTTTGCTTAAAATTAATTATTTTCTAGTCTTGAAAAAGATTAAATGCATATAATTAATCCTGGTATGCACTTCAAACTTCAAGTTGTTAATCACTTATTATTAAAGCTCAATTCTAGTAAATCTGACATGCACAATAGCGACAGTATGTGTTTGCTTCGACATCCTATATTTTGTTCTATGGCTATCCTTTTTCCAGTGCATGTTAATGTACATAAAAAACGTTTTTTTTTTCATTCTAATTAACTGATTAATTGATGATATGTATGCTTTATGAGATTCAGACGAGCATCATCAAAATAGATTTTATGACAATAAACTCACATCTTAGATCCTTCTAAAATATATAAAGTGTATTTTCTAGCCATAAATATCCTTTATTGCTTTAGAGATTATTACACTTTCTATTTAATTTTCCCTAGCATTAATTTTATGGCATATTTTAATAACCAACAGTTAAATCTAAATGTAAATATGTGAAATATTTGCTTAAAAAAATACTATGGAATAGTATGTAAACATGTATTTGATTCTATGTTTTAAAGGAATAAATTAGGGATGCAACGATACCATTTTTTTCAAACCGATACGATACCGATCCTTGGATCTGAGTACTTGCCGATACCGA
>JABFDZ020000042.1:2589622-2610932 GCA_019775955.2 Pollimyrus isidori
GCCCGTTGCTTCCGGGATAGGCTCTGGACCCCCCGCGACCCAGTAAGGATAAGCGGTTTGGAAAATGGATGGATGGATGGATGGATGGATAAATTTGCCTATTGGCTAATAAGCTAATAGGTGTGTGTGTCTATGTATGTGCATGTATAGGGGCACAAGTATCTTCTGATTCAGTTGGCATCTATCCTCCTAGGCCAGTGTTGTTTCTGAATTTGTTCTCACAGCTTATCTCCTCCACAGTTTTCATCGGGCCTGGATTCAATAAATACATCTCTTAAAACTACATTGTTAAGAATAAAAATCTTATGAAGATTCTACAAAGAATCCTAAGAAAGGTATTTGTTTTCCTATGTATGTTTCCTGACCAACTCTCGAGCTTCTTAAGAGTGACCTTAACAAGTGCCAGAAAACCTGAACGGCTGACACTGGGGCAGCGTTTGGCTCAGTAGGCTAAGCGTATATCCCTATAATGAAAAGGTTGCCAGTTCAAACCCAGCCTCAGCATGTCTGCTTGCTTCTTTAAGCAAGGCCCTTAACCCCTAGCTCCCTGGGTGCTGCTACTGGTGACAGTCCTTCGTAGACAACTTACTCTACGAAGAGTATCAATTATTATTGATGGCTCAAGAACTGCTTGACGGCCACATGAGTGGTGTTTTTTATAAATGTAACACTGCAGGAATCATTCAAAACATAACATTAAGAACTGGGGAGAAGCAAAAAATAAAATACAGAATTAACAAACTGAATCGTTTGTAAATATGATTTTCGGGAATTGGGTGCATGAACGCACCTTCCTAGATTGTAGTATCACCAAGCTATTTTTATTTGTTCCATAAAACACCTACATGCACCAATATGTGTACGTGTCATTCATATTTAGCTGAAAGAAAAGTTACATTACTGTCTTAACATAAGAGAATGTTCTATATGCTTCAGGGCAGACTACTAAGGACTATTCCAGGGTGCGTTTTGGAGGAATATGTATTAGAGAAATACGTAAATAAACCTGCAGTGTTGACTCTAATCAACTTTATAAACTAAAGTTTTGATACCGTGACTTTGGCACATTTAGAAAGTGTGTGCATTCCAGGGACATCAGAAATAGGGGGAATGTGTCCACCACAAACAGCAGAACTCCTACGCACTTCCTTCTCGATTAATGAATAAATACATAATTGACACCCGGTTCCTTATCTTTCATTACGAATCTTCGATGAGCAGTACGAACTGACAACAGCAATAAGAGGCAGCTAAAAGAGGCTCCAACGAATTTTACAAAAGAATATCTTACGGAAGATATACTTACTAAGAATATTTCAGGAAATGTTTAGAAGCATTAAGAAACAACTTAAGATAGAACTTATGAATGACGTAACATTAAGAAGGTTTCAGGAAACCCAGCCCTGAACATTTTCTTTGTCTCCATTGCATTTTGATCTACTGTACTTGGAAGGTCTATTACTGTACTTGCAAACCAAGACTAAGACTGAATTAGCCAGGTATACTTTCGAGTAGTAATACAGTGGTACAGTGGCAGAGGGGTTATCAGTGTTACCTTGCTTGTCTGGGACAGTTTGTGTCCCAGCTTTTTGTGTGTGGAGTTTGTTTTGAGGTTTCTTCCTGGTTTGCTCCCAAAGTCCAAAAGCAAGCTAAGGTGAATTGTAGCTCCTGTACGCACATGGGTGTATGCCTGTGATGTGGGTGTATGTCTGTGATATGGGTGTATGCCTGTGACATGGCTGTATGCCTGTGATGTGGGTGTATGTCTGTGACATGGCTGTATGCCTGTGATGTGGGTGTATGTCTGTGATATGGGTGTATGCCCGTGACATGGGTGTATGCCTGTGACGTGGGTGTATGCCTGTGACATGGCTGTATGCCTGTGACGTGGGTGTATGCCTGTGACATGGGTGTATGCCTGTGACTTGGCTGTATGCCTGTGATGTGGGTGTATGTCTGTGATATGGGTGTATGTCTGTGATATGGGTGTATGCCTGTGACGTGGGTGTATGTCTGTGACATGGGTGTATGCCTGTGACGTGGGTGTATGCCTGTGACGTGGGTGTATGTCTGTGACGTGGGTGTATGTCTGTGATGTGGGTGTAGGCCTGTGACGTGGTGTATGCCTGTGTTAGATAGATAGATAGATAGATAGATAGATAGATAGCCTATAGTATATGGACCAAAGTGATACACCTCTTAATCAATAAATTCAGGTGTTTCACTAAAACCCATTGCCACAGGTGTATAAAATCAAGCACCAAGCCATACATCCAGGTTCACAAAGATTTGTGAAACAATCGGTCATTCTGAAGAGCTCAGTGAATTCAAGCGTGGTGCTGTCATAGGATGCCACCTTTGCAATAAGTCATTTCATTAAATATCTTCTCGGCTAGATATACCATGGCAAACTGTAAGAGACATTACTGGAGGGTGGAAGCATTTAAATGAGTAAAATTTGCCAATGCTCCGTTTATTTAACAGTTGCAGAGTTCCAAACATCGTCTGGCATTAAACCCAGCACAAAAAGTATGTGCCAGGTGCTTTATCCAATGGGCTTCCATGGGCACGTCAGCTGCATGCAAGCCTCACATCAACAAACGCACTGCCAAGCATCAGATGCAGTGGTGTAAAGCACACCAGCACTGGACTCCAGAGCAGTGGAAACATGTTCTGTGGAGTGATGAATCATACAGTACCTCTCTATCTGGCAGTCTGATGGATAAGTTTGGGTTTGGGAGAAGCCAGGAAGACATTACCTGCCTGATTGCATTGTGCAAACTGTAAAGTTTGGAGTAGTAGGGGTAATGGTGGGGGGTTGTTTTTCAGGGGCTGGCCAAGGCCCCTTAGTTCTAGTGAACGAAACTGTTAATGCTTCAGCATCCCAAGACATTTTGGACAATTCTCTAGTTCCAACTTTAGGGGAAACGTTTGGGGTAGGTAGGCCCTTTATTGTTCCAGCATGACTGTACCGTATTGCACAAAACAAGGTCCATTAACACATGGTTGGGCATCGAACACCTTTTCGGTGCCTGACCTCACAAATGCTCTTCTGGATAAATGGGCAGAAAAATCTCACGGACAAACACCCGATTCTTGTGAAAATCCTTCCCAGATGAGTGGCAGCTGTAATAGCTGCAAAGGGGGGACCAACTCCATAGAATGGGATGTCATTAAAGTTACTGTAGGTGTAATGGCCAGGTGGCCCAGATTGTGATATATAAACTGCAAATAAAAAGTATACCTGACTAACTGAGTTTTAAGTATAATCAACTATTCAATCAAACTATGCAAGAATGAATGCACATGGTGGCTTTGATCGTACCTCACCTTCTCCATGGTGCCATTGTCATCATACTGCCAGTTGAAGTAGAGGTTTTTAATGCCAATGCAGCTTGCATAAGTACAGGGCAGTAACACAGTGCTGCCGTTCACGGCCTCAATGAAGGGGATTTTGCCCACTGACATTTCCAGGGCTGTGGTTTGCCATATCCCTGAAGCAAGAAAAAAGAGAAAAGGCAGTGAACAGTGAGTCCAGAGTCCAAACTAAACATAATGTATAACCATATAAAGTGTGTTGCCATTGCTGTAATTCGGCAACCGAAATATAAGAACACTGGAAAAGAGGTATTCAAAAAAAAAAAATTCCCATCTTATGAATGATTATTGACTGCAGCAAAATGAAATGAATCTTTATATGTCTGGTAATTAGACTTATAAATGACTTGGTAACGCTAAATTTGAGGCACAGATAATGTAGTAGTATATTCGTCATTAATCAATCATAATCATAACTTGTATTTGTTCATGATTTGTACTTGGGTACCAACAGTTACTGACTTACTTGTTCCCCCTAAATGAAAGTGTTACCAATTATTTTTGTGTGAATAAGTTTCATTTCACAATATTCAATTCACTAACAAATGACCGCAAGTTCTGAGAGGCTGCAAACAATTAAGCACAGAGTCAGCTCCTTTTTTGGAGCCATGATCTGCTGAATCTGTCAGCTGTATATCTCTGCGAACCTGCTGACAGTATTCCCATCATGATCAATAAGGAAGAACCTGTGATCAGGGATATGTTTTCATTGAGGCCGTGTTTTGCTTGCAGATGTGAAATTTAATACTGATTGTACTTCCATCACAAAGTCACCATTCTCTGGGGTCTCACATAGCTGGTACGTACAGAAGACTGCACCAGTGTATGCTTCAGCTCAGGGCTGTGAGGGATGGACAAGCAAAATTACAAATTACTATTAATCCAACAAGCTGCAGCTGGCAAAATGGCCAGTCAGAGCATCGGTGAGCATTGGGACCAGAGCCACAGCAGAGAGCAAACAGGAGAGTCATGATATAAATCTATACATAATTTGTGTATTCAGTACCAATACAAATGTCATACAAATGTAGTGCATCGTGCCAGACTTATTTTAAGATCTGTTAGACCACATTACTTAGACCACTTAGTTTTATTGTAATGAAGCTGTCAATTCACAGGAAAAAATACATAATTTAGGAATTGCTTAATACCTATTGTTATTTAAAGGCAACTAGTATTATTAAACTGACACAGTTTAATTTTCTGTTTTTGTAAATTTAAATTTGTAGTCTATTCATAAACTAATAAAATTAAATCATCAAAACAATATTGAAAAAGTTATCAAACAATATTATCAAACATTCTCTATTTTCTCAGTTCATACATATTATATTCGCAGAATATTCAGAACACTGCCTATGACTGTAATAAGTGAATGATTAGGTATTATAGTTTAAATTGGTGAAGATTTAAATTAGGGATATGTGATCCAAGTTGACTACCGGTATGTAAAAATCAAATAAAATTTGAATTGAATTGGTTAATGACATGGCAAAGACAGCACAGACTGGACAGGGAAGCCCCGCCAGCGACGTAGCCTTTTATAGATGGAACCTGGAAATGATATATTACCAGCTAGCCATGTTACCGCTATTTCCTTGACACAGAACATTAGGAAGATCAGCTGTTGAATCGCTCCAAATTCAAAATGCACAGCATGTTACGCCTCTTCTTGTCTCCATTGGCTCCCTGCAAGTGCTTGCATCAAGCCCGAGTCCTTGTGTGCATTGCATTAACAATGTGAGGTCTCGATAGGGTAACCAGATAATCCATGTCAGGCTGGACACTTTCAGCTGCTTCAGGTTTTACAAACTGCTTGGAAACTGAGAGGCTCCTGTTCTTGGTTAATAACTTCAGTTTTTCTCATGCATTGATTGGTTTGCTTCTTTGATTGAAAGATTTATCCAGCTGTTTCACATTAACTTAGTGATGCACGCATGATTGTAGGAGACTGACCAATCAGCAGACAGCAAGAACTCTGTGCTTAACTCATGATCATTTTAATTCAAATGGTAGTATGCACATAGGATAAAACATAGGATAAAATATATAAGTAAGATTTATGTATAAGATTTATTTTATTCTACTTAGGGCCTTAAGATCTTGTGAACTTTCATGTTATAAAGAGCACTTTCAGTGGTTGTCAGGCTTTTGTTTTTAGTGATTTCCCAAGTAGGTTTAAGAGTTTACATCAATCACACCGTCTGGAATAAATGTTTTTATTGGCCTGTTCAGTATATCTACATGGTATACTCCATTAATCACCAAGGTATGCAATTAAATAAATATTGTTTAACATCCCTACTCTTCACACAGTAGTCTATCCTTTTTAATGCCATCCGATCATCAAGTCTTTTTGAAAGCACTGAAATTCAGTGCATAGTTGCTTGCAAGTAGTATTTTTGTTGAAATCTGTACATTTTTAAGTTTAGGTTTAAATATTAAACGAATGGAAATGTGAGTCATTCTCATATTCCCAAGAATTTTGGAGATCAAAATCTTTTGGGAAAATATAATGTGCGTTTTTAATGTAGGGCAATATACACAAAATAGGCAGCCAAAAATCAGTAACACAACATAACTAAAACTACTACTAAATCCTAAAATTTTATTCTATGTAACCCACAATAAACAGACAATTTATATAATAAGAGGTATATATCTGCTAAATATTTTGTTAGTTTTGTCTTGTTTTCTCATTAGTAACTCGCCCTAAATTTCTTCAAATGGGCCTACTTACATTACAGAAATGAATGGTAGCAAAACTTAAGTGACCCCAGAACCAAAATTGACAGCTTAGACAATGAACTCGTATAATTTCAGTCTGTGTAATAATTAGAGAATTCATACCAATGACCCTTATACCCCACTTGGTGTTAAATGTACACAACCAGTCAAACGTTTTTGCCCACCACAAATTTTTGCCACTTTTCCATTTATTTAATAAATTGCTGATTTTTTTAAGCATTATTACAACTATAAATGAAAATACAGTATAAGCCAAATAAAACAGGTTTCCTTTATAACATGGAAAGAGTATGTAAAAGACATGTGACATCCTGTTAACTGGTTATGTAGTGCTGGCAAATTCTAGGCTGTCCTTTAAATGCATTAGTGTGGATTAAAGCAATATTTAATGTCCTTTGTAGAAAGAATGCCTTGAGTTTTCTCTTCTCTTGTAACTGCTAGAGGGGGTTAGATATGACATTTTTTTTCCAATAAAGGAACTGGAATGGTGAACATACTGTAAGTTTGTTACCAAAAAATATTGTGTATTTTCAGTAATTCAGTAGTGAGTAACATACAAGTAGAGAATATCTCATTGTATGCAAAACTTTTGACTGGTAGTGTACACTAATTTGGAATTCAATGTATTAATATTTTTAATTATAATTTTAATTCTTGTCAGACATCTGTGTGATGAATTCAGAGAATTTTACAATTATTTACAACAGGGTGGAGAACACAGAGCAGAGCAGGGCAGTGATGAACATGGGAAAATAAACAGATAAACCAACAAAGCAAAATATGTAGATTGTGGCAAGCAATGCAGTAAGAAAGGAATACGAGTATTACATGGTGACTTCATAACTGTTCAAATCAGCATGGTGTGTAGCATGACAATTAATGATTTAAAATACAGAATATCCCATTAGGTTTAATGAAGACAGAACAAACCAAACACACAATACTAGGGTAGAGATTGAAACTACTTATAATAATAACACAGGAAGCTAAGTGCACAAGGTAGGGTATATTGGAATGTCAGTCCACTTGTACATCTTGACATTAATATACTGTGATGCATGTGGTTATATAGGGTATAAATATAGCATGACAATAGACGTATGACAGTACAGTAGTATGTTCAATATTAAGATAAGGTGCAATTTTACATCTCATGTTGGAAAGTCTCTGTAGCTACTGCGGGCTGTAGAAAGGTATTCCTCCATGCATAGTTTAGACTCTAGAAGCAAAATGGAGTTTCTCAAGGTGAAAAACCTCTGAGCTGTTAGTGGAAACCTGAAGAAGGAGGTCTTCAAGGAAGTGTTTGCATGGGATTCTCCTGGCAGGACTGCTGACAAGCAGTGACATGCCAGAAGGGCTGCAGCAGAAGCATGAGCTGCTGCATGGAAAGAGTTTATAGATGACATTGGGGTGACCCAAAGATGTTTTGGAAGACAGTTAGATCAAGCTGTGTTCAGCTGGAGAGGAGAAGTGCAGCCAAAGAATATTGGCGAGTAGAAGAAAGGACACTTTGAAGAACTCATAGTGCCCTCTCACCAGGTTATAGTGTTGGAAACTGGTGGATCTAAATCACTGGAGCTGAAATCACTCCAGCAGTCATAGGACTCCAGAGGGGAAAAGCTGCATGGGTGGATGAATTTCATCCAGAAATGTTCCACTGGAACTTGTTGGGGTGATGTGGCTGATACAACTGTTCAGTGTGGTATGGAAATTAGGACCATGTGGTATGGAAGTACCTCTTGACTGGAAAATAATAGTGGTTTCTGTAATTGGTGTTTCAATTTGTGGGGGTCATACCTCAGCCTTCTATGGAAAGCCTATACCACAATATTGGAGATGACAGTACACCCAATAGGCAGTCCTAGGATTCAAAAAGAGCAACGCAGATTGCAATCTCCCTTACATTTTGGTTTGAGGATTTGTGAGAATATGCTTATTTAGTCCACATGTGCTTTGCAGACTTAGAGAAGGTATATGACTGCATACCTCATAATGTACATGTACTATGCAATGTGCTTCAGGAACAGGGGGTACTATGACTGCTACTGCATGCTTTTCGGTCCCTATCTGAATGTAGTAACAGTTGAATCTACATAATTGGCACGAAATTGAAATTTAGAGTGGGTATTGGCAAGGTATGTCTTGTCTCCACTTTTGCTTATGATTTTCATGGACAGGATATCAAGGTAAAGCTAGAATTGTGTACAGTATGGGAAGCTGTAGGTTACATCATTGCAGTTTGCAGATTATGTCATTGCAGTTTGCAGATTATGTCATGCCCTGACCAGGACCTCCTGCATATACTTAAGAGGTTCAGTGCCAAATGTAAAACAGCTGAGATGAGAACCAATACTGAGTCTACAGTGTTCTCCTGTGCAATAGTGGACTGTTCTCTTCCAGTGAGGAGGAGAGTATGGCCCCAGCGAAAGAGTTCAATACCGTAGGATCTTGTTCACAACGATAATACTGTAGGAGGGAATGTGTATTTGACAGGCAGAACGGATTGATGGCTGTGGTTTTGCAGGCAAGTTATAAGTGGTGAAGGTGTCCCTATCTGCACCTAAGCTCATGAACCGTGAGTAATATCCTACTCAACAAGGTCACGCGTACAGGCAGCCGAAAGGAAGTGTCTCCAGCGCGATGCTAGGCTACTTCTTTGCAATTGGGTGAGGATTTCGAAAAACCGAAATATCCTCTAAATGGAGCCGCTGCGCCTTTGGATCAAGAATAGTCATCTTAGAGGGATGTCAGTCATCCTAGAAGGATGCCCGCTGACTTCCGAATGAGCTGTAACGGCCATATCCCAATGAATTCCTGGGGCAGACCCAAAATATACTGGATGGATTATATCTCACAGTGTCTGTCAAATATTTGCGCAAGCATTTTTGACCTTTGAAAGGGTGATCTGGGCTGATCTGCCTGGCATGCTGCCACCGCAACCCTCACGAGGAGAAGCAGTACGCATATGACGATGGTAACGATACCTACAATCCTACTGTACAAGAACACAATCGGTCTGTTGGAGATCCAGTTAAGTTCCAGGGAGGATGGTAATTGCCATAGTCTAAGCAATGGACAAGCGATCCTGAAATGAGGAATGTCATGGCTGGTATGGATGAGTGGCAGATGGCGTATGTCCAGGTTTGGTGGGGAGTGATGCAGGGTGAATGCAACAAACAGGGGATGTGGTACATATGCTGAACAAATGACAAAAATACAAAGCACTGGAGCACAAATATAACAGACTAAGAAATATATATTTTCTCCTCTACAGTTCCAACTCTCCTGATGACTCTCAACTCCCCTTTATCAGATTCTACCTTCCAGTTAAGGCAAACTTATTAAAGGGACATGCACCCCCCCTGGTGCATGGGCTGTAATGTGCAGTGTCACAATGCAGTCAATCGCTAAAGGGAATTTAAAGAATAGCCCAGCTGCATGACCGTGTGTCATGGGAGGAAACCCAACACATCGCCAGGAGATCAACTCAACACGCACAGAGCAGAGCTCTGAGGCTGATTTTACAATAATATCTGTATCTCTGTACTTTAAAACAAGTCGAGTTAAAAGGTGTTTAAAATGTTGAAGGGAGTAATTGGAGAAATGCCTTCCAGCATGCAAGCGGAGCGAGCGTATGTCTATTTTAATGCAGTTTTGAACTTTTTCTCCTTACTCCTCTAGAAGATTGCGGTCTGCAGTGCCACAGTCTTCATCATCGGAGTTTTCAGAGAGCCAGCCACTATACCAGCAAAAGTCTGTAAAACCGGCCATTATATTTTAACTGTATATACCGATAGAAAAGCAGTACTGAAAGTTGTTTTCATTAAAGTTTACTGAACATTAGATTGAACATATTGTTCAAGGTGTACTGAAAAAAAGAAATTACAGATCAGGCACAGGAAGTGGGTCTTGCATGAAAAATAGAAATTTTCACAAAGCACGAACACACAGAAAAAAACTAAGATGAAACTCAGACAGAACAGTACAATGACTAATGAAAAATGTTTTATCATATATTTGAAAATCATGACAATGTAACTAAGCATTTTTTAGCACATTCTATGTACTTTTTATGGAGCTGATTGCAATGGCACATAAATTTGCGTACTTCAAAAGAGACAGAGATCAGCACAATTCACGCCTCCCCACTGCAGGCAGCCGGCCAGGTGAATGTAAGACAGAGAGGGGCAGAAAGAAAGGCAGGGATGGGGAAGAGATAACAGGCAGTTTGTAACCTTACCTAAGAGCAAGCCGGTAAAAAGACCGCAATGCACTATATCCCTGAAGTGCGTACACCTGTGCCGAACTCCATTTATCCAGGACTCCATGTTTGTCTCCCTGGTGCAGTTCCTGCCTGCCTGTCAACACCCTGTACACTCCTCTGAGAAGGAGTCCGGTGGAGATCAGTGGAGGTAAGGGGTGTGGGGAGTGTGTGTGTAAGGGGGTGGGACACAGACCCAGAAAAAAAAAAAAATTAAGAGATGACTTAGTCAATCAGCTGATGTCCGGCAGAGGAATGCTTACCTCCCTCCTTCATTCCGGTGCACAGAGAGTGAGCGTGAAAAAAGAGCAAGAGAGCGAGAGAGAAGGAGAGAGAGAATGAGAGAGAGAGAGAGAGAGAGAGAGAGAGAGAGAGAGAAAGCTGCAGTCCTTCCCGCATTAGCAGGGGACAAGTATAAATGGCCCTGTAGTACTTCACAACTTCACTGCCTGTAACAGGAAAGCAAATTCCCTTGTGCACACAAAAGGAGGGAACTTCAGGAGAGTCTGAGCATCAGATAAAGCAGGATGTAGCCGCAGTTTTCTTGATGAGTCACCCAGATTTTAGAATTTTATGAATGACTCAAAAGGGAGGTGAGTCAAGCATGGAGTCCTGGGATAGAATGTCTGTCCCAGATTATAATAAGGGGGGGGGGGGAGAGAGAGAAGAGCAGGAGACTGGGGCATTTATGAAGAGGGGGTCCTGTCCTTTCAAAGAACGATCCATTTTCACCTGAAAAATGATGCTGCAAAATATTCGCAATGCTTAATTTTTAAAATTTCATTCTATTTTTTTCAGTCTTAAAAAAATGAATGAAACTATCTTATTGCATTGGGGTGAGTATTTCTGATGTTTTTGTATTTATAACATTTCAGGTAGATGTGAGGTTCCCCCGACTGTCCATTTCACTCTCAGTTACTCAGCGTCTGGCCCCTACTCAACTTCACCTCAGTCTTTTTTTGGATCACTGCCTCTCTCTCTCTGGTTTGATTATTCCTCCTTGAGTTTTGGGAGCGAATGCAAACGTAGGCAGTTTTGTGTTAAGGAGTGCTAGATCAGGGCGAATTCTGCAGTGCAGGTTCTTACCCATGGTAAATCATAAAGTCAGCCTTTGAAGTTCCTACTGTATATATCCAGTGCTTGACACCTATGGCTATTGTATTTTTCTGTGGCATGCATCTGGCATGCTTGTAATTGGAATTCCAGCAGACGTGCTGGAAAACATGTTGTCCTTCTAAGGGACGCATCTTTCCTTTCACCGTGTGAACCAATTTAATGCAGAGCTGCAGCAGGTACACTAATATTTGTGAAGGCATGATACGTAGGTTTACACGACAGATCAGAATATCACAGATTTTTCAATAAATATATGTTGTATATTACATTTTTATTTTAATTCTATTTGAAGCAAAGAGCATATTTTGTATTGTTATAGAGGAATTCACACCTATCCAAATATTTTCAAAGATTACATGATTTGCAAAATATAATTATTATTGAGCTCTGCCTTCATAGCTAACCCACAAAAGCAGTCATATATAGCAGAAGTGTGAGTGTGTACTAAAAAGTCAGCATACTTTTACTTATTAACAACACTCATGAGGTTTTGGCGAGTACTTCAGGGGACATGAATAATGTAGTAATAAACACTTACTTAAAGCATTAATTAACCAGTAACTAAGTGTTTTTTAAGTACTGATCCCATGCTCATTCATCATTAATTAATCATGAAAGTTCATGTATTTAACGGGGAAACCAATATTAGTTCATGATTTGTTCTTGATTAGTAAATGAGTTAGGTCATTTTTGCCCCTCAAGTGAATTCTTACCTTTATTAACTAATTAGTTAACTGCTAGCTAATGTAGTGCCTCATTGAAATACATGATCTGTAACAGTTGATTAATGATGAAGAAGCATGGGATCAGTATGTAAGTAACACTTAGCTACTGGTTAATTGTTGCATTAAGTAAGAATGTATTGCTACAATATTTATGTTTCCTCAAGTAAAGTGTGAACTCAAATGTTTATGACAGTGGGAAATGTGACAAAGGGAACCGTGTGTTAAACACAAAGGAGTTTATCAGCTGTACAAACAGTGTTATAGGCAAATAACGTGGGGTCTGTTTTTATCTGAGACCATAGCTGTACAGTATTCAACCTCTAACACACATCTCTGGGTACGTACGAAGAGGACTATTCTCATGCATGTTCTACATGAAGTGCTTTCCTGGTGAAAGCCATGGGGTAGATGACAAACAGCGAGAAGACGTGCATTAAGGCAAAGCCTCAGAACCAGGTCACTCTGACGGCTCTGCAGGAGACAGTAAAGAAATGCAGATGGCCTTGATCCACAACATGCTTCTGTCTAAACTGCATAGTGGTGTATCGTGAGTGCTCAAAGGAAGCAGAATGACAGCATGGACCACAGCATGTTTTCCGCGAAGAATTCACTAGGTTTGTATCAGCAGATCAACTCCTCATGCAACACCTCTGTTGGGATTAATTGTATTGTTAGAGATATGAATATATGTACAAGTGTAGTGTAGTAAATGACAATAATTTGTCAAGAGACAAATCACATGAAAAAACATGAATAAGCACGAAAATACAAAATTATTCAATGACCCCCTTTAAGCAGAGTCAGTAGACACCATTGTGTAAAACCCCTAGATTTGTTCTTGAGACACTGTTGCAGATTGTGGGTCTGAGTCGAGCTGATGACCCAAGCAGGAAGCAAAAAAGGAATTTTTTTAAAAAAGGTTATTTCCAGTTATACACAAGGAAAGTTACTTTGGTGCAATATGCTAGATTTAATTGTCGGCATGATAAGACGGACAGAGGTGCAGCACAGACGAAGACATGGGACAGTCAACACAATGACAGTAAATGAAGGTCAACACATGCAATGTTAGGGCTGTTTAGGCAACAGATGAAAACATGAGGTTAGCTGTGACTGCTTCCTGTGCAAGCTGGTGGAATTTGAAGAATTTAAATAGTTATTTTAAAAGACATACTGTAAGACAAAAACTAAAAATGTTATTCTGACAAAGGATATCTTTTCAAATGAAGTATTTTTATGTTTATAAGACTAAAATTCACTTTTAAAATATATAATCTCTTGAAATTAATTTAAAAATTGCACTTAGACATCATACACTATTCTATTGTATGTCTGTTTTAAATTGGTTTATGAATGACATGGAGATTTTAAAATGGTCATATTACTTGTTAAAACAAAAGTAAACAATCAATTTCATTGTGATATTTATTTATTTTTTGTTATGGCTACCCTTATTCTCATTTACTTACAAAATGTGTTTTGTTGTACTGTGCTATAAGATTTATTAGCAAAATAAGTATGGAAAGACTGAATTTGGGCAGAAGATCAATATTGTTCTGTACTATTTAAAAAATGCAGCCATTGTTCGTTAATGGAACAAAAATGTAATTATATTCTGCAGATTTTGTATTTCTGTGGTAAAAAAAAAAATCTCATTCATTTGTATGAGAATGAAAACATTCTGTTAGCTTTATTGTATCAGGCCTGACCTTGTTCACCTTGATGCAATGCAACTCAGCAGTGTGTGTGTGTGTGTGTGTGTGTGTGTGTGTATGTGTCTGCATTTCCCCTCTACAGTTCTGCAGTGCTGCATCAATCTGCAGTCCCCAGGATTTTTTTTGTGTATTTCTGGATGAGTTCCCACTGCTGCTGCAGTTTCTCCCTCCATCAGAAAGGTTCCAGCAGCAGCTCTGAGTCCAGCCAGCACCCCAGAGCAGCAACATCCCACCCATCCTCTGCTTTCTATTTGATTAGACTCTATTCCCCTTCTTCTTTTCTCATGTATTTCTTCTTTTAACAATGTATATTATTAAATATGGTAGCACTTTACTTGTTTAGTATTGTGCTATTACATATGTACTAATTAACCACAAACTTAGTCTTAGCTACATACTGATCTCATGTTTGTTTATTATTGATGAATTGTAAATTGTATGTTTTAACTGAAGCAGTTACTTTATTTGTTACTATACTTTATTTATGGTAACACTTTAGTTGAGGGGGCACAGATAATGTAGCAGTGCACACTTAATTGATGTACTAAGTAACCAGAAACTAACTGTTAGTTATGTGCTGATTCCATGTTTATTCATCATTAATCGATTCTAACTGACATGTATTTCCTGCAGTTACTATATTTGCACATGATTCATACTTGAGTAGTAACTGAGTTACTAAGTGACTTGTGCCCCCTCAAGTAAAGTGTTGCCGTCTCAAGGTAGTTGCTGAGGTTGGTTGACTAAGTCACTATTACAGGGCAAGCCTCAAATACGGCAGGAATGATGATCCAGCGGTGACCTATGCAGTCCTCTAATGTGACTGATGACAGTATGTAATAAATGTAACATAGGTCACCTAGTCATGACAGGGCAGGATTTTTTTGGCATGTGTCATGAGACAGGTCATCGTGTCTCTGTTTAGAGTTATATACTTAAAATGTTCTATTATTAGAGATTTACGGCATTGACTATGCAAGCCTTTGCATGTCATGACTGTAAGTACCTTGGAGAGGGAAGCTGTTTGGGTGTGAGGTCTCCTGCTGAAATTGGTGAAAAATTTAATTGGGAGGGACAATAAAGAGAAAAACGTCTCAAGAGCAATTCCTTTAAGAGGGACACAAAAGATCCCCCCAAAAGTACTATTGTATTTGTACTAAACGTATGTAGATGAAACCCTTGTTACTATTACAAATACGAGATAATTGATTGATACATAACTTAAGGTTAGCATGGTCCAATGGTTTAAATACATTCATTCTTTTCTTATCAAAATTTTATCAGATTTCTTTTGATAGTACCGGGGACTTTTTACTTACTTGGCATTCTGCTGCACTGAAATCATATCTCCAATTTCTGTTTTGCCATTTTATCTGGTTGACAAACACACACACACACACACACACACACACACCATGCAGGTTATTTACAGTAGGAAACATCCACTAATTAGCTAATCAAGCTAAAGATTCACCCACAAGGTAACATAGCGAACAAGATGCAGTCTGGTTAGAAATGTAAATGTGTGTTATTCGACTGAGTGGTAGGAGGTAAAGAAACATATTTGACACATCCACTGTTTTAAGTGAACATTTCCAAAGTAGCTACTTACTGGTGGTGAGTCCCCACTGAGCCACAGACACTCATATTGGGCTACTGTGTATAGTACTGGGATCAGGGATAGCAGACAGTGGACCAAACTACTGTGAAGGAGAGGGGGGAAGAAATATTTTGAAACTTAAAAATGCATTGCATGCATTTACAATTTGGACAAGTACTTTCAGTACTGTACATGGTAATATATTATTTAAAATCAAATAGTTAGGTTAACAAAAATATACAGGGGCAGCCCTCATGAAGAAGGATCCTGACCCCCCTGTCTCTCCCTGGGATTCACACCTATGCCTGTTGTACTCATCTATAGTTGGTCAGTCCGTAGGCCCCTAGATATCATCAAAGAGGCATGACAGGAGAAGGACATATTATAAAGCATTGGATATCATCTTAAATGGTAGCAAATGGGGGAAAGCCTGACCACTACACTATCATGGTGGAACAGAGAAGTGCAGAAAATGCAGAAGACCTGGTATGATCTTGCGTTACTGCAGAAGCAGAAGAAGAATCGTTTCTAATATTTTTAAATGAACAGTATATTAAATATACCACTATACATATGCTATTTTAAAATTAAACATCACATTTACTCAAGTACAGACACTGAGAGCTGTAAGTGTATACAGTATACTTTCACTGCAGTGCATGGTACTTAAGTCGGCTAAGATAGAGCACCTTGAAAGGGTCTCCCCCAGTGCTTCCTGAGACCACTGGATGATGCCTTTCAATTACCCAGTAACCAAGGGAGATTAGAACTGCTGAATGGGTGGATCCAGGATGAGGCTCACAGAACGCAGACTCAAGTGCAGAAGATCAGAAAACTAGGGAACTGGGAAATCAAAAAAACCTAAAATAAGATGCCAGCTGCAGAACTATGGCAAATCAAGATCTTGAACACAGAAACAAACCAAAACCAGAACTGTGTGCCACCCAGTGGTCGACACAGCTAAGCGAAAAGAGAGCTTCCATAACCACTAATCTGTTAACTTCAAAGTTTAATTTGATAACACAAAACCAATAAACCACTAAAAGAATGAGTGGGCACTAACAATAATCAGTAAGTTTTATTATGGCTTTGGTTTGGTTTTGGGCTCTGAAACTCTTAAAAATATACCTAGCCAGCTAAAATTCTAACCTGTTTAGTTCCAAAGGGCTGGAGCGATTTAGGACTTAACCAGTTGGGGACCATTTCATTCTGCAGAATCTCCAGAATAAATTTCCTTTGATATTCTGTTTGCAAAATATAAGCATTTTCGGACGAGTCCTATTCTACGACTGGCTCATGCTAAAATTTTGCCATTAGTGAAGTTACTTGGGAACTACAAGCATGGCATCGCTTGCCCACATTCATTTAAAAAGTCCATTTAAACAAGCTACACAACTAAGCAAGAAATCCAACTTCATGACACAGGTCCCGCTTCTCTGCTTAATTCAGGGTACCCCAGTTTAAATTAACTTCATCTTCATTCACTTACATTTAGGTTAGATTACCTTAAATAAGATATTGGCTAATCACATCTTGTGTTTACAAGTAGTCAGCCAACAGCATGCCAGATAGACTGTTGCAAACACACTCACAGCTGGAACAAATATGTGTGATTTTAGGCTTTATAAACATTAAACTTTGTTTACCCATGAGCAAAATGTTCGTGGATTTACAGTTAGTAAACTGAGCAGAAGCTAATTAGTCTACTAACAGTTTTCAAAATTAGCAGAAATCCTAATCCACTAATGAAAAAGTTAGCTTTGCTAAATAAAGGGTTAGCAGATTAGTGGAACCCGGCCCACTGCTGCAACCAAACTCCAGCACTCAGAACCCTAAAGCCAGCTTTGATCAGCTTCTGACTACAAAGCACAAGCAAACTAAACCCAGCCTCTGAAATCTAGAATGAGGCCCCAAAATGAAGCTCTGGGCCTTACACTCAAAGAGCAATGAGAATGGGGCCCCAAACAGTGCTCACTGCTCAGTTTAAATAAGAATCAGGACCAGCTACCTATTTCTCAGAAAAAGATCACAACCTGGGTCAGTTATCTGATTGAAAATACTTTGCATGTGTAGCACCTGAAGAACCCTTTGAGCACGGTACACCAGGATTTGCAAATCTATTCCGCTCTGGTTGGATGGGGAGTGTCAAGGTACCATTATTTTCTGGTCTTTCCAGAGATGTTCTACTGGGTTTACGTCCAGGCTGACCCATTCAAGGACATCCATAAACTTGCCCTGAAGCCAGTTCTGTGCTGTGCTGCTTTACGTCAAGTCATCGTCATGTTGGAAGGTGAATCTATGTTCCAACCTATGTCCTGAGCTCTCAATGAGTTTTCCTTAAGGATCACACTTGACTCATTTATCTTTGCCCTGATTTTACAAGCTTACCAATCCCAGCTGCTGGGAAACTCCACACAATGTCGCAATTCATTTCATACATGCAATACATTTAATTTATTTAGCATATTTTTTTATTGAACGTGACAACCATTTTTTTTAAATAAAATAAGATAAAATTATAATAAAAAGCAGAGTCATACAGTCCCTGGAGCAACTGGGGGTTAAGGACTTTACTCAAGGGCTCAACAGTGTCAACCCAGGGATTTCAACCACTGGCTTTCTAACCAGAGGCTCAGTGTACCAACCCATTACCACCATCACCAACGCACTTCAGGGCAGGAACGTTATTGACCAGCTTATGAGCAGTTTCTGCTTGCCTTTTGTGATTTTATGCTTACCATTCAAGACAAAGAGATTTCAATCTTGCGTTCTTTACATCATACAATTTTTTCGGTAACACTTTAGTTAAGGGGGCACAAATAATGTGTAGTACACCCTTACTTAACGTATTAATTAATCATAAATTAAGTATTAGTTACATACTGGTCTCATGTTTGCTTCAAAAGTAACTATATGAAATACATGAACCGTTATGATGGATTAATGATAAGCAAACATGAGACCAGTATGTAACTAATACTTAATTTCTGATTAATTAATACATTAAGTAAGGGTGTACTACACATTAATTGTGCCCCCTCAACTAAAGTGTTAACATTTTTTCCTTACGGCCCTTAAACCATTCATGACAATGACACCTATTTGTTCCCTCATGGGAAAATTCTCTGTTCACCTTCTTCATATGCAAGTGAGAGCTAGTTCAGCAGGGAAGGACTGCTGGCCATGGAGGTAGGGGTCAAGGACCTTACTCAAGTGTCCACAGACATAGCTGTTCTACAGAGGTCAGGCTTACACCAACAACCTTCCAGTTACAGACACAGAGGCTTAGCCCACTGAGCTACCCAATTGGCCTTTAGCTGAAGAGAAGGTTTCTTCAGCCCCAATCTTTCAAAAAGCACTGATTGATGAAGTGATGAAGAGATGGTTCAAGACACTTTTTGTCACCTCCCTTCCCCCATTTTTCCTCTGTTTGGTTAGGCAACAAACTCGAGGAAAATTCTGTGGTTCTTCCACTCCCTTTCCCATTCCCTTTCCCATCTCTGCACCTGGTTATTTTCCTGACAAACACCGTTAGATTTTTTTTATTATGTAGACCAGAGGAGACATAGGGAGGTAAGAGGCAAGGTTAGTAATGAAAGGTATAATAAAAAGCAAAATCAATATGTCACTCATTAAAAGTAAGTATATTTCAGGAAGAGATAAGAAAAGGGACATGATGAAAGGCGCAAGAAGCAGAACAGAAGATGCAGTGAGTAAGAGAGTATGCAACCTTTGATGTACTCCTGCTATCAGCAAGACAGCTGAATACAGTACTATTGTACTGCATCTTGTGGAGTCAGAAAGTTATTGACAGTCAGATGGAATGAGCTTTATTGCACCTGAGCAGAGAGTTTGGGGATGCAAACGTCAGATGCAGAAATATACAGACACAACCTGGATTACAGCATATGTGACTGAGTCTAGATGTTGCAGGATACAGTGCATGCAATGTTTACAGCAATGTCCACATGGCAGCTAACTCTTTGTGCAAACTTCAGCGAGTGAAGGACAGAATCAAACATTCAAATACATTACTTATACAAAAGTGCAATTTGGTAATTAAGACAGTAAATTTTGTCTTTGAACCAGAAAAACAGTGAAACACTTAGGTAAGCAGGAATAATGTAATGGGGGTTATCAGGAATCTGTGTTAGAAAGTGTTAATTAACTTATTAGGCAAAGGTAGCTGTTCTTTTTCATGGATTCTCTTTCAGTAGATTAGCTGTGTGCAAGTCCTTGCAGAAAGTGAATCAGTTGTTAATGGCAAGAGCATCACCAAAGAGCTTCATGTTCTGGTCTCCACAGCAAAGGCAGTCCCCCTGGAGTTTCTGTAAGAGGATAATTGACCCCAGGTTAAACAGAAGGACAGTCTGAATGATGCAGAACGAACCAAGGAAAACGTCAGATCTGATCCAGGCTGACCTCCAGGATTAAAGTAGGCTCCATGATAGAAAACCCAGGATGATCCCAATTCCAAAATGTGGACACAAAAAAAGCCTGACTATAGTTTCTTAAAACTCTAAAATGTTGTCAAGCCACAGGCCTTCTGGGATAATGTCCTTTGGACAAAGGGAAAGAAGACGAGAACTTCTTGGCGAGTCACGGCAGCTCTATTCACAAAAGACATAAAGATGCTATCAAGGAAAAGAACAATATCCCCGCTGTGAACCCGAGAGGAGGCTCAGAAATATTACGAAGGCTGCTGTGCTGCTTCTGGCACCGGGTGCCTTGAATCTGTTCAGGCCACGATGAAACCAGAAGCTCATCCAGGCATCCTGGAGTGAAACACATTACCTAGTGTTAGAAATCTGTATCAGATGCAAGTCATAATGTACAACAAAGAGCATACAAAAATAACTGACAAGAAAACATTGGACTGTTCTGAAGTGGTCTGTTGTGGGTTCTGATCTGAATCTAACTGAATATTTCTGGAAGTAGATGAAACTCTTTCCATAACTGGGAGAAGAGGTGTGGGCCAAATTATCCGTTGTGAAGTGTATGCTTCTCATTCAGAGGCTACAGAAAGCATTTGATTGCAGTTATTGCCACAAATGGGCTACAAAATATAGATTATGGCTCCCAAAAAATTTGTCCATGTTAATTTCTTTTAGTTAAAATAAGTTAAAAATCAAAAGCAAAGTATGTCCTTGAAAATAAAACTGTACCTATCTGCTGTAGAGCTTCTATATAACTCTTTGTAATCTTTCCCTGATTAAGAGGTCTATTTTTAGAGCCTACACTGTGTGTTTAAGTAAGTTCAACTCTATCCTTCACTAGTTTATACCAGAAAGGTTCCAAACCAGCATCCATTTCCAAAGTCTAATCCATCCAATTCCCATCCATGCCTGCCGTCCGAATGACTCTGCACGTGACCTCAGTTTTTCATCTTTCAGAAAGCTCATGATCCTCTGAGGGGTCTTCACCTTAAAGCCTAACATATTTCATGATATCAGACCTGCCAACTCTTACGCATCTAGCATGATACTCACACTTTATGATTGTCGCAATCATACAAGAAATCTTATGGCAAATCTATTATTCCATTATAGATCTAAATTATCTTCATCAAAAGCATTAGGGTAGTTTGCAAGACCCACAGGCTATTCACAAAGTAATAAAACTGTTACGTGCATAAAAATAACTGAAAATCTCATATCAGCCAGCAGACCAAAGGCAACCTTGAAATATTTGGTTTGCTCACTCAGCCTTACCTCTGGTGCCAGTGCCCACTTCTCAATTTTAAGTTGCACATAGACATTGAGGGTTC